>JANZLP010000011.1:8935107-8946745 GCA_026930925.1 Chelictinia riocourii
AGGCCAAGGCCGAGCGCCACGAGCTCTCCCTTCTCAGCCAAGCCCAGCATCCCCAGGTACACACACACACACCCCGCCCTACTTTTTCTTTATTCTGCTATGTATAATACTGAAAGATGAGTTCTATTATTTTTAATTTGCATTTGCTACATTGGTGCCTCTTCAGGGAAATTATTTTCTAAAGCTTTCCTGAACAAGCAACTTTACAAGTACTAATAATGAAGGCAACCATTTAGAATTGCAGACAGCAATCCAAGTAAAGCTTTTCAGTCTTCCTTTCAAAAAAAAAAATGAGCTTTTGTTTTCAGACAAAGCATAGACTCAAACCAACACTTCCCAATGCCATTTTCTCCCCTTGCTAATAAAAAGTCTCACAGCCAATAGGATAACCTTTTTATCTCAACTGCAAATTAACTGCTTGCTGTATTTAAAAAAAAAAAAAAGTATGATCTGTATAAAACAGGAAATCACCAGCCTCTAGTTTGAAGAGATATTACAGCATTGCTGTTTCTGGGTTGGTCAGCCAGTAAACATTCCTGTATATTACAGATAAGCAGTACATCTAATAATTCTGATCTGTGCAAGAAAAAGCTAAAAGTGAGCTGTTTAATTCTTCTACTTTTAATCCAAATGCTACAAAAAACTTAAGGAATGATTGTAACATTATTTGCTCCGAACTCACTGAATACAAACAAAGACATAACTTTCTGCCACTTAACAACTGACCCATGAGCTGCTCTGGAAGCACAAGAAAGATCCATAAAATGGAATTTTAATAAGTCCACATCTCCATGGGATAAATATACTGAAATATTTGAAATATTATTATAAACTTATCTTATTACCTTTTAAGATTAAGCATGAAGGACTCTGCTTCTCAGTGCAGCTTCCTATTCTGCTACTGACTTTAGATTACTACCTGTGAGGTTTTGTGGGAACAGGTTTGCTAAAATTCTAGGGTATCAAGTTAGAAGAGCACCGTCTTCCAAAAAAGATATAGCATTGAAAACACTGCTGTAAACAAGCTAGCTAACAAAGCAAAAACTCCCAATACTTTAAATCACTCTATTGGGCAGTAAGTCACTGCTTTAGCAAAAATTTATTATTTCCTCTGCACTGCTGAAAAGCTGTTTAGCTTTTCAACAGAAGAGGTCTTCCTCTATCATTATCCTCAAAGTTATGTAAGAATTGCAATGACTAAATCTACCCTTGGATTATTTAACTCACAGGTTCATCTCTTTTCATCCCCCTTCCTTAAGTCAGGCTTGTACACAATTTAAAAAAACCAAACAACAAAAACAACTAAGCAATAAGTTTGTGATGCTACTAGAACATTTTGACATCTTTCAGTATTCTGTACAAAAGCATCTCTAAAAACACTATTAGAGAACTGTGATCCTCATCTGCCAGTCTGACCCAACAGTAAAGATTTATGCAATTCTCTAGATCTCTGTCAACAATAAAGCCTATATGTGATCCACTTCCACAAATATAAACACAAGATCAGAGCCCAAATGTTTTTCCATGCTCATTCCCAGATTTCTTCTAACAGTTGTATTTTAAGTCAACTCCACAGTTGTAATACAGTTGCCTTGCTTGTGCCTATTATTCATGCAGATTTAAGCAGAAGCTAGATTACTGCTTCTGCTGGTGCTTTGGAAAAAAAAACCACCAAAAACCCAACCCAAAACCACCCAGGTTCAGAAAAGCTTTCAGAAGCAGAAACCCAGTAATTTCAGTAGCGCTTACACCCAGATTCACAAAGATAGTAAGAAGCCAGTGTCCGAAGAGAGGAAATGTGTTAATGTACTCCAGTTTATCTGAATATTACCTTTCTTGGGGAATGGGAGACAGATCAAGTCTACTATTGGTAGAAGACATAGCTGTTTATAAGAAGCCGCTAGCTGGAAAACTTCCACTAACCGCTGCCCAAATGCTAATGATTCAAAGATGCAACTTGAACACAAACATCTGAACTCAAAGTGCAGCAGAAGTACATCTTGAGGAAATTAGACTAAAGTATCAGTGCACATGAAAGTACAATAATTTCACAAAAAAAAAGGTCTGTAAAGGACTCAAAAGGACCTTTATTCCCCAGTACTGCCACAGTGCAGGATCAGATACATGCAATCCCTTTCTTTAACAATGTTTGTCTATCCTATTAAAATCTCCAAGACAGAATAAATAATCACTGTCAGCAATCTATTGCCATTATTATCTGAAGAGTGTAACACCAGCAGGTAAAGCTAGTAACAGTCCTAAATATACTTCTCAGTGTCTCCCTCCTAGATGCTAACGCTACAGCCACCACCTCTTTTGAATAACTTCATCTGCATTCCTTAAATCAAAAGGGGCAAACAGCTAAACTCCAGTTTTGGTATTAAAGCGTAACTTCATACAAAATATTATAATCTCCCTTCCAGTCATGTAGTTCAAAGGGAAGTGCAATATCCTGTCCCCAGGGAGGAACAACCCCATGCATTAATGCATTCTGGTGCCAATTGCCTGGAAAGCAGCTTGGCAGAAAAGAACCCAGGGGTCTTGGTGAACAAGTTGATGACAAGCCAATGGGCTTTTGAGGCAACGAAGGTTAATTGTAGGTATCCTGGGCTGCATTTGGAGGAGCACTGCCAATAGGTTGAGGGCTCTACTCAGCACTGGTGAGACACATGGAGTACTTTGTCCAGCTTTGGGCTCCCCAGTAAAAGAGAAACATGGACATACAGGAGAGAGTCCAGTGAAGGGCCACTAAGGTAACTGACTGCAACACCTCTCACATGGGGAAAAGCTGAGAGTCAGATTTGTTTAGTTTACAGAAGCCTCATAGGGATCAAATCAATGTATATAAATACCTAAAGGGAGGGTATACAGAAGATGGAGCCAGGCTATTTTCAGTAGAGC
The DNA here is from genome assembly GCA_026930925.1 of Chelictinia riocourii. Classification (NCBI taxonomy): domain Eukaryota; kingdom Metazoa; phylum Chordata; class Aves; order Accipitriformes; family Accipitridae; genus Chelictinia; species Chelictinia riocourii. The sequence continues at coordinate 8,938,009 of JANZLP010000011.1, forward strand.
CCAGTGACAGGACCAGTGGCAGTGGGCACAAACTGAAACACAGGAGATTCCCTCTGAACACCAAGAAAACTTTTTTTTTTACTGCACAGGTGACCCAGTAGTGGCACAGGTTGCCCAGAGAGGTTGTGGAGTCCCCATCCTTGGAGAGACCCAAAAGCTGTCTGGATACCACCCTAAGCAACTGGCTGCAGGTGACCCTGCTTGAGCAGAGGGGTTGGACAAGATGACCTCTGGATGTGCCTTCCAACCTCAACTATTCTCTGATTTGGTGATATGCATTACAGCTGTACACCAAGGAATGCAGAAAACCAGGGCTCCCTGAGTAAGCTTGACTTACTAAAACTGCCAGCACCAGTCTTCCAACTGAAATGCATCACAGGATAACAAAGGTGAGCAATAAAATGCTTGTGGTCACCAGTGGAACCAGGCATTTGGTCCCTAGCTCATCTCAACTACAGTCAAAGAACAACATTAAAACTCCCAGACTCATGCAGAACATCAAACTGATCTACTGCTGGAAATCCAGATTACTTTGCACAGAAATAAATGCTTGGGGTTTTTTTATAGAATTTCCATTCTATACAATTTAGCTTTTACAACACTGTTTCCTTTGAACGCAACTTCATTTCATATTCTTGTCCGTTGGTCACTTTACCCTCAACACTACAGAACTTGCCCCTCTTACTTATATAACCATGCTTGAACTGCTGTGAATTGTAAGGAAAGGCAGTTAGAGAGGTAAACTGTTAAGAACCTGCTGAACCCTTGACTGTTTACACCAGCTTACTTTTACTGGAAGTAGCTACTTAGTCTTCTTAAACAAGAGGTGGTTAAGAAAGAAGTGAGGAAGAGGTAACAGATGTCCTACAGAATCTCAGTAGGAGCATCCACGGAGGTTCACCAATCACCAGAAACAGGAGGCACATGAACTAGTACTCAGAAGACTAGGGACTAGACACAGCTTCTCATCCTTCTTGCAGAAGAAGTTTCTAGACAAGTTTGACAAATTTCTCACAAAGACCTCAGACAAAACAGGTCATTGTTAATTCTCAGAAGTTTTAACAGACAGTAAACACACTTGCAGGACATTTTTACTTTAAAAAAAGTCACAAACATTACTACTTATTTTTTCTACAGACTAGCTGCAGAGAGTTTAGCACAGTTTTCAAAAAATGCAACCACCACCTGCCTTATTCCTTTCCATGACATCCTTTAGGTCTAATACCCCAGAGCACTAGAGTGAGAACCACTTGACATTACAGAATGCAAGTGTTTACACTCTCTACCTTGAAGGAAGTAAGTGGATACCAACAAAGTTAGTTAGAAGCTCCGGGAGTAAACATTTGCACCTAGTAATTGCAGCCTCTTCTCACTCCCCCATTTCCCATCCCTCAGCAAGGCAAAATGAGCAAGGGGCTGACTGCAGCCGTCTAAAACTGCTACCACAGGGGTCCTGACCCACAGTCCAACAGGCAAGGGAGGCTGTCAAAACTAACAGTCTTCAATTCCATTTCAAGACAAGGCATTCATCAAGATGGTATTAAATAGCCTGTTACACAACAACTCAGCATCCTTAGCTTGGATCCTTCATTCTGTATGAAGCTTGGCTGAGGTTATCCAGAAAAGGGCAAGAGCAGCACACTTCCTGCCTCAGAACCCAATTGCTACTTGAATTTTTATAGACCCTTCCAATATTCTTAATTTAGAAGACAAGAATTTACAATGACAGAGATCTATTGTCTAGCATTTGCTCAAAGAATATCTCTGAAAAATGGTGTATTAAGATATGGAACTATATATTCTTCAGCTACAGAGCAGATAAAATATATTCCTATTAATCACAAATGGAGAGTTCAATATTCATGCTTCTCTGAATTTTGAAGTTTTCACCACTGTGTAGCAAGAAGCATTACCTGGAAGAGGATACATTGGCTACAACTCATTGCCTAAGAAACATCAGTATGTCAAGAAGCAAACAACTCCATAACAAGCACTCACAAACAAACACAACTAATTTCTGAAAAAGCAAAACTACCAGGTACAAAATTCCTCAATAGTGTTATCTGAATAGGTTGACTGTTACACACCAAAAAACATGCCAAGCGAGGGAATCATTCCTTGGTCGCTTCTTGGTTGCCTGTTGTGCTCCCAAAAATTGGTGGAGCTCTTACGGTACTGCTAGCTGCTACACATCTATATTTTAGCATTCTGCATAAATAACTGTGGCTTAGAAATCTTTTTCTGAAAGCAAGAAAATTTGCTTTCTGAAATAAACCATTGTTAGCATGTTTGCTTAAACAACAAGGTATGATGCTTGTATCATTTTCCTATTTTTGAATTCTTTTAAGTGAGGCAGGTTTTGCAAGGAATGAGTGATACCTAATAAAGTCTTTTATAAGATTATACAATGAAGTCTAGTATGTTAGGAGGCACATAGGTAAGTTCTGTGTATCCTATTAATTTTTCTATGCTACAGAGTACTGTGTATTGTAGAACTTCTTATAAGTTCACCAGGGCAATGGAATGTCAGTTATGAGGGCAGTACTGAAGGAAAGCAATTTCACATTGGCAGTCAAACTTCAGTTAAGGGGTACATAGTTTTGTGGAAAGGTATTAAAAAAAATAATCCATATTCATATGTATGTGCATATACACATTCAAAGATCATGACTTCTTAATAGTTGAATGGAAGTATTACTATGTAGCAAAAAGAATTTTGTCCTTCTAAACACAGAATAGGATGTTTTATAGATGGATTTCTTTTGTTGAGGATGATATCTTTTACCTTTTTTACACTTTAAAAAATTGTATGTGAAGTGCAGACTTGTTCTGGAGCTCAGCTCATCCAAGCAAAAATCTAACCATTATGCTGGGAGTCAGGCTGTGTCTGTGTGCCTCTTTCCCTACCTCCTCCTCCCCTAGTCCCCCAACCTTATGTACTTTTCTTAAAAATGCTTCAGCTTCAACAGGAGAAGTGAAAAGTCCTCCTGTAAGGAACAGCCCAGGTGTAGTGGTTTGAAATCTGGATATGCATCCTTTAAACCCAGAGGAACTGAACTATGGCTTCCCACTTTGGGGACATAGCTGTGACATCTCACTGTTTTTTGGATTAAATTAATTTAGTGTGCTTTTATTTTTATTTACTCGTAAAACTGAAATTAGAATCCTGCTGTTCAACCTGTTAAGGACCAACTTTAATTTTATTTTATGTTGTTCAAGTAAGTTGATTTTCAAAAACAACTAATAAAAATAGCTTTCTTATGGAATATTAGTGAATGAAGCCACATCACTGTCTTAGTAGATAATGGCATGCTGTCTTGGTGATTTTGTGTGACAGTAAGATCTGTTATCCAATGTAAAATAGATACTGTTAAATGAAATGACTTTACAATTATATGATAAGGAACTGATCCTTCAGTCAATTTAAGTGAGGAGTAATCTTAGGTTTTTTTGTTTTTTATATTAGATAAGTCCCAAAAGTGATGTGTGGTCATTGGGATGCATTTTGTACTGTATGACATACGGAAGGACTCCATTTCAACATATAATAAATCCAATTAATAAACTGCATGCTATAGTTGATCCTAGTTATGAAATAGAATTCCCAGATATTGCTGAGAAAGATCTTCAAGATGTGCTAAAGGTAACTGTTCCTTAAGATTAATTTTGATTCAAATAATGGCAATTTCTTTAGTTAAAGCATATTTTCTGAAACTCAATGAGTGGTGCTTCAGAAACTTCTCTCACAAATAAATGCTTGCTGCTACTTGTACTAAGAAGCCTTATTCCAAAAGAAGACCTAATGAAGCTAGAGCTCTTTCATGTAGTTTCCATAGTAAAAGTCTATTTTCAGCTCAGTAGCAAATAACTAAATACTTAAAGCATTCTGACTTAACTCCTTTGGCTGAACAACACAAAGTGAATACAACGGCTTTTGTACATGCCATCCCTTTCCCTCACCCTGTATATTTGTCTGCTTTTGAAACTTGGCCTATATATAGGGCTTTAACTTGAGCCCTAATTGTGTTGCTCAGCAAGTAACAAACTGAAATCCAGAAATGCTTATCCCCTTAACTTTCAAATCTCAGGGTCATTTTGTGTCATTCAGAATAAAAGGCTATTGTAGGTTCTGGGCTTCACCTCTTTCGACATTGTTGCTTGAGTAAAACAGGATACCAAACTTTACTCTGAAGATAATTGCTAATGAAGGCAATTAGGTTAATCTGTTATTGTATTGCGAGTTGAGTATTTCTGAGTATTTTGTTTGGTAGTAAAAAGTTCTGACATGCATCTACAGGCTCTTTTAAAGATCCTCACTGTTAATTCTTAGGAAAATTCTTAATTTATAGGCAAAGAATTCTTCTTTTTTTTCCATTTGCAGCGCTGTTTAATAAGAAATCCTAAACAAAGAATATCTGTTTCGGAGTTGCTGGTACATCCCTATGTTCAAATTCAAAGTCATTGTCAAACAGGTACATTTATTTTAAAATACATTTTTATTAAATAGTATTTATGATTCTGTCTAAGAAAACAAAATGCTTTACTCTTTACATGTACTTTCCAGTTGCTGGTGTTACAGGTTTTTTTTTTGATGCCTAAGTATGTTTCAGAAAAGACTTCAATATTTTAATTCTTAAACCTCTTACAAACTGGTAGTTTATACATAGTTGTATACAACTTTAGCATAATTATAAATTAACTGCAGGTGTTCCAAATGCAAAAGGAACAACAGAGGAAATGAAACGTATTCTTGGCCAGCTTGTTGGCTTGAATTTTCCCAACTCTATTTCTAGAGCTGCTAGGGTAAGTAAACTTTCTTTTTCTATTTTGTATGGTAGTACGTGTTCACGCAAAGAAAGGTTAGAATGTTTGGTAGCGAAAGCTGAAAGGATGCATGTTTCAAAGCTTCAGCCACAGCTGGAAACACATTACACTTTGTAGTGCTTTTGTTTGCAAGCATGCAGAATCTCTCCACATCCTTCTGGATGGGAAAGGTTGAAAGGATGATGGTAATCTTGATTTTCTTTTTCTTTCCTTTCTACCTCCCAGTACATCCATATTGTTTTACTTCCAAATCCCCCACTGCCCCAGCATCTCCTCTCTAAAGCAGTCCCTACTGTGCTGCTTTGCTTTTAAGCTGCCCAAAAACTGTAGTAGGTCTTCAAATTTAAAAAACATCATTACGGAGAAATGATCTAAATCTATCTGTGAAATATACAAGCTTTTGGAGTGCAGTTGTTCTTACTTCCTGGAAGTTGCTGAACTGTTAATGCATTGCTATGTGTAAATTAGACCCTGTATGTTGAGGTATTATGATTCCAGCCTCTCTGTTTACTGCCTGAAAGAGAAGCTCGATAAATCTTCACCAGCTCAGTTCTTTCTACCTGTCTCTCAGAAGAGGAGGTGATGGTGGTCAAATATATAATAAGTTGAGATGGAATGCAAAGCTGCTTTCATAGAAAGAAAGCAAATTCAGTATGCTTAAAGTAAATCTAAGGAAGTTTATTTACACTTGTGCTGCTCGTCATACCTGGTTTCTTTAAATATGGGGGTAAACAAGAGATTTTCCTTTTACCAATATTGTGATGTGGCTGTTTCTGGCCACTGATTTTCCTATCTCATATGGAACGTGCTCACCCTGAGTATGCAAATACCTCTCTTCTTCCATGCTGGTGTTTCCATATCAGAGACAATTAATGGAGTAAACTTGATTTTTAAATCTTGGTAATTAGTTTGTTCTCTGCTGACTTGTGAAGCTCTATACCTTTGCTCATGCTGCTAAGTCAGCATATTTGTCTTATGTGCTGCATTGCATTACAACTGGTACAACTAAGCAGTCTTAAGTGTCTTTATTTTCCTGAGAGAGAAATTTTAGTATGGAGTTTGGAATGTTTCAGTATGTGATGACTTATTTCAAGTGGTAATGTTTGTTATAAAGATACAGTTTGAATCTGTGTGTGATACAACTGTGTTCACCTGAATACCTGCGTTCTTATTAACTTTCAGACTTTATATGAACAGTGCAACAGTGGTAAAAGTCTTGATGTATCAGCATTTGCAAAACTTGGGAGTCAAAAATCATGGACAACAAAATGATGTACTACTGCTGTTCAGGATGCTACAGAGATGTCTGGTCTGTTCAGAAAACTTTGTGCTGCTAGCTTTTAAAAGGACACTCAACATAAAGTTCACATTTTTAAATGTTCTTTGTGTTTTCTGATAATGCTTGCAGATCATTAAAAAGAACTTAATTGAATGCTTTTAACTGTGGGCTTTTTCACTCTTTGCATGCCACTTGGATTGAATGATGAAAATTGTTAGTTGGTGATTATGGTCTTTGTTACTTAGAGCACTACAGTGTTTGGAGTACAAAAACTTGTAACAGAATCTTCAAGCTCTCTTGTCTCCCTGAAGCTAAAACAAAAAAAGTTCCTAAAATGCCAGTTGGGGTACATGAAAAATATGCAAGTTTCTCTTGAAATACCTCCTATGACATAAACACAAAGTATTATGCTGTTCTGTCTTTTGTCAACAAATACCTCTTGTGTCCAGTTTTGATCATAACTAAGGAAATAAGCATTCTGTTTATGTAAGTGATCAGTTACAATACTGGTAGATACTTGTAAATGTCATCCAGTTTTTGAGTTGTTCCTGTGGATAAGTGACATGGTGGAAGTATCAGTACTGTTCTGAAGCTATATGAATAGAATGGCTTTTGTTCTATTAAAAATGCTTCTATAAATCCAATATGCTTCTCAAATCTCAAAATAATAGAAAGCCCATCAAGATTCATGATGGTCAGAAATCCCTAATTTGGATGTTTTTAAAGCATTAATACAAAGCACTGTTTAAAATGCACTGAATGTAGCAGGACTTTTTTACATGATTGTTAGTGGATTGATCAGGTTATCTTTTAACCGAGTTACATTTCTGGTGCAAGTGTATTAATTTTAAATATACTTAAATCATTGAAAGGTGTTAAAATAATATCTAATAGTTCTAAATTGAACAAAGCAATCTTGCCTTTGGTTTCATGACAGCTGCCATGCTGTTCTTGGATACCTTCTAAAACATGGAGCTTGTCAGCTGTCTATCTTGATCAAGCATTTTGAATTAGTCTGTTTTGCCTTTCCTTCATAATGGCTCTGCGTATAAAGAGCCCAACTTCGTTATTACAGTGTCTCTTCCTTGTTTATCTGCATGAATTAAGAGTATGATGTACTCCTTGATCAGTGATGGAAAAAGTTGCAAGGTGAGCACTAGGGAAGCTTTCCTTGACTATTTCTGCATGTTAGATTACTGAGTTCATGTTTTCCTAGCTTCAGAAGAGCACTGAAATATTTTAAAGGCTTTGTGATAGCAGGTCGATTAGGTCAGCTGTCTGCAGGGGGGTAGGGAAACTGGTCATTCTTGCTGCTGGAGGCTTACTTAAGCCAACACATCTTGCTGCCTTGGAAGATGTCGCTAGAGTCCAGAGAATTCTTAAAGTGATTTTGAACGTCACAAAATGCTGGGTAGTTGTTTGATGTTCTGAGGATCTGGATATTATTCTTGAACTGTCAGTTTGACGCTATAAAAAGGGAATTCCCACTGCCTTTGCCATGTTGTATTAGCAGGGCTGAGATACCTTTATCTTCCCTTTGTCTGGGTAAGCTTATATTATACCCACAGGAATAGGCATATTGTACTGCATGCTCTATTCTACTTGCTCTTGGTGTTTATGGGGGAGCACTCTTTACTGACAACTTCAGTTAAAGAAAATGCGTTACCTTTTAATCCCTGGAAGATGCAGCTATGTCTGCAGTGATCCAGATGCAGAGTGGCAGCTGTACTTTGTGTCATTCTTCAGTTAACAGCGTAACCTTTTTCCATGCTTGCACACTGAGCAGTAGTAGCTTTATTGATATCACTCACAGCACTATCATAACGCCTTGATCTGAAGTTAATAGCAAAGAGAAAAGATAACGAGTTGTAAATAGCTATCTCAGCAGCAATATTAGAGGAAAGGCTTTATTTCAATGTGTTCTTGCCATCTTCCCTGCCTTTGATTTATCAGGTTTTTGGATGACTTTATAGTCCTGTAAGAACTGAAGCATGAGGGAGAATGGCACACACTTTGATCTCAAATGATACATGAAACTTGGAAGCATTGTATTTTTTAATTTTAAATGATGTTTTCAGAGCTTGCTAATATAATAAAAGCACCCCTTGATAGGTGGGAAACTGCTCTTAATTTTTTTATATTCAAAATAGAAAAACAATTCTTCAAATTAAATTTAAAAATAAATACTTTTTAAAAAAGTTATTTAATGAAGAATAGTATTTCTGTAATTTTATCAGGCCTCTGATAAAATTGTGTGTGTTTCAAAACTCTTATGTCCTTACCACCTTCCTATACCAGTTAAGACTACCCTCCCGTGACAGAGCAAGTACTTGTAAAAGAGCATTAATTATTCTGGGGTGTGGTGTTCCTGTGTCTGTTCAACATCTGCCCACCTTTGTTTCAGGTTAGCAGTGATTCTCTGGATTACACAGGGAGAGTCACTCCTGATACTGGCCCTACTCCCCTCAGCCTGGTCTGGGAGGAGGGCTGAGGCAGGGGCAGAGAACGTGTGCTTGCTTCAGCGATGGGGCACACACAGGAGCAGCCCATCCCCTTTCTAAGGGCAAACCTGGAATGATAAACTTTAAATTTGTTGTTGATCGAACAGATTTTAAAATCTCAGACTTTAGTACT
>JANZLP010000011.1:9106386-9117118 GCA_026930925.1 Chelictinia riocourii
TAGTTCTGCTCTGTGTCTTTAGCTTGGAGTTCTGCTAAAAAGATAATGAGGATCACTTACACCTGTGGAAGTAATTCAGCTTTATCTGACTTGAAAAACCCTTTGCAATATTAAAAATTTATAGCAAGTGTGAGATCTCAGTGCTCTATTTGCATGCTAATGGGTATTGTGCTGGCTTCAGTCGGGAGCCCAGTGCTCGCTGCCTTACGAGTTAACTGGCACTTTAAAAAATGAGAAGTATGAGTGCTTATTATCAGACCTTGCGTAATGTGAATCTTAATCCGGTCCTGCTTCTGCAATAGTTAAGGTTGAGTAGCACTCAGAGACATATAAATAGTGCCAGTGATTGCAGTGTTTCAAAACACGGCTGAAGTAAATTATTAAATATGTAAGGACCAATGTTTAGGTTACTTCTATCCTCGACTGACTGTGACAACACCAGTATCACAGCCAGGATTGTAGTGAAAGTAAGCACTTAAAATACTGCTCTGAAACGATCGGGAAGAAAGACTGAAAAGCTCTAAAAGCGTGGGGTAACATTAGGAAAGGCTGTTGTTTCATCCTTTCCTGGATGTACAGATTGTTTTGCTGGTGGCAAGCTATTCGGTTGTGGTAACTGAGTTAAACACATGTACGTTTCCTTTACTTTCCCTGTCATCACAAGCAAAGGGAGGAAAGCCTCTTCAAATAGCTGTAGGTTTATTCAATCCATGTGTAATATATCCACAGGGAATGCTACAAAGCATCTGCTTCCTGAGAGGGAAAATACAACCTGAACAGCTGCAAATGACAGGACAAAAAAGGTTGTTCAAAGTATCAAACCACCCCAAACGCTTCTTCTGTCAGAACTAGTCTCCTCTGATATAACTCCCTTGGCTAGAACGGAGTCACAGTGGATATTAAGCTTACAAAGCTGTTAACTTGAATAGAGCATAACGGCATCATTTTGAGCAAAACCCAAAGGTGGTATCTTCTCCCGCGCTTTCTCAATATCTGTTGACGTCTATAAGGAAACTCCTTGGTTTTCTTTAAGAACTGCCATTTACATCCACTTCAAATGCTGGAGCCTTAACAATTTGCTTGGAAATAGCTGCGTTGTGCAATAGATTTATTCCTTGTAATTGACAGTTTATGCAAAGGCGTAAAGGCAAATTCCTGGCTGTATTCCAGGCAGCCCCACCACTTCAGAGTCTTACACGTTCATCATTGCTTTCAGCAGTCAGTTGCAAAAGTTTCTAATCTGTGTTCACTTTTAGTTTTGCCATAATTTATTAGCAGTAAGTATATTAAAAACACAGAACAGTTGAGGAAGATGGCTGATACAGAGTTTTCAAATTACTATTAATTTTGGCTTTACCACTGAAGTGATTAAATGCAATCACATTGCAACATGCCTTTTTTCTCTTCTGAATGAAGTGGCAATGTTTGTGCATTCTGGAACCTTAGGGTACAGGAATCGGAAGGAAACAAAATGGAGAAATATGGCAGTTTTTACTGGCAATTTTCAAGTTTGAAAGTTTTCACAAAGGGAAATAAATATAATTTTGGTGTGCTTCCAAAATGGAAGAATTCCTCTTAATTTTTTTTTTAAATTGTAAAAAGATTCCTCAATTTTTTGGGAAGGTTTTGTTCTTCCCAAGATTTCAACTGGATTAAGTTACATGAATGATGCTGAACTGCTGGTGTATATCGATCATGGAAAATCATGCCAGTCATTGCATTTAGCTTCTTATATAGGCGGGGTTTTTTTCCCCCCTGTACATTTTAACAAAACATTTTGTTAGATAACAAGAAATAATAGTAAAAACTAATTTTTAGAAGATGTGTGCAAGCATGCTGCCTTCATACTCTTCTCTTACTATCATGCTTGCAAAACCTACACGTTTAAGGTAGCTATTCTGCTACAGAGTTATGTCTGTGTTCAGTGCTAAAGATCATCTTGAATTATTCCTATATAGTTTCTTTGAGGCTGAAAAGGACGTGTTTGTGCTACTGTTCTTCTGGGCCATTTTCCCTGCTTTCTCATTTGCACTTGGCAATGTGAGCTGCAGCTCTTTAGAAGATCATTAACAGATATTTTTGCAGCCATGGCCACTCATCCTTCCATTTTTGCATGCCTTGGGAATGGGCATGGGAGGCAAATAATGGCTCTCGATTAACAGAAGTATATCATCTTGTAGTCTGTGTTCATGGGCTTAAATTATCATATATTGGAATTCAAGGGTGTTACGTTAGCAGAAGGCGTGAACGTTTGCTACTTCTGTCATGCAATACGTGGGACTGTGCCCACCATAGCAAAGAGTGTTAATTAAGGAAAGCAGGGCAAAGAGGGCTTAGAGCTATCTCAGTTCTCACAGTAAATCCATATCTGTTATTTTAGTAAGATTTCGGATCGTAAAATCTTTTTGCAAAGGGTTGTCCAGTGTCTAATAACCCTACAATACTGATGTCAGTGACTACGCAAGCAGGCTTTCTAGTTTACTTTGCACTTCCCCATATACAATGCAAACAGATAGCTAATGACTGGGTAAATACAATGGGAATGTACTTTGTGCACTGTGTGTTCTGAGCTTGAGTGTTTTGGTCTTATTTTGTTTGCCTATTTTTATATTCTTTCATAAGCACATTTTGTAATGATGGAATATTACAGAGTTCCTAGTACAGTACAGAGGAATAACACAAGGAATGTATTGTGCTCACTCTTTTAAAATCTGAAATCCTTGCCAATGCCAATTATTTTTGGCTTTTATTCTTTTGAACTAATATAGTATGAACAGGGGTTATGTGTTAGGATTCTTTAGCACAAGAGTGTTCCTTCTAAGCAAAAAAAAAAAAATCAGACAAAAAATGTATCTGTCAGAGTTTGGCATATCCATTTTCTTTTCCTACCTTTTAAACTTATTTTTAAATGAAAATCCATGAAAAGTTTAAATGTGTGAAAGAAATGACAGTAAGAGCTGAGGAAAAAGTCATTAGCTGAAAACTACTACCAGTTGCAGTATTAACCCACAAGGATTACATTCAAGTCATGTAAGGAATACGATTTACAAAACCACGAAAGGAAGACATGGAAAGCAAAGTCTTTAAAACCGGGCTGATCTTTGACTTGCTAACAGCCCAATATGCCATTCCCTGCCTTTGCTGGAAGCGCCTGCTGCTGCCTGGCGTGCAGCTCGTTGCCCAGCAGGATTCACGGCTTCTTTTCCGCAGAGCTGCTTTCCAGCTGGCTGCTCCCAGCTTGCTCTGGTGCACAGGGTGCTTGGAGCCTTGGTGCAGGGCTTGTGCTTCACGAGGTGCTTGTCAGTCCATGTCTCTGGCTGCCGGGGTGCCGCTGAAGAGCTGCTCCACGTTCCGGCTTATCAGTTCTTTCCCCCCCGAGTTCGGTGTCACCTGTAGTCTTGCTGAGAGCGTGCTCCATCCCATCGTTAATAAAGATGTTGATGAACATTGATCCCCGAGGAACGCGTTTAGTAACCAGCTGCCACTTGGATTTTGTCCTGCTGATCCCTACCCTTTGAGCCTGGCTGATCCAGCCCGTTTTTCACCCATGCTCACTTTTATGACCTGTGTTTCACCAGCCTGGCTAAAGGGAGACTACGGGAGGCTGTTGATAGCCTTGCTAAAGTCCTGGTAAAACAGTATCTGCAGTTCTCCCCTTGCCCATTAAGTGTGACATCTCATCCTAGAAGGCAATCAGGTAGATCGGGCAAGATTTGCCCTTGTTAAAATCATGTTGGCTGGACCCAAATATCTTTTGGTCCTTGGTGTTCTTGGACACAGCATAGAGGATGGCTTGCTCCTTCTTTCTAGGAACTTGACGTTAGGCTGCCTCACAGTTGCAGAATGACATTTCTGTAGAATCTTCTTCTCGGCTTGCCTAAAAATGTGAAGTAATTATGCTGCTATGAAGATCACATCCCAGTTGTGTCTTGTTCCTGCCATCATACTGGATTTGAGGAAGAAATCAGGTATTATAAATCTTTCTCCAATACAAAGGGTCCCTTTAAGCAAAAAAAAAAAAAAAAAATCAACCCTGTATCTGCCACCTGGTTTAGTTTAAAGGTTCTGCTGGGGTTTTTTTATGTAGTACCCAGTGGCCTGAATGGAATGGATTGGCAGAAATGCATTGTCTAGTCTGTTCTTACATAACTAACTTTCTTAATTAGTTTAGAATATTACAGTGGCAAGAAAGGATAACTAATGATAGCATTTCTGCGAAAAAACCCTAGTGCCTCGCGGTTATTGTGTCAATATGAAAAGCTGCAGTGACCATGTGAGACCGGAATGCTTTTGCTACATATTGTGTTAACTTCTCTCACCACCTACATTACCTCTCATCTGGTCTGTCAAGCCCAGTAATCATCAAACAGGTCAATTTGAATTTTGTTTGAATGTTCTCCTGACATACTTATCTTTAAGGTTCAAGCAGTGACACTCCGAGATATTTAAAAAAGATAAGCTAAATTAATATTTTACTGTTTTTGAGGGAAGGAAGGTATTTATATTGGAAGTCCGGTAGGCTTTGTGTCCTGAAGGGATGCATGGTCTTCAGCATCAGATTTCTCTGAAGGTTTTTTGTGTTGCATTCCTTTGCAACAGCTGGAATTGGCCTCAGAAAGTGGACAAATGGAACAGTTCTCTGAAGAAAATTTGGAAAATTTTCTCTCCTAGATTCCTGTTTTGTATATTGCTGGCTGATTTAGATAAAACTGAACTTTAGTTTGGAAAGTTTGGAAGCCTGTGATGTGTTTGTGTGGGAATAATTAGAGTCAAAAGCGCAGTGTTGCAGCCTGGGTGTTTATCTGTTATCTGGGATTACATGTACATATTTCTCCTGATCAGTTCCTTGATGCTGGACAAGCCTTGGCTGCTGTTGACAAACAGCTTTCACTTTGTCTCTTGCTTTTTGGTGTCAATAGTTTCTGCAGAGTTCTAGTATTTGAATCCATCTTATATTTGGGATTACTGGAAGCTATCTGGGTGAAACATAATAGCTTGCTCTTTATGGGGCAATGGACTAGATGTTCTGAAGAACACTTCAGATCTACCTACACTCTATCAAGTTATGTGGCCATGTTACATAATTAAAAATTTGCTTTTATTTTGCTTTCTTACTCTTTGTTTTTAATGTACCTTTCTTATTTTCATTTTTGCCTGTTCTCAAATTCAGTGCTATTCACTTATTTTAGCAGCTCTCTCAAATGTTCTTGGAAGGGAAGCAGTCATATGGTCTCATTTACAAGAAAACATTTTAAAATGATCTAAGGAAACTTTATAATGGCAAACTGATTTGTTTTTAACTCAGGCCATAAAAAATAATGAGAAAAGCATTTTGAAGTTGCAAGTAAACCTGTTATTGTCTTAAGATGAATTGCACAGTAAGCAAGTGCATTCTATAAGGGATTTTGCAGAATGCAGCACAAATTGCTTCTGGAAGTCACGGAGGTGCTGTGACTTAGAATGCAGGATACGTCTCCCAAACCCTGGCAGTATCAGCAAACAGCTAATTGATCTTGCTGAGACTGCTGCTTTAGGTGGGTGCTCATCAACAATTATTGTGTAGTTGTATTGAATTACAGTATAACTGAGTTCCACTGCTCATGTAACGTACCTCCACTCAGCATCAGTGAAATCAATAAAAGTGTCAACAATTGAAAAGAAGTCCTTTAAACTTCCAGTTGTTGTACAAAGCTTTCTAGCTTCACTTACAAATGATAACAACATATGATCTTTATAGTTCAGCTCAGAGATGTGTTGATGTGATTGGTGTATTTACTCATTTTGCATTACTTAAAAAATGGATATAAAATTGTTTAATAACATTCAAAGCAAATGTTGAATTGATTACATTTGTGAATATTTTATTTTCATACGCAATATGTATTTATGCTTGATTGCGAATGTTCCCCAAAGGCAAATGTGCTGCTTCTGTAACTGAATATTAGCTGACAGTTTAAAGTTGTACTGGGGATAGTCGGTTTCTTAATATGAAATACTGATCAGAATTTTAGTTGAGTAAGATCAGATTTGTCTCATTTAATTTTTTTTAATAGCAGATAAAACAGACTTTTATGGAGAATAGCTGACCCTTTTCTAAAATAGATTAACATACGCAGAGAGTGTATAATCTCTGCTGTGTCTTATTTCCTATCTAAAGAACTTTGATGCTAGGTTAGTTAAGATGCCTGACTCAGGCTGAAGTTAGGGAGAAGTTCCATCTTTAGAGGGGAGAAAGACAGGTGAAGTAAATGAACAGCACAGAACAAACCACATTATTCACAAAAGATGATTTACTAATTCTGTGTCTGGTAAGAATTACATGCTGAAAATCTCTAATTTTGAGTAAGAAGTGCTAATGTTATGTATTCAGAGAACTCATAAACATTTTAAAGACAAACATTATATTTAGAAGTCTTTTGATCAGTTTTATTGTTGAAAGGAGACATGGTAATAGTAAATTATTTGTAATTAGCACTTGGAGACACTCAGGTTTGTCAATTTAGAGTCAAACAATTTATCTCCAGAGTAGACATTCATTGCCAACTAAAGGAGGACTATTTCACTATTTCAAAGGTCGGTTGTATACTTAGGATACTCTCAGTATTTTTAATAAGGTAAATAATGCATTTAGAACTGAGATTAACATGCTTATCTCTGAAGGCCAGGTGTGGAGGAGATTGGCTTTAAAATGTAGTGGTGATTAAGAATTTTGCACTGAGGTCATTATCTAATAGTAGTATGATATGAGCTGTAACATGAGCAACCTATTAATAAAATGCTAATGAAGCAGAGCGAGCAACTACCCTTTAAATAGGTAAACCTTTGAATATATATACACTTTTGAAAATTTAGGTACCTCTAGATTGCTATAAAACAAGGACTCACAGTTACAAATCTCAGTGCGGGGAAAATGCTCTTGCATATGTTTAGTGTGTGAATAGGTATTTATGGGACCAAAACCCAATCAGAATTACTATTTGATCTACCATAGCACCTTCAACAAAGTTAAAATCCTGCATGATCTAGCAAGATACAGTTTCCTAGATCTCTATAAGCCTTAGTTTTATATGCTTACAGCTCACTGACTTGTAGGAGCACCTTGCAATGGTGTCTGTGAAAAGGAGGAATTAAATGCTAAAGATAAACTTGTCTTTTGAAGATGAAAGCAAAACCAGCCCCTTGCCTTATAATGACAAATATTCAGTGGGAAGTTTGTAAGCGAAATCAAACTAAATTTTCAAATCCCAACCTTAAAATATTCTCACAGGAGGAATAGCGTACCTTTTCAAACATTACTCACTTGATGAATGACAGTTTTTAAATCATTCATGAAGAATAAGCAGTAGTGTTTTACACAATGCAGCTTAGAAATGTGGGGATTAAAAGTTTTTGAAAATGAATTAAATAATAATTCTCTCAGGAATTATAATACAAGAAGTTGAAAGAGGTCTGTCAAAAATCTGACTCGTTTAGTGTAATGCTATAGACAAAATGATACTTTAACGAATGTAAGCAGCTACTGCCTGAAATCTTCAAATATTAGTAAGAAATGTGTTAACAACATGACCTTGATGAGTATGGCACATTTGCCAGATGCCCGAGTTTTGCTGCCACCGAAGGCACTGGGGGTGTGTGAAGGGGGACGCTGCCTTCCTGAGCCCCTTGGGTTGGTGGTCCTGATGCTCCTGGCACAGCCACCTCAGAGGCTTTGGGAGCGGGGCTCCGGAGGGGTTCGGTGGACCTCTGTCGGGTTGTAAAGGCTTCAGCATGGCATGGTGGTAAAACATTGCACTGCTGAATCGTGCTTCAGTGTCACACCTGGATCGGCTCTGCCGGCAGGACCATGCGGTTCGCAGTCAGCCTGAGTCGAAACCCCAGGCCCAAGCAGCCCCAGGTCTTTTCCTCATGGCTACAAATAGAGGTGCTTCTTGTAGGGTCAACTGAGGTGCAGTTTCTGCTGTGCAGCAGGGAGAGAAAGCCATGCGTCAAGTTGTGCACACTCGCATGGCTTTGCCCCAGGGCTCAGGCCCTTACTTAGCAGTTAAATCCTTCCCCTTCCTCCGTAGGGGCAGAGGGCTCTGGAGTCCAGCACTTCACCCTTGAAGAAATTGTACTGTAATCAGCATTGTCAGCTTTTGCATTTTTATCACTAGTCTCTAGATATCTGATGCAGTTTCACAAAACTCCAGTTCCTGGTGTCAAATGATGAGATAGGAAATTCCACATTTAGCTAAAATAGTAGGTTTCTGGTCTTGTGGGTTGCAGGGAAAAGATAGAGACCTCAAGCCTGAAAGGCCTCACAGGGCAAGTTAAAAGAAAAAATAATAAAAAAGCAAATAAACTCGACTGTTATCATTTTAAGAAATCTTCTATTTGTAAACCAGTATCATGTGTTTCAGGGATAAGAAGCAGGGCCCAACTCGTGCTATTTGAGCACCTGGGTTTGGAACTGTGAGAGCATCTTGTACTGCACTCTGTGGTACCACCTCTCTGCAAAGGATGCTGGAAAAGGAGGGGTCACCTTTGCTAATAACTTTTTTGGTAAAAAAAGTTGAATTAATGAGTCGGCAGCTGAGCCTTTAATTAGATCGCCCATAGTACTGCAGCCCTACAAGGCATACGTGTAGCCACATCACTACGCGTGTGCCCGGCAAGGTATGCCATGTGTTCAGAGCATGGCATGAGATGTTGAAAATGTGGGCATCTTTTCTGTTGCAGAACCAGGTGATGGCACACAGATAAACTGATGGCAGAAACCTGCAAACTTTTGGAAGTTAATTCCAACTCTTAAATAATTCAGCAGTTAGCCTAACTGAAACCTAAGCTAACACTAGCACTCTGAGAAGCTGTTGCTCTTGTGCAGCTCCCCAGCACCCACCACACAAAATAACTATGTGTACCTATCTACAGTGTAACTGTAGTAAAACAGGACTGCAGGGAGGCACGTGCCCTGCTTAGAACATGCAGATCTCCCCTTATCCTCAAAATTCAGGAGCTAAGTGGCAGGAATGGATAATTAACTGCTGGAGTAGCTTTCTAATAATCAGTTTGTATTGCCTGCATTCATGAATGTCATTGAGTGAATGGCTGTCCTGGAACTCCATCATCTGCCCGTACTTTTGGGAGTGTATCTTACACTATTTTTCCCTTCTAAATTGTCTTCTCTCAATACTGGTACCTACATATTTGCATCATAAAATTTAATGGGAATGTCAAGCCATTGGGCATCTCACATCCAGTGATGTGCTTGCTGAGGTTTGCTCATTATTGCTTGCTTTTTATATTGCGTGGAGGCTGTCTGATCTGATTGGGGACATGCAGAATAGCTGCTCGCTATGCAGAAACCTGTACCAATTTGCTGTGGTGGATTTCCAGAAGTATAATAGGAGCTAACACTGCAGTGGACAATCTGTCTTGCAGATGTAGTGTTGATCATGAATCCTTTTGTTTCGGGAGGAGAATTTCAAATTTTATTAGAGGTTTTCATGTTTCTTGTTAATGGATCTCTGCAGTTGGCCCTCCTGGGAAATCTGCCAGAGAGCTGTGAAATTGGTCGGATTGGACAATAAACTCCTATAGCTATTGTTGGCGTGCACTGAGCTGCACATGGCAAGGCTAATGAAATCTGTAGCAGTTACAACTGTGAATATGTAGCTGGCAGCGGGCAGGGTGTAGAGTGAGGGGGAAGCTGGCATATAGATTTGAGAGCCAGAATGCAGCTGCAGAGCCCTCTGCAATGTGTCTCTTTTAATCTCTCTGAATCCGATCCTGCAAGATGCCAACCTCCTTGGAGGGGAGGGGAGAGGTGGGACGAAGTGCCCTCCCTTCCCACAGATTTCCAGCGTTGCTGAAATTACCCACTCATCCTGTCGTGATAGGATGGGCGGGCAATTTGAGGCGGGAGCATCAGACTGCTGCTGCTTCTGCCCAGTAACACCCCAGACATAAAAAGCCATGTGTCAGGCTTGATTCAAAGGATACTTTTTTTGGTGTACTCTTTGAATATTGCATTGATGTCTACTTGCCAGGCAGGACAACAGTTTCTGACAGAGGAGAGACCCAGTTTTTTTATTGTATGGTTAAATGTGAGAATTTACTGGTGATACTTGGAGCCTGAAGGTGAAAGCTGAAAAGTCATAATAATCAGTGTGTTATTAGGGTTTGGGATCACAGGAGCCTTTTGACAATAAGGGAATGGTTTGAATTGAATATCCCTGAAGTTGGAGGCTGAGGGCTGCCCCCCTCGGGTGATGCTCCAAACAATAAGGCAAACGAGTGGGTGCTCCCAGCCCTTGCTCCTGGTGTGAGCTTGTTAGCAGTTGCAGAAAGGTCAGGGACCAGAGAGGATGAGGGACCAGATTTCTGAAGGTGTTTTAGAGACCTAAAAATGGTGTTAGCTACATCATGAGACTGAAGAAAGTGCCTGATTTTTGAAGGCAGTGAAAGTCCCATTTGCATAGCTGGGTGCTGCTTGTGGTTTGTGAGTCTGGCCCCAACTTCTCTGCACCCCAGTGGTGGGATACAGTGTATGTTCACGATGTGTTTGGAGGCTTGCATTGCTGGTTTTACCTTTGCTGCAGTGAACTCTGGATAAATAAAGGAGGTCAGCCCCTCAGTCTATAACCCAGTATCCTCTCATGAGCTTTAAATTTATTAGGCAGAGCTCGTGGTGCTCGGACCTCGGCACAGGCCAGCTCCAAATTCCGAACGTCGGGCTATAGCTCGCTGCATG
>JANZLP010000011.1:9180980-9197895 GCA_026930925.1 Chelictinia riocourii
TTACATACCATCAAGAGGGCGAGGAAAAAAGCGAGAAAGGAAGGCAAAAGAACAGGAAAGGATACGGGGAGAGGGAATACTACAAAAGTAGTACATACTTTATGGGGTAGGCAATATTTTTGAAATAGGCCTGATTTTATTTTTAGGGAGCTAATATCACAGCAGAATAACCACAACCCAAAAGCATTTAAAATGTTCTATATCCATTCCTTCCTCCTGACTGCTTTTTCTTTTTTTAAATTTTATTTTATTTCATAGTAAGTAACGTTAATAAATGGTAGTAAAAGTGGGAAAGAGATTTCCTAGAGAAATGTAGGCAGGAAGTTTTAAAGGTATCATCAGGTCTGATCTCCATGTAACCTGAGGCGTATACTTATTTATCAACAATTACATCACAGTTAGGTCTTGAATTACATGCCATTAAATAAGAACACCCAAACAGGTTAGGAGATGATGTTAATATTACCTTTGTAAAATGAGTGGGCAAAGCTCTGCTCAGGAATTAACTTGGCAAGGAATCCATGGTTCAAACTTGGGTGAGGGATAGATGGTATGACCACAACTGTGGAGAAAATCATGGAATCAAATGTGAGCCAGCTAGTATTCATGTGTGGCCTGGTCCACTGTGGATCCATGACAGATATCCTATCTCATTGAAACATGCAAATATGGCATTATCCACAAAAAAATGCATTGCTAAAGGAGGAAAAGAACTTCTGTATCAAGAGATAGGAGACAGCATACCTATTATTTGGGCACTCCAAGAGCAACATTCATGGGGAGAGAGAGACACGGATAGATAGAGAGAAAAATATATATATATAAACACATACACAGGCGAGACAATCATGGATGAAATAGTACACTGAAACCAGCCGGTTCTTAGTGCAGGACCATAACATATAAAAAAGAAGGCACAAGAAATCATGGTTTCTCATAACTGACTCCGTTCATGCAGTATAATTTCAAATGGAAAGCCTACAAGCACAGGGGCTTTGAAAATTATGTGTAAGTAGTAAATTAAAAAATGATGATGAATCAGAAAATAATGACTAAATGTAAATATGACACAAATCGGAAGACAAATTCTATGAGGAATGAAAATTAGCAACTCTATAAATGGAGAGAGTAATTAAAAATCAATACAAGTAGAAAACCACACATAAAGAGCTTCGTGGACAAATTCAGTTACTGTTTTCAGCTCTTTTAACACAGAAGGTACAGTCATAATCAGTTTTTGAAAAAACCCACTCAACTGACAGCGTAAAATATTTGAAACAAGGCGGGGTAGAGCTTGGATCCCTAATTTCTGACGGGTGTTGACAGCTCACAGACTCCCTCCCTCTCAGGCTGAAGAGCACACGCGAGTAAAACCCACTACTACTACTACTACTAAAAATCGTGAACAGTTCAGCCAAAGAAGGCAATAGAAATGTTTCCTGTTTACTATCTGCATTGCAACTCCTCTAGTTTAGCTCGGTTGTTTCTGAACAGAAATATTTGGATCTCAGCTGAGATTTGTCCAAAGCTTTATAATTCATGTGGATGTTTTTCATTGGAATTTTTTTTTTTTTTTCTTCATCGTATTCAGAAGAAAGGAAAGCAAATTCTGGTAAGGTGAAGGTAATCCTTAAATTACAGATAGTCCTGCTTCTGATTTTATCAAACGTTCCTTCAAAACACAGAGATTTCATGCACACACCATTACTCCCTAAAACACTAGGTATAGTCACAATAATGTCAAGTCCTACCACATTTAATTCAGTAGACAGAGTAGAGCTGGGAGACAGAAATTACTGGCTCCTTTAGCCAACTTTCTGCCTTATTTTCTTTCTTGTTTTACTACAGATGATCATACTAGGGTTAAATTAGCACAGCTTGCAGAGAAGGATGGGAAACTGACTGATTACATTAATGCCAACTACGTTGATGTAAGTGCCGCCTTCTATCTGCCAGCCTATTCATTTGTCAGCCTTTTCTGTAAAAACTGATGTATGGAGGTGAATAGTCTTGATAAAAAAAAAATGTATCACAATATTACAGGTTTTGTTAAAAAAATCTTTAATGATCTAAGTTAAGCCTACAAAGTTAAAGCACAAGTAAAACTCCCAATTCTTTCTTGAATCCATTTTGATATTGTAGCAGCTGCAGCTTGGTGGAAAGCTTTATGAAACAAAAAAATGTTCTGTCACATCTGAGTTGTTTCAGAAGCATTTTGCATCTGAATGTTTGTTCTTTTATACATTTTTGATAAGTGGTTAATTCTTCTGTCTGAGATGATAATCTCATGAGAAGATGCTATTCGGCTGAGAGCCTCACAGAGGTACCATTTATTCAGTTTTTGTTGCCTAGTAATTTACATGTGAATGATCTTGATTCATTTTTTAAACCACTAGCATAACACATGATTCATAATCACTATCATGTCAACATTCTGCTGGAACATGGGCACTTGAACATATATCCTGTTTGTTGGAATGATAAACTTTGACATAACAGTTGCATTCATATGTCATCTGGTACCACAGGGTTTCTGCGATTTGGATAGTTATAAATTCAAAAGTACTTAAAAGCTTTTGACATTCTTTAAAAATAGATACATAAAATGTCATGTACTCCTCCCAACCTTCTTTTGCTTGCGGACTGTGATTTAACAAGTGTCATTTGTTATATTTCAATTTAGGGCTACAACAAGCCAAAAGCCTACATTGCAGCTCAAGGGCCACTAAAATCAACAGCAGAAGATTTCTGGAGAATGATATGGGAACATAACGTAGAAGTTATTGTGATGATAACTAATCTTGTTGAGAAAGGAAGGGTATGAGTACCTTTGTCTATTATTTATTTCTCTGATGTTGATAGACCTACCTCTAGCAGACTCCTTTCTCTCTTTTAAAAATCTGGTTTGGGCATTTTTTGAGGAAAAATGCAACAGTTTGTTGTAGTTGCTTGTACTAGGATTGGCTATAGAAGTATGAAGTTGAGGATTTGTAGTATGAAACTAAAGAAAACATTTAAACTCAACTGTCAGCAACAAGTCTTGAAAATACCATGTTCCAACTACAAAAAAGTTTGTCTTATACTGAAAAAAAAGAGACTTCTTGTATATATTTGGTAGTGGCCAAACTGTGGACCTTGTGCCACATTGTGCTAGCAATCTGTTCTCCGTCATTCTCTTTCTCAGGGGGCGCCTTAGGTCCTGGAAAGGACAAGGCCATAGTTTGGGTGAATTTTTCTGGATATTCACTGGCTGCTTCCTGTTAACATGCCATGGGACCCACAGTTCCTTTCCTACTACCTGACTAGATACATGTTTGTCCAGTGAGACAAAATGAGGTCAAACCCCATTACAGGATGTGTGTTTCTCTGGTTATGCAATGGGAGTATGCATATACCCTGGGGTCACATGAGGAGACCTTGCCACATGCTGGCAGCAATGCCTCAAATGCATGTAGGTCTTGTCATATGACCTATTAAGCATCTACCAGATGATACAGACACAGCAAAAGCAGAAAAGGGCCACACTGGGAGTACCACTTCATTTATAATACCACGTTATAAATATGTACTCTTCTAGTACTCCTATGGAAGGCTATATGGCTACCCAACCAAAAGGCTGGACATCATGGCTCTCTACTGTATATTCTGGCCACACACAAACTCACCCTTACCCTCGCTGATCAGATATATACTCCGCCCATGCTACAAACTAACCAAAAGCCACATATGACTCTACTGACTTGAATGTATTCCTGTTTTTCCTATAGATTATATGTTATTCTCTTTAGATTTTAGAGTGCCTATAGAATGGCAAGTTCCACAATATTAGAGCCCTTTGACTCTGATAGTATGATTTAAAGCTCTCTTTTTTGGCATATTCCAAATAAAGAGCATCTTTGCGCAGCCATCTCTGTTTACAGCATAAAATACGCATTATTTGTTCTCTTACGCTGAAGATCATGTCTATTATGAACTGGCTATATTGAGAGTCCCTGCATGTTTTTGTGGTCGACTGTGCTCTGCTTGTTAGTGATGTTTTCTGCTTGTTAGTGATATTTTGTTTTCTTTCTCTTTTTCTCTGTTTTTCATTTGCTTTCTAACAGAGAAAATGTGACCAGTACTGGCCTGTGGAAGGTAGTGAAGAATATGGGAACTTCTTGGTTACTCAGAAAAGTGTTCATGTACTTGCCTATTACACTGTGAGGAATTTTACTCTTAGAAACACCAAAATCAAAAAGGTTTGTGGCAGCCTGAAAACATAGTTTAGGCAAAAGGGAGTGTTAAAAGTTGCTCAGAATATTTTTTAAGGCAGTTGGCAGCTCTTTTCTGTTGTATAGGTAAAGCTGAATCCTGTAGGTCTCAGCCAGCCAAGATGCTCATCAACTTCAGAGTTAATTTGACCAGATCAACAAATTGAGAAGCTACTGGCCTGTAGTACTAGTATGATGTAGGACCGTCAGGGAAAAGGCTGTGATCACACTGGAGGGCTGATGTGGACTTTGCCTGCCTGGTGAGCAGGAGGATACATTTTCAGAAAGAGAGCTAGTAGAAAACATGACATGAATTAAATTAAGCCAAGAGCCAATCAAAAATGCTAGGGAAGTCTCTTCTAGAAAAACAGCATGTCCCTCTGTGCTTCCTGAGTGATGCTCAGCACAACCACCCTATCTGTGAAATGTCCTGACACCCTGACTTATGTGAGGAATGGGTAAGCTTGTCCTTTGGATCAAGGCACAATACAAGCTCAATGTGTTTATTCCAGCTCTTAATGCCATTAATTATTAGTCTATTAGCATGAATCAACTTCATCCCTTTCAACCCTTGCCAAAGTGTCACCTTTCACTGGAAAGTCCCTGTATTATTCCTGTAGGAACACCAGGAGACATAAAGTATGACAATAAGAGTGTAAAGCAACACACAAAAAATGGAGTAACCTTCTGAAGGCTTCTGGTGAGGCTGGCAACTGGGGCTGGGACTGTGAATCAACACTGGAAAAAACTCTGCCAATAACGGCCTGTTCTACCTTTCCCAGGCAGTCTGTCTTTTCCCATGGGTTCTTCCAGCTTTGGTAGTCACCTGGATATTACAAATATAACGTCTCCACCAGCATTAGTTCAGCTGACAGCTAAGTAATTTTTTTTTAAGAATTGGCCAATCTAAACTTGTTTAGTACTCATTCAGTTAGGTGAATTACACCATGGAACTAGAAAACAAATTGAGTCTCATGCTTAATATCTCTGCAGTTCCCAGAAAGAGGCCAAGACAGAGAAAATGCAATTTCATAAAACAACACTCCCCAGCTTCCTTGCCCAATAAGCATTTTCTCCTAGGAGCTAAAAGAAAAACTTTTATCTGATTTTCTGTAATTGCACAGAATTTACCTAGATTACCATAAAGCCTGAACTCTAGAGGAAACAGAACTTCTGACAAAGCAGTCCAGATTTTAACCCAAATAACACATACCTGGAGGTACCCTTTGGACTCCGTTTAAACACTATTGTCAGTCTTCATGAATTGAAGATATAAAGGTGTTAAGTTGACTTTTAACAGTACTGAAGGCTTGGGGAAGTGTGGGAGTTTAAATTATAGATGCTTTTGGTAACAAGTACATCATCATTATTCATTTCATCAGCTGCAGGAAAAATGAAAAATTTCATAGAAATCCAACAGAGATGATAGTTTAATGGTCTAGTAGGATGTGTACTGCCAGAGACTGAAAATGCAAGGATTATTTAAATATAGTATGATGAATATGACCTTGTCTTACTCGGGAAGAGTCAGTACAGATGCATCCTGATGCCAAATGTAAATAAAAACAAGGCAAAATATGCCATGGATTATTTGGATTTGCTTCTCTGTATCCAGCAGTGGAAAGTAAAGCAGAGCAGGAACTTTAGACGGTGAGGAGTCTCTGATCATTTCCTAAAACTCTTTTCTTCTCATGACAGTCTTGGGTGCACAAAGATTAGGGATCATTGCAGTGGTAAAGGCTGGGTGAGAGATGGTGGAGGAGAGGCTAGAGAGAGCCAGGTACTGGGGGGAGGAAGAGGACTGGGATCCGGCTCTGGGCTGCCATATGGAGCAAGGTGTGAACCCCAGTCTCACGGACCCTGTGAGGCTGGGGAACACACTTTTTTTTTTCTAGGAGGACCAGACCCAGTTATACTGCAGAGCTGCTTGCTGTCTGCATTTTACAGCCCTTTTGCCCAGCCCCAGCTTTGAATAGTACATTCATAGACGCTAACCTCCCTCAAGCCAACAGCAGAGTTTTCATTGATTTAACATAGCCGAGGTTTCAAGCCAGGTCCCAAAAAATAAATAAGATATGATTTTTCCTCAGTTTAATGGGGGCTAAACTGTAGCATCTGAAACACTGCTCTCCCACTCTCTCTCAGGACTGAAGGACTGAGCATATGTTGTGCAAAGTTTAAATTAGACGAATATTATTAAAAAATCTGTTGTGTTGGCTGTTGCTGAAGAATGGTAACGAGGCTTGGGTATGTCCTTGGTTTCAGAAATTTGACATGCCTGTGGTCCTAATGCTTGC
This sequence comes from Chelictinia riocourii, assembly GCA_026930925.1. Taxonomy (NCBI): domain Eukaryota; kingdom Metazoa; phylum Chordata; class Aves; order Accipitriformes; family Accipitridae; genus Chelictinia; species Chelictinia riocourii. The sequence continues at coordinate 9,187,528 of JANZLP010000011.1, forward strand.
AACTGGTTATCGCAGGTGAGCGAGCAGTAACTGTTTCACGGGGCAAACTTTAATAGCACTGAGGAGTAAAGTAGCAGTTTCAGGTCTTCTCAAGCAGGGTAAGGAAGAGCCATTCTCCAAGAAGCCCTGGTTGTGTTGATGTGTTCTCTCTGTGTTGACTTTTTTTGTTTTGTTTTTCTATTTTATGTTTCTCCAGAGTACCAAGGTCTGGCAGCTGGGCAGGATCCATGAACTCTCAGGCTGTGCAGCAAATCCTGTTGGCTTCACTGCCTGACTGACGCATCTCCATCTTCTTATCACCCCAAATTGACGGGCCATCCTGGCCTTCTCTTCAGCACAGTGGGAAGGATCTTAATGTGATTTTCCACCTCTTTAGTAGCTAAAGGTATAACATAGCTTGTGCTATGATCTGAGCTTTTGTGTGATTAGGTTTTTTGCCTTTGTGGATGGCTTGGGTATCAGTGGCTCCAAGCTCTTTCCCACTTTCTGCCTGCGTCTTACTTTTAGTTTCTTGAAGAAGACAGTGACAGTTGAAGTTTCTGGATTTAATAAAGATATTTGGGTGATTTGTGATGACATGGGTGTACAGGAGATAATACTAAAGTCTCCTTTGGAGATATTTTCAATGAGAGTGTCCACATAAAAGGACACAGGCCAGCAGGGAAGGGTGGTGTAAGAAGGTAAGATCAGCCATACTGTTTCTGACTCCTTTTTCACGCTGGAGACCCTGCTGGGGACAGGCTACTGCACCATGTAGACCCTTGGCCTGGCCCAGCATGGCCGAGTTCACGTGTGCTTTAGCACGCTCAACATATTGCAGAAGGGACATCTGCAGCTGAATGACCTATCGTGCAAAGAAATATTTTCTTTTATCTAGTTTCAGGCTGCCCCTCCTTTCCTTGAAAGAGATGGTGAAAAATTTATCAAGTGTGGAAAGAATAATCAGCAACTATTGAGAAGGTTTAGGCATAAAAGAGTCATTAACATTCTGTTCTACTAAATTTTTGATAACAATATCAGTTTCAGCAACGTTCCCAGAAGCATGAACGCATCTTAAGAACATTCATATTTCAAGATGTCATTGAGGTGACTTCCACCACAGACACACATCTTGGTTATTTCATTTACAGTCAGTGCCTGTTGAACCTCTGTGTGCATATGGGCTGGGGTCTGCAGGCAGCAAACCTGGCTGTTGTTTGATCCTTTCCCTCTGCTTCATCACATCTCCTGATGAAATGCCCTCTGTGCAAAGGGAATATAAGATGCAGCCATTTAGATTGCATTTTGGACTGAAATTAATTTATAATATGAAATGACCATGAGCTCATATGGACTGAACTATTTTGTTCAGTTTAAACTGGTATTTTATATTACTTACATATAATGGGAAAGTATGTTGTTCTACAGGTCTGCCTATTTTCCTTTCTGTCTCTGTATAGACTACTCACTCTGTGGAAGTGGTTTGGGAAATGTAAGTGAAGGTTAAGCAGGTTATTTCTGCATTATGTAACTACTGCAACTTAGTGCTTCTCTACTTTATTTAAAAGTAAGTCTGCATTACTTTCCTGTCACTCATAAATACTGATAGGTACTATTTGGCTAAATAAATAATTAGGACAATCAATTTGACTTTGGAAACCATCTGAAGCTGCACTAGCTAATCTCTCATCAGCTAATAAATACTGGCCAGCTGTGTTTGGCAATGTCTTCAGAAACTCAAGAGTGGGGGCACTTCAGATTTAATACAGTGTGCTTCTAGTTTAATTAGCAACTTCCTATGCAGATGTTTTCATCAGTTGGTAAGGGGAATGCTTATCCTTCAGGGCTGCCATTTGGAGTACTGTCTGTCATCTGGGGAAGCTGGTTTAAGGAAACGTGGGTTCCTGGGGGGAAGGAAAACAAACAGGTTCCTACATGCTGCAACAGTGAAGGAAGAGACAGAAATCTGTCTCTGGTCAATTATTGCTCTTCCAGGGGCTTTCCTTGAACTGCAGCAATCCATACAGCTCAAGCAGCAGCATGTGTATGTGAGTTTTGGGAACATGGGTGCATTACCTTGGGATATGACAATATGGGATTTCAGTGCATGTCATCTACTCTATAGCACCTCTGCATACTTTGCTCGGTAAAATAACTGACTCAGCTTTACTGGGAAAAATAACTGGGCAACAGCTTCTGTGAAGTATCTTAACATACATTCCCCTTCATCCTCTTATTGATAATATTCCATCTGTCCTGGATGAGTTGAAATTGACATAGTATCTTGAAAAATTAAAGATTTTTTTTTTAATAATAAATTGAAATAAAATGAATAATCTTGTCAGGTACTTGTACATACTGAGAAAGTCTGAAAAAATTCTTTCCAATACATTTCATTTGATTCCAATCACAGCCTTTCTTGAACTGGAACAGAGCAGAGTTCTGGTGTTCAGCTACAGCTCAGCTCTTAGGAAATGCCATTTCTCAGCTTGACTGCCACCTTCAAGAAGTAAAAATTTCTCCTGCTATTTCAAGAAGTAAAGCAAATATGTATCTTTACTGTTTGCACAGTGCAAACTTTCATTTAGCTAGCATCAAAAAAAACCCCAAACCCCAAACAAACAAACCACCACCACCTTCCGATTAGAAAAAGAGTATTGAAATTAAAACCAAAATAATTCGTGCAAGTTATCTTCCCAGTCTTTCTATGCTAATGTGTCATGGTTTAACCCCAGGTGGCAGCTCAGCCCCAGGCATCTGCTCACTCACTCCCCCCTGCTGGGATGGGGGAGAGAATCAGAAGGGTAAAAGTGAGAAAACCCATGGGTTCAGACAAAGACAGTTTAACAGATAAAGCAAAACCTGTGCATGCAGGCAAAGCAAACCAAGGAATCCCTTCCCCACTTCCCATGGGCAGGCAGGAGTTCAGCCATCTCCAGGGCAGCAGGGCTCCATCCTGCCCAATGGTGACTTGGGAAGACAAACGCCGTCGGTCTCAACGTCCCCCTTCCTCCTGCTTCCCCAGCTGTCTGTGCTGAGCCTGACGTCCTCTGGTTTGGGATATCCCTGGGGTAAGCCGGGGTCGGCTGTCCCAGCTGTGTCCCCTCCAGCTCCTTGTGCCCCCCCAGCCTCCTCGCTGGTGGGGTGGGGTGAGGAGCAGAACGGCCCTTGGCTCTGGGTGAGCCCTGCTCAGCAGGAACCAAAACATCCCGGGGTTATCAACACTGTTTTCTGCACAAATCCCAAACACAGCTCCATACCAGCTACTGTGAAGAAAATGGACTCTATCCCAACCAAAACCAGCACATAAAGTCAAATTTTGAAGGATTCAAAACAACATAATATTTTTTAATCTTTTCTGCTATGGACAAAACCTCCCTGGGAGCCATGTTTTGTGTTTCAAGGTGTGCAAAAGGATATTCTACTTCAGGAATGTATTTCATAAATAATGAGGGTTTTACTGTGAGTTATTAGCCAAATAAAATTTCTGTTAGAAGAATGGGTTGTTGAGGTAATATCCATTGTAATTGGGGTTAGGTTACTTGAAACCATATTTTTACCAGAATATAGTCAAATAGGAGTTTCTTCTACTTGCTAGAAGGCTGAGGCTTTGGTAGGATGGAACAAGGCTCAGGTTATTGGATTGTTTTAATTTTTTTGAGCAATCTGAATGGCATGAGAAGGGTAAAAATTAGTGTTCAGACAGAAAACAGGAGGGAGCAACTCGCTCTGGTTATTCCTTGTGTCTGTCCTCACGGTGGTTTCCAGCAAGAGGTAAGAGCAATTGCGTGTAAAGTCCTGAACAAGCCACATCAATTCACAGTGGAGCATGCTCAGTGAAACACATTTTGGGATAGTTTTGCTGCCAAACACAAACAAGTATTTGCATTTATCTTTTTTCCTTCAGAAAAGGAAACCTTCAGCTAGATTTGGGCAGTTTTTCTTGGGCATACCATTCCTGCCTGGTGTTAGTGTAGTCCTTCTGCTGAATTTCAGGACTTTGATAGAAGGATGGGTGGCAAAGCTAGAGCTTTTCAACAAAGGAGTAAATTTCACAGCGTAATTCAGGTATAGATACCATTTCTAAGACAACTGTTATGACTGAACTTCAGTGTTTTCCAAATCTTTGTTGCTGGATTCAACCACAACTTTCTTCATTAAAATGTTCTTTTAGAGGCATACATCTGCATCTGAATACACAGTTATATCTGTTCCAATGTTATTTTTCAGTTTTGGAGGAAACTAAACTTGATTACAAGTGTTTTATTCCCTTCCCTGTACATTTTAAAAGGCAGTGTATGCAGTTCTGCATGCAGTGAGGTGACAGACATATATTGTTACAGATGTAAGCAATTTTCAAATGAGTATGAAGGAAAGCGTTGCCTTCACTGTCAATATAGTGTTGAGACTGATTGTATTTTAATTTGATGTTTGCCACCTGCGTGTCTCATAAAAAGCACTAAACACCAAACCAGGAGAGAAAGAAAAACAAATCCCTGACTTCTGGCCTTGCCATAATAGAGCTGGAGTTATTTCAGGAACAAGCTGGATTGGTTTTGTCCGGGACTTAAAAATATACAAGAGACTGTGGTTTCCAGAAAAGAATTGAATGGAACGAAATGCCAGCACTGGAAGAGAGAGAAAGACCCTTCCTAGACGCTGGGTTGTTTTTCACTGGGTTACTCTGGTCTGGACCTTAGGAACACTGTGTTCCCCAACCGTGATAGCTCCTCCTGTGGCTAGTCACAAATCCACACCTCTCAGGGAGAAGAAAGCCATGGAGACTGAGGAAAATTAATTCCTGAGAGCAGTACGTTTGTTAGGGAAGCACAATATAATAAAGCAGAGCATTGCTGCCATCAGCCATTGCTAACAGCGTGTTCCACCAGGAAGGGCTGATAATGATGTATCAGCAGCACCAGGTCCAGAGCATCACCTTTTACCTCCAGTGACTGTGAAGGACAAACTCAGGATGACTAACAGCAGTGCTTCCTGCAATATCTTTGTCCTGTACCGCCCTGTCTGGCAGCTCCCTGCTCCCGTTACCAGGATAGGATGCAAAGCCACAGTGCCAGAACATGAAGAGGTCTGCAGGTGACCTGAAACCAGCCCAAAAATTCAGCTGTCTGGGCTGTCATTTGACATGGAAAAAATGCCCAAATTATGGATACGGTCCAATGAATGGCAGATAATGTATGACCCCTTCTGAGGGGTTTCAAGCCTTTATTTTAAAAAGGCTGTGAAGAGCTAGTTCTGGTCCCAGTGCTTGGGACGGGGAGGGCTGTACTGATCCCTTCTGCATCGCCTGTCCCTGAGGCTGCTCAGGACTGCGACAGGTATGGGCCCTGACAAGGATAGCTGACAACAGCCAAATTGCAGTAATATTTCAGATACATCTTTGGTCTAGTGGAGGAATTCTTCTGTATTCACTGAGGCTGGGAAGAGGCCCTGGTGATGGGAAAGGGAGTCTGCCTTGTGTTTGAGGGACAGTGCTACCTCTGCTTTGGGCACTGTCAGAACTCAAGACTGAAAGTATGTGCGAGTGGGTTATGGCAGAAGACATGAACCCTTTTCCTGTGGTCCTTTGGTCCTCATTTTTCAGTGCTTATCCCCATCCTCTCCTTCACCTTTCCCCTTCTCCTCTTCCTAGTCCTCTCTCTTTAGGCAGTCTCTTCTTACTCTTACTCTTTTTCCTTTCTCTTCTGCATGACAATTTGAAGGTGGCATTTGAAATGCATATAACCCCCACACTCATGTATAAGTGCAGCAAAGGTACTCTGTCCTCCAGAAGGCATTGGTGGAACTTCATAGATTCTGAATATATCAGTGCTTAGACACTCCTCCCCATAACTTTGCCCCTGGGGAGTGAGGCTGAACTCATTCGTTTGAAATTTTTGCTTCCTTTCCCTTTTTTTTTTTTTTAGTTCTGATACCTTCTCCCCTCTTCCTTGCTGCCTTTTGTCTGGTTTCACATTAGTTTTCTCCTTCAGGCCTGTGGACTTGCCTTTGCAGTTATCCATGACACAGTGTCCCTGAAGAGATCACGAAGAGTGCCTTGTAATTTGGCTGCTGTATTGCCCAGTGATTGCTGTAACCACTATAGACAGTGCTTAGTGATTGGTGATCGCTAGTTCAGCCAGTGTACAATAGACACTGGACAGGGTTTTGCTTATGAAAATAATAATTTTTTGCACCTAACAAGCCTTGCAGTTTAGTTTGAATGTACAAGTATGACTGTTGTAGTGTAGAGCACAAATTAATATGAGCCATGAGTGGTTTGTTCCTTGCCCTGCTTAGGGGCTAAACTCTGCTTTCATTTGTGCCTGTACGTTTCCAGTACCTCAGAATCTGGCTCAATGAATTAAGAAACTGATTGGTGAGCCCCAAGCCAACATCTTCTTATAGCTGGGAACCACAAAACTGATACCACATACCTTAAAGAACCATAAGTAGGAGATGCTTGGGAGAGGTCTGCAGGTGGAAGACGGCAGTAGCTCCCAAATCTTCCCCTGCTCCACTGCAGGATGGAGCCAGGCAGGGCCTTCAGGTGTCTCCCAAGATGATGTGTCAGCATCAGCAGCATCTCATGGGTCATTTCTTTGTTTTCTAGCTAGAGTTTGGATAGTCCTTCCGTTACTGCTGCTCACATGACATTACCCCAAACTGGAAGCAGGAAGATATTCCCTTATCCATCTGAAAATCTTCAAGAGATTAAGCAGCCATTATAACCCTTTGGTAAGTAGTCTCAGTTAGTTAATTAATTACTCTTATTAAAAACGTGTGTCTCTGGGTTTTGGTATGTTGTCCGACTTCAGCTTTCAGCTACCACACTTTGTTGGCTTTAGCTTCTCATGCAGGCTGAGAGCACACCGTAATTCTGTTACTAAGGAGTGTGTCTTTTGCAATGTTTTTCCCTCATTATTTCGACCCCCTTTTTGAAGTATTATAAGTACCGCACGCTTCTGTGTTCCCAGGTGAACGTTAGCCCGTCCGTGTTCAGCTGGTCACTGACCATTGACTAGGCCTCCTAAGTTATTTTTAGGATGTTTTCCCCCACAGACTTGTGTAGGTGATTAGCAAATGCTATTAATGGTAATTTTCTATTTTATTGTCAATTACTTTCTCACAAATATGTAAGTGGCCATTAAGAATCCCAGTAGAAGTCCATTTATAACAATTTTCCATTAACAAGGACCCTTGGAAGTTAACAGTTTCGCAGTACATGTCAGTGATAGGGTATGTTGGGTTTTGGTGGCTCTCTAAACCCAGTACCTTTACACAGTAAGATGGATATTGTACACAAACTACATCAGGCCAGCAGTTCCCTTTGCAGCCTTTTCAAAAAGCTAGATCAAATTTGACAAGGTATTAAAAAAAACCATGTTGGTTAGCTTTAATTAAATTATTATCCTGAAGTTCTAAACTGATTAAATTTAATACTAGCTTTTCCATTATTTTGCTCAAAAATTCTCAAGGTTACCAGAAGTATAATTATTCTTACTGCTTTTCCCTTACATTACCTCCCACTTTTCCCCTTGAGTATTCCTGGCGTTTTTACTGGGAATTTTTTCCCAGCATTCGGTTTTTTAAACAAAAGCAAGCAGTACCTGCACAAACTTGTCTCCTCTTCCGTATCCTCATCTGCACCTGTTTATTTTCCTCTGGGTCCCTCACTTTACACATTCTGTAAGTCACAATTTCTCCCATAGCATTCTATTCCCCTTCTTTTACTTCAAGTCAGTTTTGTGGTGTGTATTTCTTTGCCTTCAAGAATGCTTTTTCATGCCCATCTTTGAAAACCTCACCTTTAACTGGCTTCCTCAGTCTCTTAGAGCTTTTCTTCTCTTCCAGGGCTCACCCCACCTCTCATTTAATTGTTATGTATTTCCTCCTGGAAGTCCCACCTCCCATTTAACACCTTCAAAATTAAACTTTTAAAATACTTTTACGTTGTGCTGGCCTCGCTGTGCATAGCGCCCAACAGCCAGCCTCTGCCTCCTGGACCCAAACTGTTAAGACCATCCTCTGTATTGTTTTTCAGCTACAGTCTCACAAATCTTGTCTTTCACATTTAATTATTTTCACTTCTGGCATTCTCGGAGACCAGGATGTTGTCTGGAATCTTACTACATTATGAAAGCGCTACATCACAAGCAAAACTGTCTTTTCCTGTTTCTGCTTTGTTGCTTCTTTCATATGGTTCACTCTGTCTGGAATGTCTTCTGTGCTCATCAGTCTCCTTAAAACATGGGAATGCCAGTAAGTTTGAGCATATTTCTTTCCCATAAACTCTCTACAGCTGTCTCCACTCCTGCTATTTTCTCTTCTGGGAAAATCCTAGGATAGGGAACTCTTCAGGGGGACTTTAGGAAACAAACTATACTTATGATGCTATAATTTCACTAGGTATGATATGAACATATCGTTATCATCATACTGTTATTAAATTATATGTAATTCCTAACTCTGCTCCATCCAGTTGAAGGGCTGAGAATAGCAAGTAGTTCTGACATTCTTTGGTTTTATTAAACTCTTGGGAGAGTCTATGAGAAATTTTAGCACTCAAGGATAAAGTGGTTTGCCTCTCCAAGCGGATGATTGCTCTCTTTGTGCTGGGGCTGGCTGACAGTGCTAAAAATCCTCCTGAAGGCTGCCTGCTACAAGTAAAATGAACTTCTCTTTCCCTTTTCCCAATTTCAGAGTAACTGTGTGCAGAAATTGAACTTTCAGGTCAGCAATACAATACAACACTAATGTCAGCCAAGTGCCAGCCCATATAGTGAAGATGGCAAGAGTGCAGGAATGCTGGTGAAGCAAGAAGAAATGTCCTGGTTTTGACTGTAAGGACAGTCAGTCAAGGGCTGTTGGTGGGTGTGAAAGCTGTCTGTCTGTTTCTTTGACTAGGCTGGCCTACAAGCAGAATGAAAAGGTAGGTACTTAAGAAGGCTTGTGCATGTTATCAGACTTAAAGCTGTGCAGGCATGAGGAACCAAGAAGAACGCTAAAGACGACATGTCATCTTCAGTTGCTACCCTTTTCTTGAAGAGGAAATGTAGGAGGGGCTGGGGTTGTTCCTCCTTACACAGTCTTGGACCTCCCAGCAGCAGCTGCAGAGTTTTCTGGGGGTTTGGGCAGTCCTGCAGCTGGAAGTCAGTGCTACAACACTGGAAAAGCAAGTATGTCACTTTTTTTAACACTGATGATTGGCAGCAGGTCCAGTTGAATTGAATACTCCTGCTAGTGGAGGGAGACAAGAGAATTCAGACTAGCAAAACCTAATAGTATTGGGTACTTGTGACCCTCAGATGGAAGGGGGTTTTCAGCTGGGAGGCAAAACTGGTGAGGCTTGCTTCCCAGGGAAGTACTAGGGCTGTAGGATACACTGTTTGAAGAAACTAATAATTAGATGTAACGGCCTTCTCTCAGATACTAAATTGTCACAAAATCTCTTGGATCATCTACACACTAACTGCTGAGCCTGATCTCTGTCTTTAAACCTAGATTTCCTATTTAAAGGTTGCCCCTTTATCAACCAATACTCTAAATCATTTTTGTATTCAAAGTGTTAGGCTCTTTGTCCTTGAATTTATCAAAGAAGGTAACTAGATTTTGAGCATTCAGAAAAAGGAAGATGCTAAACCATGACCCTTCTCAAGGGGCTGCTCTCCACCCTTATGTGGATACCTGAAAGGCAGACAGTGCTAGCATTTGGTAACCAGTCTGCTCTTATTACTACAAGTCTCACCAAAGTTCAAAGGGGATAACTGACTGCAAACTACCCAGGGAAAACCTCACCTGTAGAAAAGAGCAGCACACAGGGGAAAAGTTGATGAGTTAAAAGGTGGGACCCTAAATTCCTAGAAGTATCTTCTTATGGTGATAATTCTTATTGTACTCTATTACCATAGAGCAAATTGGAAACTGGTCCATCCTGAGACAATTACTTCACAGCATGATGGGTTTTCTGCATTCTATATTGGGCAACTTTTAATGAAGAATTTACACCATGAAAAGAAGGAGCAGGTTATGTTTCTTTGAAGGGAATCAGTGGCTTCAAATAATATAGTCGTTCACTCTGATTTTACTGATGAGAGCTTAGGATGGGAGTAGATCTCTAGATGTGGGTGTGGTTGACCTAAACCAAGAAAATATCTCTTTAGTTTGTGTGAAATATTTGAACAAGTTACACCACAGATGGATTACATTTCTCCACAGCTAGAGACACAGGAATAGAAAGGTGAGCTCTGATTTGCCCAAGTTCAAACAGGGTATATAGAGAGGTGGAAGACTTCTGTCTCCAATTATCTGTTTTCTAATTCCCAGATTCTTTTATATCTAGGCGTTTTATTCCAGTCCCTAGAATCTCTGCACTTTACTGAACCTTAACCT
>JANZLP010000011.1:9526354-9537295 GCA_026930925.1 Chelictinia riocourii
CAGGCAGTCATGTCAGTTCGCTTGCTCTTCTATTCCTCTGTAGAAATTTGGTTAAAACAAGGATATGAGAATCAGCACTTGTGGAAATGAGGACAGAAAAATAAACACTGTACCGTGAGATGCAGAAGTACTGAAGCCTCATTTCCTATGGATTTGGGTTCTTCATTTCCCCGCTGCCCCACCAGGTACTAGTGTCTTCACCTTCTTGTCCTACCTCGGGTGACCGTTCCATACAGCCAACAGACCGTGCCTCAGTTTCCCCTGAGCTGCTGCTTGCAGGAGAGACTGGGAGCTCTACAGACCCACACATGTGCCTCTTGGCCAATGCCAAGCCAGCAGAAACAGCACTGTAGAGCCTCGTGTTGCAGCTTTTCCTCTAGCAGAGGCACTCCTTTCAATCATGACAGATAGAACATATGTCCATATCTGATGCATTCCAGTTTTACTCATGACCCCATTTTTCACAGATCTTGAGCAATAAAAATATTTGATTTATGGCTGTGTGTCTAAGGTTACAAAACAAAATGCTTAATGTTTCCTAGAAATGCCTTGGAAAAAAATGAATGTTAAATCCCCAGATACTTGTAAGTCAAAATTAAATAACAGGTTTTCAGGACAAGACTTCTTATCATTAGAAATTAAAAATGAGGTTCAACTCTCAGTTTTTAAAAAAAAAAGAAAAAAAGAAGGGGTTTCTGAACTAAGAGGGCTAATCTCAGTCTTTACCCCAAAGAAACCCCAAGTTTAAATGTATTTTTCAAAAGCAGAACTGGGAGAAACTCAAGTTCTCTATACATGAAATAGCATTTGGCAGACTACCATGTCCGTTGTCTTTTTGTGTCTCCAACCTGTTCATCACACTGCACATACAGACCCAAACACTTCCTTTCAAATACGTCTTCAACATTTGCTCTTAAAAAGCCTTTTCTTAGAACAAAGCATTGTCAGGTGCCAGGCCAGGAAATGAGATACAATAAAAGTGAATTATTCTTGTCCTGCTTATAGAACATGAGTAAAAAAAAAAAAGTTAGAATTGGCAAGTAAGTTTGGCTTCAAAATATCTAAGCTCTCCAGCAGCTATCTGATGCCAGGGAGATATTATTTTATAAGTGTTATCAACATAGGAAAACATTGCACTGTAAATGCCCTCTGGAAAACACATTTCTTAACTGTTGTATATACACTTTGTTATCAAACTGATTATTTTAGTCCCTCATGGGTCCAAAGAATCTGGACCTTGGAGCCTGAATTTAGCTATGATATATGTCATTCAGAGGGGGCTGAACAGGGTCAAACGCACATCTGTTTATTTCTCAGTGTCTTAATTCTCAGGCTGTATTGGGAACAAGAGAGAAGGGCAGAAATCCCTGTGCTCTTCCCAAAGTCACACACAACATCAAACTCTTCCTCGGTTGCACTTGACCTCCCTGAATTTCACCAGCCTCCATCCGTTCCTCCCTCACCCAGACTCTCTTAATTGTCTCTCCACAGCCTCCCTTCCTCGGTGGGATAAATCAATACCCTCACATCACTTCCCTTCCTCTCCCTGCCACAGCAAAAAACCCAAATTTGCCGCTGGAAGCTCCCTGACATTTGTGCTCATGGCACATCCTATGAGGGGCACGTTCCTGAGCCCGTCTGCCTCTGCCAGCCAAACAGCTACAGCTCTGCCGCCACATTGCCTGTTACCTGCACACATCTTCCTCCCACTCTCCAAGACTTCGGACTGTGTCCACTGTGCATTTACCGTAGGTCCTAACAGTACAGGCTTTAATATCCATGCGGTGAAAGTTTTTGTTGTGTTTGTTGGGAATTTAAGAGTAAGGATTTGAGAATGTGGTTACCTGATTCTTTGTGGCCTTGCTCACTAGATTTTTGATTTACGCAGGGACTTCAACTAAAAGTGCAATTCTTAAAGTCAATTAAATTAGGGTATCTTTTTTTGCCGGGATACTTTCAGATTGATCTCAACCTGGTTTATATTGATTTTTTTACTTGCAGAACCCGGGCAACGTTGCTAGCTCCAAATGAGCACAAGCATGCCTGTGTGAGGCTTTGCAAGAATGTAATGTGCGGGGTGGAAGCGAAGCACAGACAAAGTGAGAAGCTACAGTGCTGTTACTGGAGCAAACCAATGTCCTGCATGTGGGGCTCCGTCACCTGGAGCTCCATTAACTCCTGCTGAGTAAATAATCACCTGGCATGGAGACAGAGCGCTTTCTCAGTCTGTTTATTAGAATTTGGTTTTGAGGGAAGGGGAGAGGAGAGTGGGGCTTTGAATCTGAGCTCCAATGGTAACTAAATAAACCAGTATATTCTTCCTAAATATAGAATTATTCCTAAGGGGGAATAAGGAATATACTTCCTCTACTGCACGGCCAAAGTTTAAGCCATAAGTTTGTATCTGCAGACTGTGGACTATGCTAGGAAGATCTTTCCTTTCTTTCTTTTTCTTTGCCCCCCCATTCAAGGTCTTAAAAATGAAAGCTCAGTGAGCTCAAAGGCATTTTGTAAAGACTTTTGGAGAAACTAGTCACTCACGAGACTAGCACAATGAATAGGGTTCAAGCTCATTAAAAGTAGGGACTCTCCTCTGTCGTGCAATAATAGCCTTCCAAAGGCTGCAGCACTTTGGGAAGGTTAGGCAAGGACTGGATAAGGCCTTTTAACAGCTTCCCCCTCCTAAAGCAGCAGTCCAGCATTGCAAATTAGTGTAAATGGCAGGAGGGAAACCAAAACCGGCTCCATATGACATTTTATGTAGTGGGAGACATTAGTGCCACATCCAACGTGGATGTTTTGAGGTGGTAGCACTGGCTCTGAAGGAAAGAGGGGAGTGGTACCGGGCAGGTGGTCCAAGAGCCCTTGTATGACAGGCCAGCCAGGATGGAAATGGTAAAAAGCCAAGTTCACACCCTAAGGGTTAATTATTTATTTTATTTACTCTTTACATTAAAAGCTATGAAAATTAAAGGGCCAAAAGGGACTGCAGTGATTCTGGGTTTCCAAGCACTGCAGTAATACGGCTATTTGGGTTTCTGTGATCATTTGGATTTAATGAGAACATTCCTATGAAAGACACAATTCACTTGCGGGCAGCGCGTGAAGCCAGCCCGACCTGGAGGGATTAGTCATTTATACTGCTGCTGGTTCCCAGTTCATCCACAGGCAAGCCACTGTTAAGGCTCTTCATGAGTTTGTATTTACTCTGCACTGCAGCTTGAATATGGACTGGGCTTCTTTTTAGAAACCGTGGCACAGACAGGCACCCATTCCTCTTTGTGAGCAGAAGCCAGTCAGCAAGGTTGCCTAAAATCTTCTGTCAAAATCGCTACTTGAACTAGAGCATGCTTTCCACTTTATCCTGCTCGCCAGCATGGATGAACATGGATTTTCCTCCCTCGCACCTCATTGCTGCCCCTTTCACAGCAGCAGGGGCAGAAGAAAGCCACCAGCGACCGACCACCACAAGTCCTCCCCCCTGCAGAAGTCTCCTGGCAAAGCCGCGTCTCCTGGAAACATCGGATCAGCACAGCTGGCCGGCAGCACCCTGAGAACGTACGGGTACTGATGGGCCCTTCGGACAGCCAAGAGCTAATTAAGGCAGCCTGTAAATTATGATCTCTGGCTTGCCCAAAGGGCAGATACAAGCCCGGTCTGAATGACAGGGTTGTGCAGCCAGGAAGCCACAAACGGACCGCGGGCCACAGGACCTGCTCCAGGTCGTAGCTCTTCACCTCTCTGCTGGTAAATCCACCACAGAGGGTCTTACTATGGAGGAAGGTGCAAACTCATCAGCAGCCCTCCCTAGAGCATATTAACTTACCCAGTGTTAGAAAGTTTTCTTGGAGCCACAGGAACATCAGGGATTTCTTTAACTATAAAGAGTATAGGCGTGATAATGAAAGCTTTGTGTATGAGCCAGGAGGTGTTTGCCATTGCCTGCAGGTGCCTGGGATGCGAAGTCCATTTCACAATCGTCAAATGCACTGAGTCTAACAAGCAAGTATGCCTGCTTATGTCTTTCTCTATATTTTGATAGTATCTCTGATGATAGGTTAATTAAAAAGCATTAATTAAAAGATAAGATTTTATTTAACCCTTTTCGGTTTCCCCAGTAAGTAAACCCAGTCTTGTACAGCTCATCTCCAGTGCACTTAAAGTAGCCAAATCCTGCAGAAAGCTCCACAAAACAGAGAAACCAGGAGCTTCCAGGTCTCAGCATGTACCACTGGACATATTTTGATCCCATCTCAGAGTCAGACGTGGGAATGCACCTTATTATTTCCCATGTAGTAGGAAGGAAGCCCAAATACATGGACTAGAAGGGGGACCTGCAGTATATTCCAGCCATACCCTTTGTTGGGATGCTTATCAGACTACTGCAGCCATGTGTGGGGTGTACCTGGTGCTGGGACCTGATTCCCCACTAACACATCACTCCAGCAGAAACCAGCAGTGCCTCCAAATTAATTTGTCCTGTCTGCCTACCACAGCAGTTCATTCTGCCTCTTTAGTGTCCCTGCAGCCATACTGAGTCTCAGAAAAGGCTCATATCCAGCTGAAAATGAGCCATTTTTTACAGGATAGTGTTCAGCTGAATCCATTCCCTGATGAGCTCTCCACACTGCCTCACAACCAGGAATGCCAGGTATGGGAAGCATACAGCATTAAGAAGAAGCTGTAGTCATCCTTCCAATGTACTTACACTTGCTGCATAAAAGTGACTGGGGAACCATAGGTTTCATCTGGATGTGGTGAAACCAGACCCTTAAATTCACATAGAGCATCACTCTGTTCAGTGAAGTTGTGCATGAATGTAAAGATGTTATTTTCAAAAATGTCACTGCTCCCAGTATAAAATTTTTTTAAGTGCCTTGAGGTGCACAAAGTTGTAGGAAGGAGTCTACTTGGATTATCTTCCAGGAGTCATAATTTTTCTCTGTGTCACCATCACATTTGGTGTCATTTGCACTTTCAAGAGCCTAAATGCATTGCTGAAAAATTGGCTTTTACTAGCTGTTGAAAATCAAAGGGCCTATATTCTCATGGATAATTCTGAGAGTAAGATATTTGCTCCAGGTGAAAATCTGCATTGGTACCACCATTTATTAGGCAGCTGGCTGCCCCTGAAACAAGCCAAGACACTCACAAAACCCTCACCTCACTCCTAAGTATTAGGAAATGCTTTCCCAATGTTTCTTCCCAAAAAGTGCTGGGTAAACCGACTGTGTCATCTTGGACATTGGTGTTTCAGGAAAAACAAGGGAAAGCCTGCTATTTTGTAAGCCATTTGAAAACTGCAGGTGAGAACAAGTGTATCGGAATAAGGTTCTGCCGAGTGCCAGAATTGTTTCAGCTTGAAGCTGTAGGTTCTGTTGTTCCAGCCTACCTTCCCCTTTGCTGAAATTACCAGGTGGAATTGGTGTGTGCTGAGGGGTTGAACTTGCTGCTTTTCTGTGCAGTGGCTGTATTTTACTGTATCTGGAGAGGAAATGTATTCACTAATTAGAAACAGCAGAGATAGTTGTGTGCAGTGAACTTCTTGCAATCAGTTACCTTTTTGCTTTATGCTTTTCGTTCATCAGAATGATCGTGACCCTCGCTTGAGAGAGAGAGCAGTTGCCAGAAATTCTATATCAGACCAATATGGCAAGATCCTTCCTAGAGTTCAAAGGAAGCGGGCTTAGAGGCAAGGCAGAATCTGGTGCTTCATAGCCAAGCCATTTGGTGTAGTCTTTAACTGGAGAGTTTTCAGCCCTAGGTACCAGTGCTAGTTCTGTTCTAGACAGCTGTCACCCTAGGTGCTAGCCAGTGTGGAAATCGGAACACCTTTTTGACCCCAAATTGGTCATTTCTCTTAACTGGCTTAGTACCAGGATGTGTAAGTATCTCAGCACCATCATCTTATTGATGTTTGCCATGTAGACTTAGCAAGTGGCCAAAGCGCGCTTCACTAGTCATGAAGATAGTCTCTCTAATTACTCCTAAACAGTCACACCTAAAGAAAATCCTGTTACATCCCTAAGAAATATAAAGATTTGTTGACATTTGTTGCTTTTCAAACTATTACATTCCCTCTAAAGCTGGATATGCAGTTTAAAAATGTAGGAATGTGAGGTTGTGACTTATGAGATGTTTTTTATAAGCAAAAACTGAGCTGGTTGAAAGGACAATTGGCTTGAGTCAGAACACCACCTGCAAGGCAATGCTCTGATATCATTGAGGAAACCAGCATTTGGGAGACTGTAATACACTGAAAGAAAGAGGAGGACATAGGCTAGAGGAAGTCTGGTGCGTGATAAGGAAGGAGTCAGTACAGCAGAAATAAACCTTTCATCCTACCAAAGGGTTCAGAACAGAAGTGAGAATGGAGAACAAAGAGGTTAAGGGATTTTTAGGTAAACTGGAAGTTAGAGGGATCTGGAAAGTTGTTTTTTTTCAGGAGTTTATAAGTAAAAAGCCAGAGCAGTATGAGAACCACTAAGGAAGGAGCTTTGGGACTATTTTTCACATGTTCTCAGTGAATGCTAAAAAAGGAAGAGTAGTATCTGTATTAAGAGTGGGGAAAAAAAATGAAGGACAGAAGGAATTAGTTATTCTGGCTTAGTTTAGTACATGGAAAGAGACTAGAAATGGTTAAACACTGAAGGAAGTATCTAGATGTTCAGAAGGCCTTTCACGGGAGGTTAAATGACCTCATCATTGAGGAAAAAGTATAATCAAGGATTAAAACCTATTTTTAAAGCCAAAGTGTGCAAGGTATGAAAGTCAGATTTTCAAGTCTGTCTCACAAAGTTGTGAGCTTCTTCTAATACTGATTGATTTATGTTCCATAAGAAGTCTTGAAAATTGTAAATAGTCTAATTCTGACAACTCTGGAATGTGTTTTTTAAATTGGAGGCGGGGGGACAGGGAGAAGAAAATGTCAAGCAGCTCTACCCACAGACTCATTACTGTTCATTAAGAGGTCTTTGGAAGAAATGTTCTGATTTTATTGCAGAGATGTCTCTGTTTCACTTGTATGCAGGCTGACGGAATGAACAATTAGGTAACTGTGTATATGCAAAATGGGTAGAATATTTATGGAAGCCAGCATTTCAAAATGACATAGTAGGGATAAAAAGACACATGAGTTCTTTTTATCAGAATGGCCCTGTCTTTTTATTTCTCTTACGAGTTAATTAAATTTGTGAAGAAACATGAACTCAGAACCAAAGGATTCAGTTAATATATGACCAAGTCATGGTCTGTTCCTGGAAAACTCTTTGGATGCCTTCCAGGAGGAGTAATATGGACAACAAGGGGGTACAGCAGGGAGTTTCCTCTTTATTCATCATGCCTAGAGTGTGCCTTTTGCTTTGTTACACATAATGATTCTGTAAATTACAGAGGGTTTTTTCTTCCCTGGTCCGTACCAAGAAATGGGTCTCTGATGATAGCTTGAGGATGGAAAAAGCCGTATCCATTTACTGAATGGCTGCTGCAGTCTAAGATTTGCCTAGCGTGTTCCTTTGATGTGATTATGGAGACACAGAGAGGATGGATCTTCACTGGTGCTTTTGCCTGTGTTTAGGTCCCCATTAATCTGGTTTTAGCAGGAGCCAGAGTAGCGTTACCTGGTTTTAGCACCCTTTCCACCTCTTACCCAGCCTGCTGTCTTTTGTGCCTCACAGCCTGGCTCTTATCCAGACCTTTCTTACAGCTTTTTTAGCACAATTGTTCAAAAATTCACAAAACCAACTTTTTTTCCCTTTTATTTTCATAGAGACTCTAACCTTCCCTCACAAGAATTGCTCTACACAGTCAAGCTAATATATTTTTTTTTTCCTTTCCCCCCAGATCTCATCCCCCTCTTCTTGGCTTATGTCTCCATTGATTATGTCACTCAGTAATTCTTTTGTCTCTCTAGCCTTCCCGTTTCTAAAGTCTAAAAGCTTCTGAGTGATGCTGCAAACAAGTGGAAAATTCAAGGAGTTTGGCTTGGCCTGTGTAGGGAGATATACAAGTATTTCTCACATGTATTGAATGGGAAGAGAGTTAAAAGACAATGGTATTGGTATGTTCTTGTGCTCTATCTACATTGCAGATGAGGGAAATAAGTAAGACAGGAATGGGAATGCATTTAGCAGAGTCATACTAGTAATGGATGTGTCTCAAAGGGGTTTAAGAAGCAGCCAGGCCAAGGCAGGAAGGCCATCTAAAGTCCATGGTCCCTTCAAATTCTCCATTTTGAGGCTCACCTCAGAAGCCAAAAAGGATCTGTCAAACTTTGAGCTGGAAGAAACTGTGCTTGCCCCTACCAGCTGCAGCTCTGCTCTCCTTCCCCCTCCGCTTACTGTAAATGGCACAACTTATAAAAGTGACTGCTTGAAGGCTAAGCTATGAGGTGCACGCTCCAGCTTTTACATGTAGAGCACTGACCACACTTCGGCACTTTACTTTTTTAAAATAGGCTATTCTTCACAAATTGCAGAAGTGAATCCAAGTTCAGATTCCTTCACAGTCCCCCCATGAGATACTAAATCCCAGATAATACGCACATGCAAACACGCACTCTGCATTCAGTTCTGCAACGTGGAAAAGGTACCTCAAAAATACATTGTCTCTTGTGAGCCCAGTGCATGTTTCTGCTTGCTGACTACCACTGGGTCACTGAATCAAGGGAAACAGACACAACCCTGTTTGAGGAAGAGCCCCCTGTAACTGCAGCAGTAGGGCCATTTTGTTTTGGAAGCTTGAAACTGTAATCCTTTCCAGTGTTTACTTTTATTGACACAATGGGCCAAATTCGGAGCAAAATAAAAAACAATGACAGGAGGATTGAGTTGAGTGGAAGTTGCTTGCTGATGGAAGGGTTTTTAACACATGCATTAGTGGGGTTGAAATTATCTTAAAGCACTAAACAGTGTAAATAAAAAAAGCATTCAAGTTACTCTTCTGTTAAAAAGAGTAAAGTCAGTAAAAGTTTCCTGCTCCCCCACCTTCCCTTCTGAGCCATATCAATAGGTAGCATTTAGAAACTTTTTCACAAAGTTAAACATTTATTAGGAACAAGAACTATTACAAAAAGATACCCATAGTCTAAATATATACATGAGGTTTAAACATAGCATTTTCACGTACCTTTAGCTATAAAAATACATTAGATTAACTGTATCCTAATTTATAAATATAGTTCTTTTTTAAAAAAAGTAGTATTTCATATGAAAGCCTTACTGTGCAATGAAAGAATATATACCCTCTAAGGGGTTATTTTAAAGTTAGTGTCTAGTGTTATATAACTTAGAAAATTCAGTGTGTAGAGTCAAACCCTGATTTATACAATAAGAGATACATTGACTTTTAAAAAACTTGATAAGGAAAAAAAGAGGTGAAATATATATCATATATATAAAACCAGAATACTAGGATTTTAAGAATTTCAGATGATTTCAGTTTCAACCACTGTTTATAAAAAAATTCATACAGAGATACATCAAGATAACCAGCCTTTTACTGTTTGCCTTACCTCCCTACTGACTGCAGCCCTAGAAAACTGTCAAGAAGGCAAAAGTAAAATGTTTGTCTGAGAAGATGTTTGCACTCTTAAGTGTTTTATAAAAATAGAAACTTATTTACAATGTTACCATTTGGCCTTTCATGGGGAAGGGAGGACATTTTCTTCATTGTATGGGGAGATTTACCTGTCTCATACCCATGGGAGGACAGGCACCTATTTATACACAACTGTTGGAGGTATGTCATTTAAGAAGTTAAGCAGTGGTGAAGTGCAATTTCAATGTTCATGAACTAATAAGGAAGTTTAGGCTCATGCAAACTTTTTCCTTACTTATTGCCACCCACCTTCCTTCCTCCTCCAAAGGTCCACTCATGCAACAGAACTTGTTACTGACTGGGTATATCTCTGAGCAAATGAAGGTACTGGTTAAATCCTTGCTTGCATCAGAGAATAGAGGTTAGACCTGCATTTCTGCTTCAAGCCCTGACATCTGGAAAACTCCAGGCAGCAATCTTTGCCAGTGCACTATGGGAATCTGCCGAAATGCCATAAGGAACCTCTATTGGTTTGGTCTCAGAGGACAATCCCAGCAAGATCAGCTAAACTTCTTAACAAGCTGACACCACTAACACCTGCATACTTGGAGCTCCTGCAGACATGGATCCTCCCATACATTTGCTAGTGGTTCTCCAGTACAGAATCAGGAGGAGGGAAAGTAGTGAACCCAGGAACTGAAGACAGCATGTGGCTTGTCGTTAATCTCATAGTAATGTCTGGGCATGCAAAGAAGTTACTGCAGGAGATACTAAGGCATGAACTTGGTGTGACAGCCACTCCATGGATGCTATTCATATATGTACATGCTTATACAACTGTAAGCAAGAGACGATTCAAGGCAGTTTATTTCTCAGTGAAGGATCAGCTACTCTGCTTGCCACAAGATGACAGCACTCAGGAGGACAATTACTGCAAAGCTGCTGACACATTTAAGTCCAGCCATAGCTTATTCCATGGTAACTGGTTTGTACACCCACAACTTTAGCACTCAGTGCCTGCTTGGGAGCACCTGCCTTTTCATACTGTACTTCCAGAAATTTATTTTAAGCTACATTCATATGGGGTAAAGAAGCAGTGAGAAGAGCTTATAAGTTTTACTCTTATAATAATAGCTCTGGCTCAAAAACATAAAGAGATGTTCACAAAGCCTGAAAGTTAGAGAAAGAGAGAGCAGGACAGCTTCTTGCAGCTCTTCTGCTCCTTCCCCCAGATCAGAAGGACTGGTGTGGGATGTTTTCTGTGGGTTATCTATCATGCTACATGCTTAGCATTCAACTTGGTGTCATCATGGTAAGTACATGATGCTTGGGACCGGCAGCGCAATAAGGAAATGCGTAGCTAGGATGCAAAACCCCACTTAGGTTGCGCACGTTGGCTTTGCT
>JANZLP010000011.1:9687313-9697567 GCA_026930925.1 Chelictinia riocourii
CAGAATTTATGGTGCATCAATAGCTTTGACTCTGACCCTCATCAGTCATGGACCACAGATGTGCAGGGAAGAAACAAAGAAGTACAGATGAACTCTTAGAAGTTTTTCACACTTGTAACACATGTGGAGGCCAGAAGGAAATCACAATGCAGGTAACAACTGCTCATTAACGTTAGAAACAGGAAAAAAGGTCCAAAAGGTTAGCCTGGAGTGATGTGACCAACGAAGCCTTAAGTGGCGTATGACCACCGTCTCAAAAGACAATAACTACATATAACTGTGAATACCCGCCGGGCCGGCCGGGCCGTGTTGCCTGCCGGGTGGCCGCGAGGGGCCCTGCGCCCGCCCTCCTGTGGACTACCGGGGCCGAGCACCCGCTCCGGGGCCCCGGTGAGGCGGGGGTGGCTTTTCTCCTCTCGCCGTACCTCTGCGAGGCCTTCCCCGCTTCCCGGGAGCCGGGCGCGGGGGCCGCCATCAGCCGGGCTGGCGGTGGGGTCGGGCACAGGGCGAGCACGGTTCTTTGGGCCCGTCGGGCTTCTCTGCCCCCGCAGCGGCCGTGTCCCGAAAGCTGGATCGTTTTGGCTCTCCTGCTTCGGGTTTTCTGGAAAACGGCTTTGTCAGAAAGCGCTCCTCCAGTTTCAGTTGCTTCCTACCCCCATGACATCCGAAAATACAAACTATTACTCTTCTATTATTGTGTATATTTATTCATGGATGCTTAGTAGATGGTGATCCTTGAAAACTTATTTTCCTTGAATAGAAGATTTTTCAAGGTGGCTTTGTTTTTGTTTTGGTTTTGCATTTTCCTCACCCCAAATTGTAAGGAATTGCAAACATGAATTGGTTTCAAAGCAATTTGTTACAAAGAGTTAAAAGTAACCATTTCAAGCAACACGTTGCTTAACCTCTTGCTGTGGTGTCTCGTTTAGGTAGGTACTAAAGCTTTGGAAAAAACGTATTTTGGAATATGTAGCTGGGCATATTGTTACAATTCATAAATCATTTATCTATATCCATCCTCATTTTTTTAAGAGTGAAAAAAGAGCTCCCTTCCTAGCTAGGAAGAAAAGCCCAGGAAATTCACGTGTGAAACAGGTGTCTGATGGAGTAGTGTGTCACTGCATTCCCCTGGGTATTGATTGCAATATGTGTCTGCTATTCTCTCTAGACAAAATGCAGAATAAGTCAGATTTGGGGTCTGTTTATTCTGAAGGCCTGGGTCTTTGTGTGCTGTTCTTTCTGGTTTGGGTTGTTTGTTGGGGTTTTGGGTGGTGAACTCCCTCAAGTTCAGATATATCAATTACAGATGTACATTATAAACTTATCTTGTAGGAGCAGCTGGTCATGGTGGAACTGTCAGGAATTATTGATTCAGACTTCTTAGAAAAATGTGAAAACAAATGCAAGATTTTGGTGAGTGATTACAGCACAATAGGAAAGGGGTAAGTCAGTACGCATGTGAACAAGAGACTGAAGCTGTTTTTTAATTCCTTGAAGTGAAAAACATTTGGATCAAATCATTGGTAGAGAATTATGTGCACTGTCTTGGCTGTATTTGGCGGCATATTGTGGGCCATCTCTATTTGAGAAATGGCATATGGTCTTTGAATATAGTCTTATGTAAATTAGAAGGAAATATTTTCAGAAGTATTTATAAGCTAGGACCATTATCACCTCTGATTTCAAGCTCTAAGTTCATTTTTTTTAAAACTATGTATTACATGTTTAAAAAAATGTATTGTTAAGCATACTTCTTCAAATACCTTAAATACATCTGACAGGTAAAGCCAAAGTCTTTCTGAATTGCATTGTATATGTAGTGGGTTTTTCTGCAGATACTGCCTGGCAAGTTCAAGTGTTGTGAATGTAAAGGATAACTGGGTATTAAACATTTGGTAAACAGTTTTAGTTGTTGTTTCTTACAATAACCTCACAGTGAAGCAATCTGGCTTACCTGTCCTTTTCCTTTTGAGTTGTTTAATCACTTTCTCTATATGGGACATTTTTTTTCTGCCCTTCAAAACGTATGTGGACTCTGAGAGCCATATAGATAGTACAAGTACTACTGATTTGCAGATACTTTCTGAAACTAGACCTTTATCATAGACTGAAGAGTTGGAAGAGAACATCTCAGAGTATGCCACTGATCAGAATGTATGTAAGGTAGTAAAGTCAGTTCTGAAAATCTCAAATGTAGAAATATATCCATCACTGGATGGATATGCTTTTATAAGCAGATTTGCTTTCTAGATTCGACCTAAGTTGCTTGACATGTATTACACAGATGATTCATTACTGGTGGCTGAAAAGCTACATATTCTTCAGTAGTGTTAATGGGATTCTTTTAAATTTTGTGCTTTGAGATTGCCTTGTAATGTTACTAGAAAAACTTTTAAGTATCTATATTGTATCCTACTTGTATCCAAATCTACCTGCTCTCACTCTGCAGAGTAAGCAGGAAGTTGCTAAACAAGCTGAATAATAACAAGGTCTGTGAGCTCTGGAACTAATGAAATCTCGTTTCCTATGGATTTTACCTCACGGTTGATTGAAGCTTTTCCTATGCTGGGGAACTTCAAATTTTCTCTTTTTTGTGTAAGGGTGATCCCAAGGGACAGCTTTTCAGAGAGATGCACTTGTGGCTTTTCTCTCCTCTTCCCAGGCAGCTTTTCTCCTTGTAATTGAATAGTTTTAAGACTACGACTCAACTCTCAAATTTTGTTGAAATCAAATGGGTCTCCAAAATGCACAAGGCTTTCTTCTACAGGAAACCTAGCATAAGAAAATGCAAGGGCAGCTTAATCTATTACAGACGCCGATTAATGAGACCATTTATTTTATAGTATAACTCTGCTAGAATTACTTAACCACCTGAATTTCCACTGGCAATTTAAATGTTTCTTTAAATATTCTCATGATTCCTCATTTTTCTACCAGATTATGAATTTATGGAATATGCAGAAATGTTTCTGATTGACTATCAGTCTTTGCTGATGAATCCTGGGTCCTATGACTACGTGTTAGTGGATTACTTCGTCTCCCTTTTTTCTCCCTCCTTTTCAAAACAGGGAGTAGGTAACAGTGAGGGAAGAGCAGACTGGCCTTCTACCAGTGTGCTGTGACTCCAGCTGAAGTTGCTCTGAATTTCTACAATGATTTCAGTGAGAATAAGATTAAACGCTCAGCATTTTTCTCTTATTGTAAGCTTGTGCTTATTCCAGCTCTTTTTGATGGTATGTATTTTTACTGTGCTAAATGAATGAGCTTTGCTTTATTATCCTATCACATTTTAAGCTTTGATTAGTCTAGCTCTTAAAATGTATGTAAAATGAGTTTGATTTTATTAGCTATTATTTAAATGATCACCCTTAAATTAATCCCCTTGTATTGTGAAGCTGGTTTTGTTGCATTACAATGGTTACTTATCCTTCCTGACCCAAGATAATGTTGCATCATAAAAATTTAGCAACAGATTTGAAAAATTAAATGGAATTGTTATGAAGCATGAATGATAGCTGTGCAGTCATCTATATTAATCTATAATAATGATCCCTTTTGAGCTATTTTTACCAAAATGGGTCAATTCTATGAAAACTTAGAATATATCTAAACAGACTTTGACATTACTGACAAGTTAAACAAACTTTAGCAGCTTCACATTTAAAATATCATCCTCAGCAGATAGATTCAAAGCCATTTCAGTGTCCGGTACCACAACTATCAATTCCTAAATCATTTGTGGGAGGCATAGCCAGCAAACCTCCTTAATGCTACAGCCAGAAATTGCACTCACAGGTAAGCATAGGTCAAATACTCCTTATGTAAACAAGTTGGAGAAATGATGATGACGCCTGTTCAAAAACAAAGTCCATACACCTTATTAATTTTCTGGAGTTAGATTCGGGTGTGTTGGTTTGGTGGTTTGGGGTTTTTTTAATAATGTAATATCAATTTAATACAACCCAATACAAGCCTTCCCTTCACTCTCTCCACGCTGGCACAGCATAGGCTTAATCAGATCACCTCCACTCTGATGTCCCTGTCCCAGTGCAAGATTTCTCTGTCATGGGAAGCTTGTTCTTCATTTTTCCTCCTCTCCTGGATTGTCAGTACTGCAGGTAACTGTGGGCAAGGACAGCTTTCTTCCTAGTGTCCAGTAATATCCACCTTTCTTCCAGGGTAACACATACTCTCACCACATGGTACACACCTTTTGAGGTCACTTACTAAATGGAGATATCTGAATTCAGTCATAAACACTGACAGAATACGTGAAATTTTAATGTCCTCGTTTAACATGAGACAATATTTCTGAAGTACTTACAGTGGTCTCCAAATGCACATCCTGCTTATTCTAATGAAAAGTCAAACCAGCTCATTTGACTTGTCTCAAGACATTAAAAGCAGCTTCCTTGCTTGCCGTTACCACCCCTCAAACAGACAAACATGTAGACAAGAAATGGTAGAAATGGCTTTTCCAACACAAACTGAAGCTAAAGACTCTTGGGCTGTCACAGATCAGGAGGGAAGAATAAATGGTCACGCAAAATGTCTTTGCTCCTGTGAGTGTAATAAGCTAAATTATCTGACCCAGTCCAAACTGCTGGAAAGCACAGAAGTATAGTGGTTTTCTAATGTATGGAAACCCAGACCTTTAGATGTTTTCTTGAACAAAGGCAACACTGAATTATACCAAGCAAACAACTGCAATTCAGGCTGTTGGATCCCCATATAGGGCTCTTGGATGACCACACATTGTGGGACTGCTGGTGCTGGTGGCAGATGAATTGCTCCTCTCGGGAGGAGCAGCCAACTGTTTCCAACACCCTTGCCTCCTCTCTGACACTCACTAGTCATGAACCTCCTGGCCTTTGAAGAATGCAATCCTGCAGCCTCTATTATCAGACCCAGCTCTATACTGTACGCAGTGAGGACAGTCTGATTTGTGACTGTAATGGGCTGCCAGCCGGGAAGGACGACTGCCTGCCTGCCTCCACATTGGCACTGTAGCTTCTGCCTCTGTCACCTGGTACCATTTTCCTTCCTCATTTCTAGAGGCCTACATGTCAGTGAAACTCATTTGTTTCCAAGGGCTTTTCTCTGAAGGCATTTTTTCCTGCAGATTTTCCACTTGCTTCTTGAGTTCAGGAAAGAGCATCCCTCATGTTGGCGTCTCACTGGTTTTCACTTTCTGGGACACATTTCTTTCAATTAGAAGCCAGGAGTTGACCAAAAACATCCAGGCTCAAGGTTCCCATCTGGAAACAGACCCCACGCATGCCAGAAAAAGCAAACTAACAGTGAAGTTGAGAGACTATCTCTTGGGGTTTTGTGGTTCTACCTGCCCTAGCTCATACAGACTTTTTTAAGTTCTCTTACCTTAACTGCCCCACAGCACTGGCTTCTTTGCTGTACTTCACTAGTGCACCCTTCACAGTAAGATGCTTCATTTTAAGCCTTTTTTCATTTAGGTCATCCTGCCCCCATGTTAAATCACAGTAGTGCTCAAAGGCCACCAACTAGGGAGCAAATCTGGGCACGCAGTGCCTTCCCAAGCAGCAAACCTCTAGGGTCACTTACGAGACAGTCCCCAGGCAAGCCACAAATCACCACGAAACAAGGAAAACTCAACTCTAAGAAATTAAGTTTCTTTTCTTTGGGTTCCTTTTTTGGGGGGCCCTACAAACTTCTTCACTCATTTTTTTAATCCCATCATACATCATCTTCACTTTGATCCATTTTCCTGAACAGAGAGTTAAGTGGTATATGTTCATACTGACAAAACAGCTTAGCTAAATATTAGTTAAAACAGAGAGATGTGTGTAATTACTCAGCTTCACTCACTCACTCTATTACATTACTCTCATGGGTAAGAATATAAAAAATAAAGACAGAGTGAGAAAGAGGTTTTGGTCTCTTGAGAGGAGCTGTTCATAAAAGCTACAAAATGAGGACTGAGAAAAAAATGCTACCATATGTGCTGATAGAGCACAAGAAAGATTTATTGGGAGCTAGCTACACAAACTGAATAAGAGGGCTTTTGTCTGGACTGACGACTAATTGACATGAATTAGATTACGCGATAGCTGCCTCAAAACCTCCACAACCAGAACTGCTAACAGAAATACCATTAAAGGAAACCAGCGCAGACAATCAGCAAAAAAAAAATAATAATTGTGCGTTACTTTGTGTCTGATGCCTTTTCAAAAGCTAACATGGCTCTGTCTGAGTGGAATCCAGTCCAAAAATGCAGCGAACAAGTTTGTCCCAGGAAAACATGAGAGTTATGTGCATCTGTTGTACAATCACGTCTGGCCAAATTCCTCTCTCCATGCAGTGAGCTGCATTTACAGAAAGCAGCAGAGTTTTTTACCCTCCTAAAACCAGGGTCAGGTAGGGTCACAGTGATAATGCGTGTGAGCTTGGGGTGGCACTGCTCTTTCCCAGAGCACACAGTGGCCCCATGGAGGGGCAAAAGCAGCCGTTGCTTCCCCTGTAATTCTGAAGTGGAGAAATCCTCACATCTGGAAACAAATGCATAACTTAACATCCATACCTTCACATCATAATAGCAGAAATTAACTTAGAAGAAGCCTTACCTGTGAGGACACTCAATATTATAGTCTATGTCAAAAGTAGATGCTTTGCTTAAAACAAACAGAACAGGATTGGTGGTAGGGTTATTTTTTGTTTTGGTATGGTTTACATATTTCATAAAGCCTGAAGGGATTTTCAAATGTCTTCAAATCCTTTAATAGTACTTTTTGATCTCCATGTTCAACTATGCTTTGCTTTCTAGTATTTCATGAGAATTGATTTTATGGGCTCAAAAAGGAGTGTAAAGTTCAGCTTCATTGGGATGATTACAATACACAGAGTACTATGGTTCAGAAGCAGCAAGGTGCTCTAGCGTTAGAGTAATGCTAAAGGTATGAATTGGCTTAGATTTGGATATGTGCTAGAACACAGGCCTGAAGTGTGTCTATAAGATAAGCCATACTGTCACTCACTCCCTCACCACTTCCTCACTCACTCTTTTCTTCAGCATTTTCAGATGGCTTTCAGAAATGTTGTAGGCTTCCCCTGTTTAAGAAACAAATAAAGAATCAAAGCACCTTGAAACTACAGATGATTTTTTTTCTTAAAATGCCATGTGAAAAACTCTGAAGCCAATAAACCAGATACATAGCACAAATGCTGTCTTTCTTTTCACCTACCCTTTTGCCCTACTTCACATATATTCCCTCCAGTGAGACTGGAAGAAAGTTGCAGCTGGATTCTCAGTTCTACAGAATCAGTGGGATTTACCACTCACTTCAATAGGGCCAGAATATTTTTCAGACTGAAGGCTTTGATTGTTCCCCTCTGCAGAAAGTTTAATTTCCAAACTGAGGAAAATGCAAAAAAATGAAGAAAAGGATCCACCAGAAAATGGTTTCATGTAAAGAAGCAAGATAAATCTATTTTCATTGTAACCTAAATTACTACTAAACCCACAAGTAAGAAAGATTCTGTCTCTGACACTAGTTTTTATTTGATTCCTTGCTTTGAACATGTTGCATTGGGACCACTGTGTTGATACTGGCTCTTATGAGTTTTTCTGTTTAGTTTTGTTTTTGTAAACCAGAAATCAATTACACAAAGATAAGATAACAATGCTAACAGCAAATGAAATACAGTTTTTGCTATGCTTTTTCGACAAAGTTGGTTTTGGCATGCTAATTTCAGCTAAAGTATGAATAAATGTGCTTCATCTGGTTTTGGACTTGTGTTGTGCTAAGAGCCAATTCTAAATCAGGGCTCAGCCTAAACTATACAGATGGGATGTTACAAAACTCCTCTCTTGTGATGTAGGTTCCCCCATAATAGTCCATTCAGGGACAGGGAGCTCAGAGCAGAATAGCTGTTTCATGCAGCCTCTCACTCTCATCATCAAAAGCTCCACTGGAGCATCTCAGCAGTGCAACCAGAAGAGCAGAAGCTAGTTGGGAAGAAAACGAATGTGAAAAGCAAGAATCTTTGTCTATTTGCCTTCATGATTTATCAACATATAGCCATGTGCAATTGTTCAGATTCACTTTGGGCAGAGTGGTGGGTGCACAGGCCAAGATGTTGTGCTGTCAGGCCAGTCTGCAGCCTTGCATATCCCCATCACTGCAGGCAGGGCTGTCTTCTCCAGCTGTCTTTACTAATCCCTCCCAGAGGAGCAATCATAATGGAAGTTGTGGATGCTAGATGAAAAGAGCACTCATAGTTGCAGACTATAGGACTTCATGGCTAAACATTTCTTTCATGTTCACTAGCGTGGTACAGTAATTAAATGGTCATGACATCAACAAAAAGCTACTAGTAGAAAAGTTCTATTAAGGAGGGAGAAGGAAAGAACCTTCCCATAAGTAGAAAGGAAGGTACAACAGAGCGATAAACAAGGATCTAAGTGCCTTCCTTTCATGGTGAATGCAAATTACTGGGAAATGTCTAGTTTATGTACCTACAAAGTAATAAGAAACTGAGGTGGACATACAGAAATTCTCTGGAATGTTTTAAGAACCATCCCCAGAGAATACATGTAATTATGCAGAAGCTGGGTTTTCTTTACTAGATAACAGTGGATATTTAATCTAGCCTAGTGCAGGCGTGTACATACTTCTAGCCCTATGACCTACACACCAACTCCACACTGGGCTGAGGGCCTCTGGACTGGGCAAGTAAGGACTACAATGATCCATAGGCAGGGAATGAGAATGGCTCTGCAGAGTCTCACCTCTCTAGTGCAGGATGGCACTGGGCTGAGGGAATAGCTGCTCTGGAGGAGTCCAAGTAATGCCAGCCTAGCAGCTTAGTTGTTCATATAACTACACTTCATCCCACATCTAAGGTTTCAGAGTATTCATAAGACCTGCATCAGCACAGTCCCACTACCAGTGGTGTGGTATAGCCCCAGCATGGGACTTGTACCTGGACAGCCGCAAAGGTTCAAGATTCAAGGTTGGACACGCCAGTGCAGTGTCTATATTCAGAGAAAAGACATATCTGTGGTTAAGCTGGTAGTCTGGGACTTACAAAATCCAAATTCTCCCACAGCCTTCTCATTTGAACTTGAGCAATTCACTTCATCAGCCTGTCTTCTAGTTCCCCAGCACACACTGAAAGAAGAATTTTTAATATTTTTTTTCCTACCCGGCTACCTTTTCTTTTCAAAGCACAATGTCTTTAGGATGTTCTTCAGAAGTTCTCACACTGCAGGTGTGAGGTGCACTCATATACAATAGAATGATTGAGGCTTTCAGGCTCTACTATAACATAAATACATAATAGTTGCTGAAACCTAAAAGATCACATTGAAAGCAGAACTAAGATGACACAAGCTGAGGGTCAAGAGCCTTCTCCAGAAAAGTAAATATTCCAGAAGATATATAACTTGCTTTTTGTTAAACTAAGTATTATCTCTTTCTGGGTTTTGAGAGGATTGAATGTGGGTTCTAAAAATTCAAAATATTTACAGACAGACTGCCTGAGAGAGAATCAAAATGCATGAATACAGAAGTTCTTCAAGCATTATCCTTCATTAATATCTCTGCTAAGTTAGCATCTGGAAACATGCAATCAAAATCAGGGCTTGATGACACTATGTACAAAGACCTTATAACAAGGACAATGCTTGTATGTCAAAAGGGAAGTATTTCTGTCTTTGTGCTGATTATCAAGGCCATTCAGAACTTGTGATAATTCCAGCAGAATGTAGCTCTTATTCCCTGATTCAAATAGATTTTTACTGCAGACTCAGCAGTATGGGGCCAGGACTTGGCTAAGCACTCTCCTTTTACTCACCAGGTGACAATGGGAGAGACATAAAATCACATTCAAGTATTCTAGGCAGTGACTCTTAAAAACAGGAAAGAAATTACACACACACACCATGACTTTCATTGGGTGTAAATATTTCCACTGGTCTGCAAGTGTAACTGTGAAGTACAAAAAGAATATTACAAAGCATTTTAACACCTTTCAGAATGAAAAAGGCATATAATTAATCTGCTGGTTTTTTTGTTTGTTTTCCCTTTAATACCATGCAGCTTTTAGATCATTTCCTCTGAAAACTACTCTTCTCTGGAAAGCTAGTGTTAGCCTAAATATGAATAGTCAGGCTCTTTTTTACAGACCTCTTCAGTCTCATGATTAATTGTTTAATTGTTGAAAAACACAGTTCTAGGGATGTTGAAACAAAGTTGAACTTGAAATATTGGGGATGTT
>JANZLP010000011.1:9939830-9950385 GCA_026930925.1 Chelictinia riocourii
GTACATCCCAGCGTCCTCTGGGCTCCGGCCATTGTCCACCTCGTGCGAGCGAGCTCCTCTGACTTGAATGTGAGCTGGCTCCATGCAGTTAATTTCAGTGCCAGCAGAACTGCTACCTTTGATTTCTTTTCACTGCCAAAACCAGGAAAGCTTCAGCAGACACTGTTGAAAAGGTTCTTTTTGCCCTTCAGAAACCTTTAAATCACTGTAAACTCCTTCCTTTTACAACACATTGATGTTCAGGGTTCAGAGGAGTCCAAAATAAACTGTTTCAGGGGGAGAGACTGAGGGAGGGGAAGAATGGGACCAGCTGTTGATTGACATCCAGGGCAAGATGGGGGAGATAACCCAAAGTGATGCTGATAGAAAATTGTGTCAGAGAGAAAAAAGCAAATGCTTATATTTTCTAATATTTTAAGAGATATTTTCTGCTTTTCCTATTGAAACAGCACAAGGTAAAAACTGAAATGAGAAAGAAAGAAAAAAACTTTAAAGGTTTCCATGAATGGTGATAGAGAGAAGAAATAACTTTAAATCATATTAAAACAATACACAAATTACCCCCCATCAGGAAACAAAGTTAGATTTATCTCTGCATTTCAGGGAAACCAAGCACCCAGAGGTCAAGGAGGTTGCTAAATGGGTGGGGGAGCAAGAGAATGTTTTACAAAATCATCCTCTAATTTGGAGCTAAGGTCAACAATTTAAATTTTAATGCTCATCTTGAAACCGAACACACAATGAGCATAGGTGGAACCATCCCAACTAGCAATTACCCAGAGCCAGGCAAACAAGAACTGCAGAAGTAACTATTGCTCTATGTTAATTAATGTTTTCAAAACATGACATCAGCCCTGCCAGTTTGCTAGCCACTGTTCACTTCTGATGGTGATAACTTGTTAAGCCACAATACTCAGCCACATGCCTAGCATCTAGCTGTATCGGGAAATTGCAATTGCCTCAAGTTGTCATACCGCTAAGCAGTCTCAGCTGCAGCCAAGACATTAACACTCAGCCCTCCAGTACTTCAGAACTCGATCCTCCGTGCCACAGTCAAAAACAAATAAAAGATGAGCTGCTACCACTGTATGTATGAATTTTAGTGAATCTTTACCAATGAACACACCCAACTTCAGCCTTGCAAATAAGTCAGTGAAGAACTTTCTTTGCAGAGCTAAATGGTCTTGTAGGAAAGGAAAAGGGGAGGGAAAAATCCAAAGCATTCATAATGACTGCATTTCAGGAGGTCTGACCAAACCTTCCCCACCATACAGTGAATCCCATTTCTCTGTAATTACATGGTTCACTGTTCACTTTTTTTTAGCCCAAATTTAATGCAGCCCACACAAACTGGTGTCATCTTAGTGCTTATTACTGTAAAATATTGACCTCAATATGCTGAATCATAAACAGAGTTTCTAGAACCGTTTACAGTACGCTGTGTGTTAAAGAAACCTACACCCAGACAAGTTTCCACTATAGACATTTAGTTTCAGATTTGCAAGGAAACTGAGGGCTATATTCCAGAGTACCAAACTTACTTAGATCTTCCCTATCCAAAGGAAGAAACTGATGCTAAATATAGTGGGATTTTATCTATCTAGGCAGAAGAATAGGCACAACAGTAAAAATACACTTGCTGGATGATGGAAGAGCATAGTGTTTTACAGTGAAATCCCTAAATGATCAACTTGCAACAAAAAATAGAAACAGGTTGAAGTAAGGCTGTGGAATTTGGAAATAGCAGGTTCCTAAATGGGCTTATTAGAAGTGTATCACAGAATGATTGAGGTTGGAAAGGACTTCTGGAGATCATCTCCACTTTGAATGAACACAATAATTTTCCAGGATGGTATTTTTTATAAACAAAATGCCTTGAGACAGAGAACAAGTTGAAGCACTGTTACTATAAAATTATGCTGAAGCTATGGCAACAGCAAGCTGAAAGAAGCCCCACTGCCTTCTTTCTTCTTTCCTTCCTATATTCTCCACACATAAAGAGAAAGTCTGAGACTGCATTTGGCACTTATAAGAGTTAGAGAAGAAGCAAAGGGGGTCTGCTGCTGCTTCCAAGCAGAGGTAGCATTCCTAACTCCTTTCTCTTAACATCTCACTTTCTTTTCCATCAAAAGGTAGTAAAATGTATATAACCCTTGCAGTGGCATAGTCCTTCCAAGATTCATCCACAGAATATAATGCTGCAGATGGCTTTAACTCTCAGAATATAATAAAAATACAGCTGCAGACATGACAGCACTTGGGTGCCATTAATATATTTTCTAAACTGAGCTAAAAAGTATGCTGGTGTGAATGCAGTATGATGTTCATTAGAAAGAAAGACTTCAACTCTTCATGCCATCATGAATCATGCATCAAACTTCGTAACCTAAGTCATTGTTTGTTGCCTCATTTTTAATCATGGCTGCACACAAGTAAAAACATCCATCATTTCAGGCTGCATTTAATCTCCAAACTACACAAATCAGGATCCCAAAGCTAGAAATGCTCTGGGCTGGCAGAAGAAGATGAGTGTGCAGAAGACTGTGTGGTGTTTAACTAAAATTGCCTAAATCCAAGTGGAAAAAAAGATTAAAAAAAAAAAAAAAAAAAAGGAAGACGCATCAGCTGGCTCTTAACCTTACTGCATTGCTTCCAGACTATAATGTTTTCTCACTTTATCTTTCATAGAGTACACTTTTTGTGTTTAGGAAACATCCTGCTTTTTAAAGACATACAAATTGCATGGCTTGAGTAAGGCCATGGCTCATCTTCTGTACGTTGTCAGAATAGATGAATTCCCTGATCCCATTCAGCCTCAGAAATCATGATTGGGCCACTGCTAAATGAAGAACCAATGTCCTTCAGTTCTTAGAGAAAGACATGATCCCTCTAAGGTAATAGGCTGTGAAAAATTTACAAAGCGATCAATCCTGTGACCTATTCCTAAAGAGAAACAAATTAAGGTTCTCCTCCTTTGGTATGACCTGTCTCTGTTCCCTTCTTGGAAGTGTTACACATGTTCTACAGACTGTTTAGGAATGTATTATAAAATCATAGAATCATATAATAGTTTGGATTGGAAGGGACCTTTAAAGGTCATCTAGTATGACCAAGCACTACTGAAAACACCAATAAAACATGATGTTTTAAAGAAGAAAAATTGACACTGCAGGTCTTTAAACTTTCAACTGTCCTCTCCGCAAGTCCCACTTGTGGCTGTTCTCCATCTTTGTTTTAACACTGAGCAGCAGGAGCTGGTCAGATCTAGAGGCACAGAGAAACTCATTCTCACAAAGAGCTATCTTCTTTTGTAGAAAGATGGTCAGTCTCTAGATAACAGGCTGGCCATGGAGTGGTCTGATGAACAGAGCAGAGATTTGAAAGAGAAGATCCTGGCCCATCAGACATCCTGATAAAGTGATCATGGTCATGTCACTTGATCTGTACTATGCCTTAGTTCCTCATTTCTTGCATGAAGATAAGATTGTCAAAAAAAGTCTAATAGTGGTGGTGAGGGACTCTGATGTTTCCCTGAGAAAGTTCACGTAACTATTTACTCTGTGGATTCTAGGCTGATTTTTCATACAATTATAGAGGTCCCTCTTTGCCTTTTAGGAAAGCATGTGACACATATCAAACCCCACTGGGGAAAGAAACTGAAGTTGATCAAAATTGCAAGACTGCTATAGTGCCTTTTACCTCTGTATACCTGGGTTTGGCTTGTATCATACTCTGAAAATCTGTGGGTTTGGGTGCTTGATCGCTTTCTGTTCCAAGGGGGTACCCTATCTCTACACAGTGAGAATTAAACTTCTAGACAAAAAACATTTTCTCCCTCACATACCTACTTTATACAGAAGCTTCAGGTTTTACTATAAACAGCAATATGAGGCTCAAAGCCTCTGAGATAATGCCCCACTATGTCCTAAAGTCCTGTTTGTGTGTCTGCTGCTTGAAAACAGTAAGATAATAATACATTTAGCTATCCAAATAAACCAGTGCTTATGAAGATTCTCATAGTATTTTTTTTAAATATTCAGCTCCAGGAGATAATCCCATCTTTTATAAATAAAAAGGAGAGACACTAAACTGGATGGCTTTGAGGTAACACTACAAAGCATGACACAGGAATGCCTTAAAAATTCCAGAAAGAAAAGACAAGTAAATAGAACTGTTTGTCTATATTTTTTACAATGAAGCACATTCATCAAATGTTTCATACCTACACACCCAGTTTTAGGGACTTGTTTCCTGTCTGGTTGAGGGGATTTTCTGTTTCTTTTTTTAAATCAGGTTTGATATCTGTCTCAAGAGTTTTCTTCGTATTGAGGCCTACATTCAATTGGCTCAGTCAGAGCAGAGATCTGCAATAGGAAATTATTTGCCTGGCACTGTATTTATTTACCTGTTTCTATTTCTAATGACTAAATTGGGTGAAAATATTATTCACTGAAAAACAGGCAAGAAAAAACAATTAGCAACAGTATTTAATTTTGCAAAATTTATTCTGTGAACTGGCAAAGGATGTGATACTGCCTTCATCACAGATGGCACTCTCATGACTGAATGAATGCTTTTAACAGGAGAAGATGCTCACAAGTCTGGAAAATGTTCAGCAAATATATTCTTCATAGGCCTGGCTTTTGAGAAATGGTTGCATCAGGCACCATAGACTTCAGCCTCTGACATATGAGGTCAGATTTTCCTTCCCTTTCTAACCCTTCTGGTTAAGTACAAGATAATACTTTTGGAAGTGTTTACTATTTTTCAGCAGCAGAACCAATAATAAAAATTTAACTGCTGAATTTGTACAACCATAGAAAGAACTTGGTCCTGTTAAATTCCATTTTCAATTTTTTTCTTTCAATTAACTGTTACTGATAATATATTATCTGAAGTTCAAGTTATGATTTTTTTTGTTTCAAACACTTTGAAAATTATACAGGCTTTTGATGGATATTTGCCCTTTCAAATCTGAATCAGGATATTAGGAATTTGTGATTCCTTTGAAAAGGTCAACAAGAGTTTTAGCATATAGTATATAAGAATGCCAGCTCACAGAGAGAGTCTGGAGGAATAGGGTAAGAGCTAAACCAGCTTATAACAGTTAATAGTATTAGACAGGCATATTAATTCATGCTAGAACACAAAAATTAAAACATACTGCTGGTTGCACGTTTCTTTTACTTACCAGATTTGTAATCTAATTTTCTTTCCTCTTAGCTCTACTGTTTTGATTTTAAAATCAACACCTATAAATAAAATACAGTAAACAGAAAAGTAGGAATAAGAAGCAAAAGTAACGAGGGTGTAATTTTTTTAAATATATATATATATATATATATAAACTTGTAACAGTCTGAACAAGCAGAAGGGTTTGCACCATTATGGGTCACCTCAGGAACATCACTGGGATTTGACAACCGCTATATAGTCTGTGAGCCATCCAATTTGGCAGCATCACAACATAAACCTTCTACTTTGTGCAACACTTCCAGCAGAAAGTAAACCCAACATAACAGTAAAACAACAGGCACAGTATGTTTGTTTCTGCCCTGTTCACCTTGACTGTCAAGGACAAGCCTGCTCTACTTCCAACTGCCACAGATGCCCTGGAGGCATGGAGCAAACCCAGTCTATCCACATCAGTTTTGCTGTCTGTGAACTGGGAACAATATATATCTAATTTCCAGGTTGGATGCTTAGCACCTGCAAAGCACTTTAGAAGCAGCACTGGAATTGTGTTTGGTTTATGAAGAAGTTTATCAGCACTGTCATTCTTAATTCCTGCAAATACTTATTAGCAAACTGCTTAGATTTAGAGAGGGCATTTGACTTTTAAAATTTCTTTTATACCTGTATGGTACTTTTATCCATCATCTCAAAACTCCAGCCACATATTGAATGCATGCTAAATATCAAAGTTAGAACCATGAAGACTTTGTTATACAGCAAGATTAGACTTCTATAAAAAACAAAATAATGCTGGCAATCAACATGTAAGACATACTATGGTCAAATAATACCTAGACACAAAAGATTACTACCTCAACTACAAGAATATTTCAGGGTGTAAATGTCCTAGAATATCATGGCATTTGTAGATTGTGAACCTGTTCATTTTAGTATACACTTTTATGAAGATTTTTGCTTCAGTTCTTCCTTCTGAACACCATCCCTCCTAACAGTGGTAAATCAAAAAGGGGCAAATAAAAAGACAAGAGAACATGATTCACACTGGTACACTTAAACTCACACAGAAGTGTAGATGCATAGTGTGTTGGAAACACTTTTGCTACTTCACATACAACTGTATACCAAGGATAGGGATGGAAGTGAAAAGGGAAAAAAAGACTTTTATTTTCCCTAACAAAAGCTGTGCATTTTCCTAATGTCTACCCTTGGTAAAAGCCAAGTGCCCTGCTGATATTGTTACCAAGTCAAGACTGAATTTTAACTTTGACAGAAAGGACTGAACCTGGCCCTTATGCAAAGCATTTCAAAACTCCTGAAAATTAGGTAGGTAAAAAAAGTGCATTGTACACCCTGAAAAACAGTTGCACATGCTGACTTGGCATTTATTTCAAAGTTCTTTTAAAGATAGTTATATCTGTAAAGTTGTTGGATGAGACAATAAAATGGACTGACTTTTAAAAAAACTAGACACACTTTACTAATTGAACTGTAAAGGATACACTCAATTCTATTTTTAGTTTGCAAAGCAGGTTGCCACTGTTCAGCTAGACAAAACAAATGGAATGATCACTGACCTCCATTCCCCTAAACAAAAATCCCTTCAAAGAGCTTGCAGTTGCACATTATGTAGTGATAAAAGTATTGGTTATCACCACAATATTTGTGCTCCTTCTCCATGTCCTTAAAAGCATCTAGCACACTTATTTACCAATTCTTGGAGAGTTATTCCAGACATACAATGCTTATACTTCACTTAGCAAAATGTATCCCATTCAAACCCCAGTGGGGTTCTTGGACAATACAGGAGCTAAAGTATTAAACTGATTTGTACCATAGAGTCTACAACTTTAATGGAAATTTTCAAGTATGCATATGCAAATTGAGAAAAAAATATTAGAATGTCTTAAATTTCAGAACATTAATTAATCCTAACTTTAAGAAATATTTTTCTACACTTTCAAAACAGCACCATCTGTGTTAGTGTAAAACCAGAAGAAAGTGAAGTGATCCATCTATACTCTACTATCCAAAATGTGGGAAATAAGAATTCTTGTAGTTACTGCTTTTCTGTTAACAAGATTTTTTTTAAAGAAACACAGCCATTTCTACTGTTAAAAGCCTTTTCTCTATGTAAGTCCATTTAAACTATAAAATGCAATTGTCTTAATGGTCACAGCTTTGTCTACAACAAGACAGCAACTTTACTTGCTAAGGAGAAAATCAATATTAACTGAAATTGCTTCAAACCTCTTCCTCAAGGAAGTCTGAACATAATTACCCACATGTCTCAACCCCAATTCCCAATCCTGCCATTATCTCATTCATAACATACTACATGATTTGTCATTCATCTAAGAACTCAGGTTAAAAAATTTTTGCTTTTCTCTCCCACAGAAACATAAATAGAAAAAAGAATCTATGATGCTCATACAGGTGGGTGTACTTGTCTTTGGCCAACTATAATACTTGTACAGCAGCTTGATCTGAGCACAGAGAGAATACAGCTCTGCTGTGTAAAGAAAAAGCCCTATTGTCACACAAAAAAAGTCTAAACCATCTCCAATCCAAAACTGTGTATTAAAAACCATCACAGGAATTTCACATAAGTTTCACCAACTCCAACAACAAAATATTTTTATTTTTCCAGAAGTGGTTTATACACTGCTGTCTTCCACAAACCAAGGAACAAAAAGGTTCTGTTGTATTTTTTAAAAGGAAAAATAACTAATTAACTAAAGACAGAAAATCCAACTCTTCTAATAAATCTTCAACTAGGCACTTCCTGGGGCTAGTAGGCACAACATATGAATGAAGTAGAAAAAAGCCTACATATTAAAGAGATGGTAGTCTCACTGAGCACATTGCCTACAAATCTACACTGAAGCTGATTCATAGGAGGTATACAATCCTGCAAGTGGAACAACAGCTTTTTCAAGACAGCATAAGCTCTCATTTGATTCAGGAATGATTTCCTCAGGGAATGCTCTCTCAAATCACTGTGCTGGTTAACATACCATCCAACAGGGCAGTGGTGTGGGGGACACCCCCTACCCTCCCACCCACCCAGCAGGAGCACACAGCACCTTTGGATGTGATGGGGGTCCAGAGAAAGAGCCTGCTGGAAGCACTCCTGGGCTTTGGTTGTTTCCTCGAGCAGGAGGCAGAATGCCCCATAGTCCAGCCAGTATTGAATGTTGCGCTGGTCCTGAGCTACCCTCTAGACAAAAGAGATCATTGCTGGAGTGAGGACTGCTGCAGTCATGCTCAGCACACACAATGGACTGGGAAAACAACTCTGGAATGACCACAGTTTTCTTCTGGTCACCCCAGTCCAGTTTAGCAACAACCACGCCCTTGTCTATCACATGCCAGGGTTTCCCTTAACTGGGATTGTGCTGGGGCTTCCTCTAAGCCTCCCTCACCTAACACATGTCCTCCAACTTCAGCTGACCTCATCCCAGCCTCCTGTTAGAGGGCCCAGTGTCCCCAGTGCTGACCCAGCACCCCTTTGGGACTAGCTCATCCTATTTCCCCTGGCTTTGAGTCTGAAGTCCTCAGTGACCTGGCCAGGCTCTGTCTCACATCCTCCAGAGAGCAGCATCTCCCTAGAAAATCCCTCACACATTCAGCCTGAGTATCCTGGTCACGTTCATCTCCTTCCCCCTACACAACAGTCAGGGCTGGCTGGGCTGTCAGCAACACGGGCCCTACGCTGTCACGATGGCGTGCTGGCTGCCAGCCCAGACACATGGGAGACGGGCAGGAAAGAACAGGGCCTCCTTTACCTGCTGGTAGTAGAGAGATGCCAGCTTGTAGTCCTTGTTGACTTCAGCTTCGCGAGCAAAGAGCCAGAGTTGCTCTTCAGTCGTGCGGAACAGAGGGGCAGGAGAAGTATCTTCCTCAGACAGTAGCTGATAGGGAGCAAGACAGTGTTAGCCCTGGGGAGGGTAGGAACAGTTCACGTGATCCCAGTACAGCAGCAGTCCCCAGTCTGGCACTGTGCCGAGTACAGCCGCGAGTTTTAAAATATGTTCCGGTTTCTTAAAAATGGAAGCATGTTTTATCTGTGTCTACTTCGTTGTTTTCATAAACTTGCTTGTCTATGGAAGTTATAATAAACCTGTAGATGCAACATACGTATTATTCATCTGAGCCCTAATAAATACTTGAACTATAGTAGCATTAAACATGTCAAATGAGGTATTTTATCAGAATTCATTTTATTTTATACTGCAGCCTAATTCTTTAAAAGAACCACATAATGTATTTCAAATAGCAATAACTAGAAAAACAAATATCTGAAAAATAAGTTATTATTAGTTAAAGTTTCCTAGTTGTTAGAATTTGTTATAGAAGAGACATATACTTGTCAGTAAACTTACTATAAAGCTTATGTACTTTGACATTTGATATAATGCAGGGAGGTACATATAAACTTACGGAAAACAAATAGAGCATATAAAATACCTACTTTTTAAAATGTAATGTGTGGAAGTCATTGTTATTTGCAGTAGAAGACACTGCAAGTGGCACAGACTTTTTTTCTTTCTGTCCAAAGAAAATATATGGTAGTTTCAAAGACACAACTAAATATTTTAGATTCTGTTCTTGAAGTTCTGAGATATATTATATATTGCCACTTTACTTCCACAAAGGGAGATGTTGAGCATCTTCCCTGGGGACTGAAGAACCTTTGTAAAAAGAGATGTTGGACAACAAACTTTCTTTTCAATCCCGCACATAACAGCACAGGAACATACGCCTCGACCGTTTTCACTATGTAAGAATTAAAAAGTAACTTGGACAACATGAAAAAGAATTGCACAACTTCCAGATGAAATACCAAATGTAATTTGTTTTAAAAAAAATGGATGTGTTTGCAACAAGGAAGAATTTGCTAGACTTAATTTTATTTTTATGGGCTATTACAGCAAATGCATAAAATAGCATGATCTTTTAAGCTTATTAAAAAGATTTGCATGAAGAAATGTTATTAGATGGCATAAATGACTAACCTGTTCCTGAGGAAGCACAAGGGACCTATTTTTTTTTTTCAGTCTAGCTATATTTCAAATAAACTAAATTATTTTTTTTTGTAAATCTATTTTGTGCCTTATAAAAGAAGCCAAGTATTAAATAGCTTTTAGCATTGTTCAAAAGTGAATTAATTGCTTAAAAATGTGGTTATTTACCTTATTTATCCTCCCTTCTGATCGATTGATTGGCAGTTGCAATGGAAAAAGCAGTTGGCTGCTAAAAAAAGCCCAAACCCCTCTCTCTAGTTTTGTACTTGGGAATGCGAGTTTTAAAATTAATCCTGTGAGACTAATTGAATGTGATTGGCATCTGCCACTGGTAC
>JANZLP010000011.1:10761488-10774193 GCA_026930925.1 Chelictinia riocourii
ACATGCACCTTCTTTTCTTCCTCCCTCCATCACTTCAAAACATGTTCTGGTAATCTTCAAGGAAAACCTAGATTGATTTCATCAATATATTAATGAAAATTGGCAGAGAAGTAAGATGCAGAGGAAGAAAAAGATAAAAGGATTTTCTTAAAGGAAGAGGTTATATGAGTGTAATTTTTGCATCTAGGATAAAAAAAAGGAAACCAAACTGATAGTTCACCTTGGCTGTAGTAGTGCCAGGGATGCGCGAGCATTTCTCTGAAGTATCATGCAAAAGGCTCCCCTTCCCACCCCGTGGGCTGCTGAACGTGCTGCCTTGCACTGTGCCACCATCTCTTGCAATATGCAACGTCTCCTGATCAGTTCCAGCACTCCAGGTAAACAGAAGAGTTACTAGGCTTATTTTACATATGAAATGAGATAATGAATTAAAAGCACACTCCATCTTCCATTTTAAAGATAAGGGGAGCACTTCCATTTTTTCCAACGGAATATAGATCAGGCTTTTTTTAAACTAATAGACCATTCTCCTTTTTAAAAGACAAAATTTACCATATATAGTGTGATTAATGCCAAATGCTGTGTCTGTTGGAAGGCATTCAATGTCCGAAAATAAACACTACTTGACTGAAAGGTAGTTCTTCACTGGTGGACCTGCGTTGATGGTCAATTCCACTTCCATTTATGGGCAGGACCCACTAACCACTCCTGGTCAAGTGGCACTGGGAAAAGGGCAGCAGAGAAAGGATGGGATTTCAAACACAGAATGGTTGAATACAGTAAAATAACTGGAAAAAGAGCTTGTTCACATTGTGCAGTAGCCTTCCAAATTTTGTGACCTGAGAGACAGCTAAAGAGATCTGGAAAAAAAAGGCAGTTCTTACGCCTTTTTTATACTTTTTTGTAGCCTAGGTTTCTAATAGCCACATGTCCTTCCAATACATATCACTCACATGTCCAACTGCACACTGCCCTGCATTTGCAATTAGCGTCCACCACACTCCATAGGTGACATTCCTGACATTTTGATATGAGAGGAACAAGTCTCACTCTTTATCTCTCTCTTCATGCTTAACTAAAAAGTGTCTTAAGCTTCTCCTGGACATTTGAGAAACTGAGGTGGTTCCTGCCCTCGCAAGCCAAGCAGCTATAGCGTGTAGGCTGCTTGCCCTGACAAACGGAAGGCTGCGTTGGACATTATCACTCCGTAGGGGCTGGAAGGCATCACTGCCGGTCTCAAGCACGCAGTTAACCACAGAAGATGGGAAGAATGAGCCATGTGAAGCAAATGTTTCTTTTCATTCCTTTATTAAGCAAGCTCTTGGGAAATTCTTTTTGATTGCTTGAGGCTGGCACTTGATTCAAGTAAGCCCACTGAGCCTTTTCTTATTAGGTTCATTTCAACTAGCACTTTGTTTCAACAGTACTCCAAATGCTTTATTATCTATTTTTATTAAGCATTACAATGAGAATGTAACACTGATTACACCTCTCCCATGCACCGCAGATTGGCTTGGCCTTGTACATTGTAATGCGCTCATTCTGCCAGCCCTCTTGTGGCGGCTGAGGCTTCGCAATTGAGGGCAGCTGGGCTACTAAGCTTTTTCTTGCATTTTCAGAGTGATCTGTGCTGTTACTAAAAGCTGGAGTGACCACTGTTACGAAAAGGAGACAGGCACTGATGAGACTGAAGTAAAAGTAAAGTTTAGGGAAGGGGCGCAGGGCGGTTGGCTGCCAAAAAATGGGATGAAAGGGAAGTTGGGGGCTGGGGGCGGGGGGGTCTCCCGTGACCCTGCTAGAGCGGTCTGGGGGGGTCTGTGCGTGTAGGCAGCTCCATGCCGGGGGGGAGCTGAGCCGGGCTGCGAGCAATGCCATAACCTACGCTGTAAACGATGCTGCAAACGATGGCGCGAGCAATGCTGCGAGCTTCACTGCGAGCAATGCTGCCAGCTACGCTGTAAAGAATTCTGCGAGCTACGTTGCGAGCAATACTGCGAGCTACTCTGTAAAGAATTCCACGAGCAATTCTGCGAGCAATGCTGCGAGCTACGCTGTAAAGAATTCCGCGAGCAATTCTGCGAGCAATGCTGCGAGCTACGCTGTAAAGAATTCTGCGAGCTACATTGCGAGCAATGCTGAGAGATACTCTGTAAA
The DNA here is from genome assembly GCA_026930925.1 of Chelictinia riocourii. Lineage (NCBI taxonomy): Eukaryota > Metazoa > Chordata > Aves > Accipitriformes > Accipitridae > Chelictinia > Chelictinia riocourii. The sequence goes on from JANZLP010000011.1 coordinate 10,763,643, forward strand.
GAATTCTGCGATCTACACTGCGAGCAATGCTGCGAGCTACTCTGTAAAGAATGCTGCGAGCAATGCTGCGAGCAATGCTGCGATCTCCCCGTACCGCTCCCCCAACAGCACAGGGCTCCTGCCCCGCTGCTTGGCCGGAGCGGGGCGAGGAAAAGGGCTGGTGCCACCCACGGGGGGGGCAGGACGCGTACCTGGGCCACGGCCACCTGCGTCTGCTGTTGCTGCTGCAGGAGCTGCTGCTGGAGCAGCTGGAGGCAGTGCTGGGAGGCCAGTGGGGTGATGGAGGCTGAGGAGCAGGGGCTGCTCGGGCTGAGTAGCTGCTGGGAGCTGGCCAGGTGGAGGGAACAGTTCTCGGCATCCTGGGCACAAAGAAACGGGCAGGGTGAGCGGAGCGACCAGCTCAGGCTGGGATTTGGATGGTGGTTCCCCGCAGCGCGGCTCCCGCACCCCGGCACCGGGGGACTTTTGAGGGGCGCAGCCCTGGGCTCGGTGTCGGGCGCTTGCACGGCTACCCCATCCCCAGGACAGTGTGTTTCGGAGCGAATCCCGCTCCCAGAGAGCTGGCGGGGTGGCATCGCCTGCGTCTGGCTGTAGCTCCAAACGGGAGATGGCAGGGAGCGACCCAAACACCCCACTACCTTTCCCACGGGGCAGGTGCCCAGGCGTATGCTTGTGGCCTGAAGCATCCACCGGTGGCAGCAGCAGTTCAGTGCCAGGGCCGTCAGTATTTTAAAAAGCTGCAGGGCTGCCAGCCCTCGGAGATGCTCCGCGTGATGAAGGGCAGTGGACACACTGGCTGATTTCAAGAGCAGCTCCAAACCCAGCCGGGAGCCCCCCGTACCCCAGCTCTGCCGGGTCAGCCCAAGGTGGGTGAGCTCGCAGCCACCTCCTGAGCCTTGGGGACCGTGGCTCTCCATAGTGCCGGGGGTCTCGGCGTGCAGCCTCCTGCCCCGGATATTTTGGGATGGTTCCCCTCGCAGCCTGTCCCGCTGGGACATGGCCACTGCCTTTCCTGCCCTCCCCTGCTTGGGCAGCTCCAGCACCCAGAAGGAAAGCGGAGGAAAGCCCTGCCTTTCCAGCCACGGAAATGAATCCCATTGAGCGCGTTTCACCGCAGCTGTTTTCAGCCAGGCCCTTTCAGGATTCACAAGACCTTATCAGCTAATGTGCCTTCTATAGAAAAAAGATGTGTCCTCTCCTTCTGGAGTGCCCACAGCTGGTCTTTTTACACAGCTTGTTCCATTTTTGAGAAAATTCACTGAGGTCATCTCTCTCAGTTCTCATGTCTCTGTTGAGGGAGGTGTTTTCATGTCTAAAATATGTCAATAGACATCTTCTACTGTGAGGAAAACTGTGCTCTCTTTCTCTCTTCTGCTGCCAGCAAAAGTTAAACCAGGTTAAAAAACCAAAACAGTAGCTACTAGCAAGCATTGTAGTGACACTTCCCAGAGTACTCTCCTGAGTAATTTCTGGCTCAGGAACTAACTGAGCTGGAGGAGGTGCGTTTGAGCTAAAGGAGGTGTATTTACATTAAAAGCCTGGAACAGATTTTGTTTCCATGAGTTTGTCCAAATGTGAACTTTTAGTATCCACAACATTACGTGGCAGGGAGATTCACAGGTTAATTATGTACGTATGTAAAGGTACTTCCTTTTGTTGATATTGAATCTGTTACCTGCTCGTTTCATTTGATGTTGCTCCTATTGGAAAATACAATGAAAAATCATTCCCTATTTCCTATCTCCATGCTACACAGGATTTTATAAACGTTTATGTTTTATTTCTAGATCAACTATTTTCCTGAATGAGTTTTCCATTTTCTCATATTGAACCTCTTTGATACTTTGCATCCTCTTTGTTGCCATTCCCTTGTTTCATTATGTCTTTTCTGAGATGGATGAAGAGAACTGCACATAGTATTCAAGATGTGAGGACATCTTAAAATTATTTTATTGTGGCATAGTACTGTTTTTTATTTTCTTGCTCTGTTCTTTCCTAATAATTCCTAACTTTGTCTGCTTTGACAGCTGCCAAACACTGAGGTGATATTTTCACAGAAGTAACTATTTATACAGCGTGATTTCAGACCGTAATGGTAACCATCTCCTCTGGGTCCACCATTCTGTATGTTAAGCTGAAATTTTTTCTTCCTATACATATCACCTTATGGTAACCTCTACTGGATTTTATCTGCCATTTTATTACCTGGACACTCAGTAAGTATTAATCACATCACACTTATATCCTTTTGCAGCTCTTCGTAATGGCCATCATTTTAATTTACTTCAGTGACTAACTTAGCACACCTGCAAACATTGTGGTACCTACGTTGTTCTTGAAGGCCTTTCTTGGATTTAGCTTATGTTGTAAGAAAAAAAAAAAGGTGTACTGAGAGAGGAAATCTTCAAGAAATTCCTGCTCATGGGAGGAAAATGTTCCCCTTCCACACTGGGCTCTGGCTACTTTTAGAAATGGAAGACCTCACAAAGCTCAGAGGAGGATGCTTAGGTACCAGTGATAACCTTTCCGATTTCTTCCCTAGCTAACTGGATCTCTTCTGCAGTCAGAGAGACCTAAAACATCAGTCTTCATATATCATCTCCATGACCTAAATTGCCAGGAAAGTTTATGATCTAACTTCAGAAAAATTCCCTGAGAAAACAATTGATTTATTTTCCCAGATGCTTGGACTTGAGAATGCAGAATGCATCATAAGGGTAGATGATAAGCAAAAAGCTAAAGGCAAAGGTAATATATTAAAACTTGCTTTCAGTAAATTAAATGGGAATTTGCCTGTTTTCTTTAATGAATGACAAAATGCAGTGGCTAGTCTTGGGAATGACACCCTCTCCCAAGCAGACACGAGGGTGCTGAAGTGCTCTCTTTCTCGCCCAGCATTCAGGTTCCCTGACTCCCTACTTACCCTCTGCACCAGCCTTCTCAGCCCTTTCCCCTTCTGGCATGGAATTAATGCTGACCTTGTAGAGAGAAGCTGATTTCCTCCCACCTCTTCCTCCCTTATCCACTGAACCCTGCAGCCTCTAACCCTAAACAGTATGACAAAAATTTGCAATATTAGAAGTTGTCTTTCTTCTGGGGAGAGGAGCCAAGGGAGAATTTCCTACCTTTTCTTCTCAAGCAGGCATGGGTTCTCCTCATGGGCTTTAGCCTTTACTAATTCTGTCCGTGTTCTCAGGCACAGATTCCTAGACTCGTGAGTTGTCTCTGGCTGCCTTCTGCCAAGCTGTGCTGCATTCAATGCTTGATCCAGTATCTAATTTCACTAGCCACAGTTTTTCTTGGCAAAAGTGTAGAGAGTCTTAATTTGCTGATGTCATTTGTCTATTTAATTTTTTTATTTTTTATTTTTTCCTGTAATTGATGTCTCTGCCAGAATTGCTAGAGCTATTAACAGAATTGTGGTTAGTTCATTAAAATAAAAAATGTTTAAATACGTTATGGTTTTCTGCTTTTACCCTTAATTATGAAAATATTTTATATAATTTCAAATCATTTATTGTTATGTGAGAGGGAGTTTGATAGCCAGATACAGTAAGAATATGAAGGTGTTCCAAATCCAGATCAAAACCAATGCTGGTTTCATTTGAAACCTGAAAATACAAGTCTAATTTTGACAGGAAATACATACACAGACAGCTAAAGGAACAGTTACTGTGTAAAATACTTACGTGATTAAAGCAGCTCATGAAATTCTCTGTATGTATTCATTTTGTGTCTTGTTTTCAGCTGTGGTATATGTGTTGTAGCACAAAGACCTGACAGTTACGAGTCAAGTCTTAGTATTGGTGAAATGGCAAAGAGTCCTTTCCCCTGGGTAGAATCTGAGGTACGATATCTTGCAGATTTCTTTATTTAGTCCTTATACCACTAATTTCTGTAAGAGCGGGTCAAACATGAACGACATTTATGTGGATTTTTTGCATTCTTCCAAATCATGAGGTGATGGGATAGCCCTATAAACTAAAGATTGCTATTAACTTTTCTTTTTGTTAGCAGCTGGATGTTACGATATTTCTGAAGTTTATATAGACCTTTCACAGTTCACAGTGTAACATCTGCAAAAGTTACAAGATCATGTGCAGTCTTACTTTTGTTTTCCCTTTGTGCATCAGATTATCTTGTATTGGAATTCCAGTACAGCGGGAAACAGAAGGAAACAAAAGTAATACAAAACTAGCATGAGAAATACTGGATAAAAAGATGGAAGGAAAGAAAACCTGCAATTTCTGCCAAGCTAGCAAATATGAAAGCTCAAAATTCAATGTTCTTGCAATGACTTTGGATACATGGCTTGATAAGGAGTATGACAGCACAGAACACCGATATCTCACTTTGTAATTGATATAGTGGAGAAAGGAATGTGTCTAAACAACCACCTCTCAAGTACTGGATTTTTTCTCCTCTCAGTCTGCTCTTTCTTACAGAGAAATGTAAAGCAGTGGCATGGGAAAATGGAATTATAAAGTTTTAACTATATTTACTGTGAGAGATTTAGTCTCAAGATACAACCTCTGTCACACAGTTTGAAAAAGATAGAACAATGTGGATCCAGTCTTCCCATGAGACAGGTTCTACTTTACATAAAGATCTGGATTACGGTTCCCATTTACAGAAATGTTTCATGATTCAAATATCCTAAAAAATAACAAAGGAGGCATTAGGAGCACAAAACCTGAGCTTTCAGACTTTATTCCAAAAAACTTTGGAATTTAATCCTTTAATTAGGGATTCACAGTCACCTCCCCGTAAGACCACAAGAATCGCAAAGGATCAATAATCTAAGAAATTACTATTACCTTGCTGCTTGGGGGTTTTCCTTTCTTTTACATCTATCAGAAAAAAATATTCTTCAATGAATCTTCAAATTCTAAAATGTTGATATAATATTTTAAGAAAGTACATTTCAAAATTATCCTCAATTATACTTATTCATAACCCTGACCCAGAAAAAAAACACCATATTCTTCTCTAATTTTCATCACTGGGAGACAGCTGCTATGAAGTAGCTCATGATTAAGTGCACCACTGAACTGACACCATATTGAGAACGGGATTTACCTCATCTAAATTTAGCCACCTACGAGTTTGGCTTCTGTGAGGTATTCCAAAAAGGTAACTTCAGCCATTCAAGCTAATCTTTCTAGGCTCCCTCTACAGTTTTCTACAGATTGAGAGCCAAAAAGCCTAATTACTCTGCACTGACCCTTGAAAGCCTTAGTAAATGCCTCTCCTTTGTCCCACAGGCCTTACGATCCCTCCTGGTCTTCAATCTAGTCATAAAGTTTCCTTTGATAGCTCCTAGAGACAAAAACCATCTCACCCTAAAACAGATGGAGTAGAGAAAACTACAGAATATTGTAAGCTTGTAGCTTGAGTTGCTTTCTTTCCTCCCTTGCTAAATACAATTTCTGGAGAAAATCCAGAGGAAGCTGATTAACTTAATGAAAGATACAGAAAGTTTCTGTTGGAGGTATTGACAGTCTTGAAGTAGCTTATGTCTATGTCTTCAGAAAGAAATCCAGACTGAATACCTAGAATACACTGAAGAAAATGGTTTGTAATTACTTGTACTGTGTTCCTGTCTTAGTTAAAAGAAATAAACAAATGGATACATATCAGGTTTAAGCTGAAGGTTTAGTTTGGACTGAAATAGTTGTCTGAGAACAATGACTGGAATGAACAATACCAGTGAGGTGTCTCATTCTGGTAGTTCTTATTCCCATACACTCATATTGATACATTGAATGCATTAAAGTGGTATGAAAACAGTCAACAAAATGGGGAGAGATATCTGTCATTAATTTTACAATGAAGGCCACTGCACACAGTTTGTTTTATTATATGCTTTTTTAAGAAACTCATTATGATAGTATTGGCTCAGTTATTTTAAAATTTTTATGGAAACTAATTTATGACACACTGTAACTATATAAATTCTATAGGCTCTTATTCATTGATGCTAAAACTACTATGATGTCAATCCATGTGCAATTTCATTTCTAAAGAATGCACTGGAAAACTGACAGCTATGATAACAATGGGCTGTGAGAGAAATAGCTCAAATGAGAATTTTTCCTTGGCATATACTTTAATGATTTTATATTATATGGAGCTTACACTGATAAAACGGAAAAGCAGATCTTTGCTATTAGTTCTTTCTTATTAATTGGGTATAAACCATACAGTGTAAAAACTAAATTAGCAAGGTTCTATATATTCTCCCTTAGCTTTTATGCCTGGTGCTGTGACAGGGCTATTGATAGTGGGTTTCCAGCTGATTTCTAGTATGTTCAGGGAACATAAAATGCTTTGGGGGTGAATCAAAGACCTAACAATGAGGCTTGCAGCTATTTCTGTGAGCTTGCAAAGGCCCAAACCAGTCATAAATACCCAGAGTAAATCATATGGCTATCACCTATTTGTTGAAAATAAGAGGCCTTTTTCTGTAAAGGCAGCCTGAGACTCCCTCCTTTGCCTTTTTCACCATATGGCTGCAGTAGTGACCATCCCACAGGAATAATTCTCAGCAGGACTTTCTGTAACTGCCTTTCTACCTTCAGGAGAAATGGCAATCTCTAACTGGCATTTATGAAATTATTCTCTTTGTAATAAGGACCTGAATACTCTCTATCAATCAGCAATGCCTGAAACATGCAGACTGTTCATCAAGTGCAATACAAGGTTCATCAAGTGCAATACAAGGTTCATCAAGTAAAACACCTGAGGAAGACAAAGAGGAGCCCGTGGTACGGGAGTCTGAAAGCCCAGCGTGCTCCCTTGCGGGTTCTCCATCCTGCAGGATGTACCAGATCGACTGCACAATTACAGAGTACAAAGCTTAATTAAGCTTCTAGCACTGATTGGATCTTTATGCAACAGATATTCTTTCTATGATTATCTCAGAATAATGGATGCAACCTCTAGAAGATGGCCAGCAGAATTATGGAGCTCAAACTTCTCTCAGTTTATAAATTGCACTGTACTTAAAAGGATATGCTCTGTGTGCCCGAATACTTGTCTGTCTGCAACTTTCATGAACTAGTTCAGATACAATATAACACAATTTGAACCTCCTCTGAAAAGTAAACCCAAAAGGATTAGTGTATAAATGTCAGCATGTTTTTACCTTGCCTCCCCTTTTAATGACTGCTGTACCTAGCAGGCTCTGGCTAAAAAAAAAAAAAAGGCACCCAAAGCTCCAGCTCTCCCAAATATACTTTCATGCTCAAAATCCAGCTTTTCTCAGTCCAGACAAATGGCTAGTTGAAACCAGGTCAACTACATGTACTTTATGTCTTTAGCTACAACAGACTGGACATCACAGCTGTCTGGCTCTATTCTACTCACACTGTTACAACAGTTAAAGAATTTTCTTCTCCTTAGGGACTAAGAAACAATCATGCTTTTCTGCTTTAACATTTTGCAGGCACTAGGGATAGCTGCGGGTTTAGCTGCAATCACTGTACTGTATACTGCTTTGGAAAGCTGAGATAAGCATTCCAAATACCTGCTTCACAGAGATGAAATAAGATTAGCTCTTTTTTAAAGGCAGGAGAAAAGGGGGCAGGGGAGAAAAAAGAAATCAATTCCAAAGAGCTACTAAAAATTCACTTCTTCACCTGAATAATTACTTCTGATATCCTCAGAAATACCAGTGTCACTCTAAGGGGTTTATCATTTGAAGTGGCATTTCCATGGTAGCCAGTACTATGACTATAATCCCTTCCGAGCTTTTAAATGCTCTAATAAAGCTCAATATCAATAATCAAGGAAGGAACAGTTGTAGGCTTTACTGTATTTTTCATCTCATTATTCTTTATAAAATGGCTGTGTCCTTTCTTCTCACAGTGATGCTGCCTTGCCTACTGATTGTACCCCTTTTTAAGCCACAGGGAAGAAAGAAAATATGATGAGTAATGACATGTGCTTTTTCAGAATTTCCATTTGTAAAAAATAATAAAATCTTGAAAATTACATTGCAGAAACATTAAAAAATGTTTACATATGCTAGTCACCTTTCTTCCAATTTCTGCTTTTGCCTGTTCTCTTAAGAGACCAATTACTGCTTTTTGTTCTAGATCAGTATTTCTCACAGGCTTTGGTATTAATTTTGAGTCAATTTTAATACAAAGTTTAGGAAAAATGTAAACTATTTGCTTGATGCAAACCACATCCAACTGTTGCAGACTTTGAGTCGACATTTGCTTCTACTAAGGCTGAGATCTTTCCATGTGTGGTCTTACATCTACCACATTATAGATAGCGATAAAGTTGATGTTAAATTCACTTCCTTCCTCTAGCCTAATGCGTCTGGGGCACTCAGTAATGGTTTAGCAGACAAGGGTCAACTCTAATTCTTCAACAAAACTGAAGTGTTAACCATGGGGAAAAGTGAGCAGACTGCTGAGGATTTTCCTACTCTACACTGCTGTTTCTGTAATGGCTAAGATCAAAGCCGTTTCAGACATACAAAAGGCTTGGATGCCTGAATGTATCATCTCTTCTTGTTCCCAACTACAATCATAAGATTCCCTATAAACTCTGTAAAATTCCACACCTAGGTTAAAAGAAGTTAGAGGGCAAGCCACGGATTTCTTTGTGTGGAAGAAAGTCCCAATGCCATGAAATTCAACGACTTTTATGAAGGTACTAACACCAATACGAAATCCCAATAGACAACACAGGAAACAAAAATGAACTTATTTTCTCATTGTGTTTCCACCCCTAATTCCACACACAGTGATTTTGTACAAATGCAACAGGAAAGAATTCAGGAAATCTCCTCAAATTAAAATAGCAGCTTACAGACGAATTACTCCAAAATACTTCCTAACTTTTGTATCAACTTTGACAACAAGGAGAACTTCATCTTTTAAATAAGAGGGAATTGAAACCAGCATTTAAGGAAGAGAGGGAAAGAGCCTGTGATCTTTCTCCCACATGTCTTGTTTAGTATAAGGAAAACCTGCAAGCTATTTGACATGAAACTCAGGAAATTCTTGAGATAATTCCTATGCTAACCACAAAGTTACTGCATGTTGTCATAGCAACAGGCATCAGCTGAAACTTCATGATATTAAATAAATCTTTGCTTTGATATAAAATGAAATGCAATTTTATGTTTGTGATATCAAATATAGCAGCAATAAAATTACATGTCAAGAAGTTCTAGCCAGTAACAATAAATAAAAGTCAACCCGATGCGAAATTCTTGTGCTGATGTCACCAAGCAGCATTATAAATACGTACAGCTATTTAGCAGTCTGTTGTCTGAAGAAGTGAAAGCATACAAAGCCCAAGCTAGAGGTGAAAAATTCAAATCACCAGCTAAGTGTCCCTTGTAGTACACATGGCTGAAATGTAAAATACTGGTTGGTGAGCATTAAAAGTAGTATGAAAGTTCCATGTCTCATGGGAGATAAAGTTGGCTACCACAGCAGAAATAACAATATCATATAGGTAAACCACCATTTTTTTTAGCTTTGTTAAAGTCTGATGCTACTGTATCCAATGCAAAGCTGACTATAAACTTGTACTTGGTGCCCTCTAGTTATTTTCTTCAAGAACTTAATAAAAACAAAAAGAAAACAAGAAACCCACAACCAACCACAACCCACAACCACACTTGTCTATAGAGTATCACATATCCAATTCTTCATCTCACCGTACTTTGTACCTGCAATAATGAAGTGCCAGAGAAGTGACTGTACAAGTAAATGTGAGCGCTATAATGCACTCCTTGCCTATTAATAAATATCACTATCTCCTCAATGGCTACATCCCATAGGAATGAACATCAAGGAGAATAATTAGGGAGAGAGTGACTGAAAAACCTCTGCAACAGTGATCTCTCATCCGCAAGCAGTCATACAGTTACTCCGTATCACTGATGTCCAAAGCTGGAGGGTAAAGAGAACAGAAAGAAAAACATCCTCAACTATAGCTCCATCAAATGTTGTAGAACAATTAACTAGCAAAATAAATTCTACAGTTGATTTTGCTACCACTTTCGTAAAATCAAAGATCATGACCACAATAAAATGTGTAATCATGGCCAAAACTCTTCTACAGCGAAGTCCATTTTGCTCCTTTTTTTAAAAAAATAGTAATTAATATTTTTATTTGGCTGCATATGCACTGTAGCAGCATTTTCTGCAAAGTGCATAGCGTACCAACACAGTCCCAGCCGCTTAGATAGTCTGTATGTATTTGTGTACTCCTACCTTACTTCAGTAAGCCTACCACATACACTCTCTGCAGCAGTGCGAAAAGTAGCCAGGGAGGGGAGAAGGAGGTAGAAGAAATGCTGTGAAGTTTAAAGAGGCCTGCCTTCATGAAGGATCTTGGCCACAAACCTGAAATGAACAGTTTGCTAACATTTCTATCCATCTGCAGAATAATTACAGATACAGCAAGGACTATGCATGACTTCAGTTACTAACTTTGAGGGAGATGTTTATATTAACCCACCTAACCATGTATCTGTTTATAGTTCTTTTCTCCTAATCGCTGGTTCTTTCATGTAAACAA
>JANZLP010000011.1:10865755-10878412 GCA_026930925.1 Chelictinia riocourii
AGTTGGGCACCACTGAGATTCTAGGCCTGGCTGTGATTTACATTCCACCCAGGTAAACTCCAAACTGCAAGTCAGGCAGGCCTTTTTGGTCATACGCTGTTGTCTCAGAGGGTAGCATTAGTGAACTGCCAAACACATATTATACAGATACATAACTATCCTAATGAAGTTCTCTGAAATTCAGCCAGTGAGCAAATCCTAGAAGACATCACTTAAAAAAACACTAAAGCGCAAGTCACTTTGTTGTTCCACCCTTCTCTCCTAGCATTTCAAATACAGGAAGATGAGGTCCGAGTCTGCAATCTTCTATTAGTTGTCCTGTTGCTTCGCTATGGCTCTTCAGAGTGCCTGCTGGTTTAGCTTTTGCAGAAGAACAAGCTCCACTGCACCTAGTAATCCTGAGGTACAGTCACTATAACCCCTGTCCTGCAAAGCTGACCTATGGGTGTCTATAAAGTACTTCACTCCCTCAAGCTCAACATTCCTATCAGACATTACATGCCATTCAGGAGTCTAGCAGAGTCCTTCATAAATAGTTAAGTAAATTAGCAAAGAAAAAAACCTTTTTATTCAGCTCATTACTGCTGTCCATTATAATGAACCATGAAACATAGAAAATGTACATCCTGTGCCAAGAAACCAACTACCACAAATGAAGGCCCAGCAAAAGAGTTAATTAACCATGTAATATTTGTATTATCCGCATAAGAGGATGATAACAAGGATCAAAACCAGGGAAATCTCACATCCCGGTTAACTTGCAGTTGGCTGCAAAGACCTAGAAAGCAGACTTACAAAATCATTATGCTTTTATTCCTAATTGCTCTATCTTCCTCTAGTGTTCAAACCTGTCCTAGAAGCATGCATTTATTACAGCATTTCCAAGAAATATAGATACGGTTGAAGCCACATCACCTATTAAGTTATCAGGAAAGTTGAGGCTGGCTGCACAGTAGAGATGTGGAAGTCCTAAGCAGAGCTTAACGACTTCAAGAAGAGCTGAACAAGCAGATTCAGCAACTTCTATACTGCCTTACATTTATACATAGTGAGTCAGATGCTTAACAAGTGCAATTAATATTTTTATATCGGTGCTAAAAAATTCAAAAAATACTTAAGTGCCAGACTCCAGATGACTAGAAGTCACTTACCTCCGCAACTTTAAGAAACTCTGATACTCTGGTCATTCGAGTAAGAAATCGTTTGTAGATTTCAAGAGCATCTTTACATTGTCCCTTTTTCATTTCAAAAAATTTCTCTAGAGAAATAATTTGGCAAATTTCAGTTAAGATGTCTTACATTAGATCTGCATTCATCAGAAACTCTAGTTTTCAGGAAAATCACATTTCAAGAGTATTGCACCCTATTAACATTTTTCTACTTGGACAGTAATCTAGTGGCATTCCTAGTCCTTAGTAGCATTTAGAAGTTGGGCTTGCTGAGCTGCTAAAGAATTATATAGACCAGAAAATTGCACCCCAACTAGCCATAGCGTTGTGCATGATACGAACCAGGTTTCTAAAGATAAAAAGTAACCAGGTGAAGTAGCTACCAAACTTAAAATTCAAAGTAATTAAGGATACTTAAACATATACTAATACATGTCCTCTCCCAAGTTGTCTTCACTCCAGAGTACTTTTTCCACTTGAATAGCTCTCTAAAGTTGGTTCATGTCCATTATCAAGCACTACCGCCATAGATTTCTACTTAAAGTGTAAGTTCAGGTTGAAGTAGTGAAATCTCCATCCAATTGTTATGCCCAACACATTTGTATCTGCTGCATAAGCTTCCCATGCCTATAGTTTCAGTCAAAACACCTTGGACTTACTTCTATGAAACCACCAGAAAGCATTGCAACACGGGTAAAAAATAATTGTCTGAGCTTTACAGCTCAGGAACATCTTTTTACCTGTGCAGTCTCCGTAACCTCTCTGTTTCTTCCTGTCCTAGTTGCAGCCAGAGTTTTAAGTCAGTCATACTGGCCAAACAATCTCAGTTTTTAACTGTCTTTATAGATCAACTGAAGTGCTCACAAGTTTTAATAGTTGAAGCTCATTGTCTACAGGGTCAGTTATGTTTCCTGCCATTTACGGCAACTCCTGGTTTTAGACTTCATAACAAGGCCATTTGCAGGGACAGCTTAAGGTGTGTTATGCTGGTGATCACACCAAGCTGTCCGAGCTTCAGAACATGCTCACAGCCTCCTATAGATTTTGTAGGCAGAGAGCGGGTAGGGTTCTGGAGGGGATCCAGCTTTGGCAGTCATGCTTTCAGACAGATCAGGAATGTTATTCAGGAGTATATTACTTCATATAAGGCTACCGCACAGGCCATATATCAGAAGAATCTGGGCATCTTAAAAATGCAATCAAAGAGCAAAAGCTGCTTTGCTAACCTTGCAGGACATAGTATGCAAGCTCACACAGCACTGTACATTTCTTTAAGCACAGAGATGCTCAGTGTCTCTATGTAGGCATCTGTACAATTTTAAGGGCATATGACAATCCAGCCTCAGATGAACACTAATGTAAGAGGTTATGGCTTAAAGTTTTCTCTCATTTCAGAATAGAGCAGTCAAGAAAAATGTAGTTTTAATGAAGGTTAAATAAAAAAACGGAAGCGGATCTGAAACTCGTTTTTCACTAGCTCATGGTATGTGAGATATAGACGCCACGTTACTTACCTAGTAAGTTAATAACCCCATCATTGTAGCAAGCAAAAAGTTTGATAAGATCTTTAAACAGAAGCATGAATGCAGCATTTATGACACCATTTGTCAGTTCATTTGGATGAACCTACAAAAAAATACCAGTTATTCACAACAGATGTTTTGAATGCAATCGCAAGTTTTAGCTTGCACCAGGTATCTGATGCTGTTATAGGTAGAATCAAGCACTGAAAACAAGCTTTCACACAAAGAAACCAAACAAAGGTTTCCGTTAGCAGATCAAGGATTGCTTTCTTCACCACTCCAAAACAATCCACTACAACAGAGGAATATCCCCATCAACAGTAAACATCTTAGTCTTGACTCCTTCACCTATCACAAAGAGGAGGAAGGCAAAGATGCTATTAACAAAGCTTTAATGAAACTGGACAAAAGATGTCAGTTCACAGCAGAGCTTAGCAAAACCTCAGTAGTCTAGATAACACAGTTGGGTTAATGATGTCAAGACCCTTCAGTTTTCATGTTAACTTGGGCTGAAAATAAGTTCTCATTTATTAAAAGTTCCTTCTTTTAATAAAAATACCTCCTCTTCTAAGACCACTATCACAATTCCTATGCCATTTAAGGAACGAAAAACACATTAGCGAGACACATACACCTAAGGCTTTCCTCTGAAAGCTGTAGTGGGCCCTGCCTTCTACCTGAGAGCGTGTCCTTCTGCCCACCAAGAACAGAAGAACTTCAAGACTGATTCCTTCGAAGACCTCTTTGCAATGTACCTCCTACAACAATTGACTCCTCTTTTTATCCTTAAGGCAGATGAACAATCCCACCAATATTCAAAACATTATAAATATATTGTAGACACATTTCTATGAACAATGTAGATTAAAGCCTAGCCATTCAATTTACAGCTGAAAACCAGATGAAGATTTTTGAGGAAGCCAAACAATGCACATGTAGTATTTTAATGGCTTTTTCCCTCCCTGCAAAAGAAGTCAGTTGCCAAGAGACAGAAAAAAGATTCTTCAGTCTCCTTGTTTTGTCCATTTCTTCCCCTCACTGATGCAAAAGATGAAACTCCAAACTCTGAGTCAGCATTCCTCAATGCCCCTCATTTCCCATGCTGTTCCTTTACCCTGTCCACAAAAATAAGTGCAATCTGCACATTCCATACATATAGGAAAGGGCCATCCTTCACCACGCTACCTCAGTAGGACACTGAAAAGGGGATTTTTGGGCCCACATGATGGGATGATCAGTAAAGCATTACCTACAAGGTGAAATGTGTTCGTTACACCGCAGCATTTATAAGTCACTGCCCAGCATTAATGCTGAGTCAGCTACAATACATACATCGAATTCAAGTAGTGCATCAATTTGTTCCTGTAATATTGGCATACTCTTCAGCAGCTTTTCAGGAGCCATTGTTCTCATTACACCATCAGCTCTGCAAGAGGGAATACTGATTAGATGCCATGGCATTTTCTCTCTCCCTTCCCCCAGACTGATTTGTTGTCTAAATTTAAGCTTCAAGCAGCTATAATCCATTTCAAACGTTTGGAGCACTGTCTGATTCTCCTGCTTCTCACATCATCATTAGAGCTGGCCTGAAAAATACTTCATCCAGCCACCCTCCCTGACGGCAGGTGAGGAGAGGTTTTGTGTCAGAGTTACGAATGCAAGAGATTGACCTCTTTATGTAAATAAAACACCAAGAGTTTAAATAACTTTGACCAGAAATACTGTCACAGAAGTACTTCATGTACAAAGACTATCAGTTCTCTAAGTTTGTTATGAATAACTAATGGTAACTCATTGCTGGTGTGCCTGTGGTCACTGAAGGCAAAAAACTGCTACAGGTTGGTTGGGGTTTTTTTTCCCCCCCATCAAGTGCCACAATACATGTATGCCCATTCAGTGACAATTTAAAACAGGGCAATCTTTGCTTAGAGCTTATTTCCTCAGTATTCCTGGATACTAAGTGATTCCATGACTCCTTCATAGCACTTCCACTGACTTTGACCTGCCTTATCAGTCTTGAATCCTTACTCCAAGGGGATCACACAGCAGTGATGGATGTGTGGCATTCCTTAATTGCTGCCCGTAGCCTTACAGCAGTCTTCGTGTGTGCCTGTTTTCATCTCTGAATAGCACAAACCTGCACAACCACCATTAGGTATTGCCCCATTCTGGCCACTTACAGGTATAGCATCTCCTCTCTGGAAATGCATACCACTATTATTTTATGCTATACTCTGAGGCAGTGCGTTGTTTTGAATACCAGAAATAACATGCATAGAAAGCCTGTCCAAGAACAGTTTATAACTGTTGGCTGTGTTGCCTTCTAAGAACTTCGGGTGTTCACTTCAGTTTTCCTTTGTACTCATTCATCTTTCTTACGGAAGGTGTCTGGAGCGTAATGAAACATCCTAAATATAGCTTCAGAGCGTTTCCTTCTCCAAATCCTAAACACAGTCTCACTGCAGCACTATTTAATAAGAGTCAGATTTAACATCTAGCACTAAAAGCTCCCAGCTCTGCAAGGGACCTTGCTTTAGTCTTCAGTATTTGCCTTACTACCTACAGTCTTTCCTCTCCTCCTCATGCAATTTTTAACCAATTACAAATACTTAAGAAATCCAAGCATTTTCGTGTTTCATTGTGGCTAAACAAAGAATGTAAGAATGAAGTCATTGAGACACTAAATTAAGTGTAATGACACAAACAAGATTTTCATGTGTCCGGCAACCCTATCAGTTTACATATCTAAACTTTGCTTACCCTTTCTTCACTCTTGCAAAGTCAAATGCCATCTGTCTGTAGGAAAATGCTTTTTCATTCAAGTATCTACTATAACGCCTTATAAAGGTGGACATATCATAACCTGCAAAAAACAGTTACATATTTTACACTTAATTTTCATGCTTTTTTTTAGGGTTCTTTAGTAAACAATAATATGGTCACATATTATATATATATAGTCAATAGATCCTAAGGTTATGTGATCTGTTGCACTAAACAACTCCAGGTGATCAGCTTCCATGAAATACCTACAAGCGAAAGTTGGAAACTTTTCTAGAGCTTTCAGTGAACTTTCGCAGGTGAAGAGGCAGAAGAAGGTGCTTAGCCATTGAAGAAAGATTTCCATTTTTGAAAAGGAGGCTACTAAAAAATCTATCTTTTTCAATTCTTTCTTGCATATTCCGTAAACCCCGGAGTAGGAAAAAAATCAAATAAACATATCAGTGTGACCTCAAGCAGTCCTGTACCTATGCCTTTCCCTTCCTGCTCCTGGCCCCCTTACCTTGTAGAAGCATGGGAATTAGCTCTTATTTCCATTTTCCTTTTAGATTTACACTCCTAAGCTTCTTAGACATCAATATGCCTACTTCACGTCTGTCCTTAAAAATGCTCTTCACCTTTCCTACTTCCAGGAGAAAATGCTATCTTAACAACCTGGTATTTCTGTTCTTCCAGGTGGCAGTAAACCTGTATACAATCAGATTTGTCTTTCATTTTTCTATATGCTATCTTAACTCTCTTTTGTGTACCCTGCCTTCTGTCTTCTTATACAATAATTACCATCTCAACTTCTAACCCATGGCGTAATGAAGGCTGCTGTAATCCATTAAACCATATTCTTTTAAACTAGTAGACATGGATAATCAAGAGACTGATTTCTGAGTCAATCAATACTTCTTAAAATTGGGCTCTTATATCTCCTAACGTTCATGAAATTATAGTGCTAAATTCTTATTCTTGGTTTCATTGCTCAGTCCTAAGTACATCGACCATATGCGGTCGGAAAACTTTAAAATTAAACATCAGAAGAGTAGGGGGAGGAAAGTTTCCTTTTGCCTCTCAAGAAAATGCATTGTTTAATTCATTCAAATATAAATGGAATGCTCACACTAAGCCACTAGGATGTTCCTAATTTCTTAAAGATGTTTCTTCGTATGATGAAGTATCATCTGACCCAATAAACCAACTCTAGCCTGAGCTTGTAGGTTCACAAAAAATAAGCGTTGCCCAACGACCTTCCCACTTCCTTTCCTTTTGGTTTTCTGTATGAATGAATCCCTTTCAGGGGAAATGTTAGAATGATATTTTCAGATCTCCAGACAATATAAGATCAGACCACAGAATTAAAGTATTGTCTTTGTCTTAAGATAGCTTTCTTCTCTAAGTATGAAAAAAACACTTGGATCAGATCAATTAATTGTTTCCTTTGAATTCAAGCAAGAAGAGAATTAAGTGGTTAAGGATACAGTTTACTGGTATTATTTTAAGAGACAAACATTTTTATCTGATCGCTTTTTAAGTTTTACGTTGATTAAAACACATTCTAAAAATTACTATGTTTAGCTTATAAGTAAAGTCACAATGTGCTTGGAGTTCATGCAAAAACATCAGGTGAACTAATAAAATAACTTCATTTTATGTAGGCAGCGCAAACGCTGTAATTTTTTAAAAAATCTGAAAAAATACATGTTAGCTTAGATTTTGCGTAGAAAATAGAAATTCCTCCAAGTGACAAGAAAAGGTTAAAATACACTTCTCGCTGCACTCTCCTGGCTGGCTCCACTCCCTTCCAGCTTGGTCGGGGCTAGTTGTGGTTTTAAACAATAACCTTTACATTTAACGTAGTGGGACTAGACGAGCAGCTCTTTCCTAATGATGTGAGTGAGTTAAATTGCTTTGCTGCTTCTGTTGTCATGCAGCTCTTGTGCTATTGACCATGGAAATAATGAATGCTCAAATACATCTGACAGCTTGCATAGCTTTTTGTTTTTTATTGGACAAAGGTGCATCGCTGAGGAAAATGCCCAGGAGGTACTTACTGGCTTTGGGAAACCAAAGGGATTCATTTTAGAACTTTTGATTAAGAAAAAAGCTGGTTTTATAAGTCTAACTCTCAAAATAAGGGCCTTAATTTCTAATATCATCCTACTTGTGTTTCAGTGCATTTGTGCCTGACTTAAGTAGTAACAAGAAGGCAAGTGGGCCCCCAAAATCAAATTATCTGTTAAAGAACTACATAGACATTCTTGACACTTAAACACAGAGGCCAACTTTCCTACCCTACACTACCAAAATAATCTACCCTATTATCTACAGCCAATATGTTTTTATGCTGGCATCAAGTTAAAAATCGTATACTGTTAAAAATTTATCTAAGAGGACTATATATTAAGATTCATTATTAGTACAATGATGTCTATGTTTGAAAATACACTTTGTGTTTAAACCTGATGAGTTCACTTGGCGCTCCATAGCTTCTGTATTAAGAAACAGTGAAATATTTCCTGTTCTTCCACATGCCGCATGTGATTCTGGTGCTATCATGTAAATTCAGGCCTTTTGTTCCCCAGCTGAAGTGTCTTAACATTCTGTTTTTGTACAGAAGCAGTGTTTTTTACCTTTATACATCCTTTGTTGGCTTATTGTTCCCTTTTTTGTTCTAATTTCTTTTTTAAAATGAAAGGATTTTAATGGTAGGATGCCCTGATTTATCAGTGATACTGATGACTTCCTGTTTTTATTCTCTGTTCACTTCCATAAGTCCCAATTCTTTTCTTTTTTGACCATTCTTTATTGTTAAACAAACATCATAGAACAGTGTGTAACAACTCCAGTGTTTCCTGAGCAGAGTAACAAATGGGGAGCACACTGTGGTTTGTGGGTTTTTTGGGTTTTTTTACTTATTTGGGTTGTACTTCCTTTCTGTGGATTACCTTGCTTTTATTGATACTGAATTCAACTGATGATTTATCATACTAAGTTCAGAGCACCTGTGGGGGCTTTCAGTGATTCTTCGGTTGTCTTTTTAAGTTTACGATCTCCAGTAATTCCTGTCATCTCATCCCCCCCTCCATGCTTAGAACAGTAGAGTAGCAAAGCAAAGAAGCTTTAGGAGCAAGCCTTCTCGAATTCATCAAAGAACACTGGTTATCATTTTAGTGAAGGTGGTGCCTTTTGGAGAATTTTATTTTTTAAGACTTTTATATTGACAATTATGACAACATACGGAAGTTGGAAAACTAGGCGTTATCCTAAGCAGATTCCCATTTGTACAATTAAGTTTAGATTGCCTGAGTGTTTGAGCCGCGTGTCAGTTTTTGACTTGATTTAACAATAAAACTTTCACATGAGAAGAGTACTTGCAGGTTAAAATGAAGTTTACTGTCTCCTGGAGGTAAGTGAGCCCACAGTCTGTGATGCAGCTTCTGGCTTTAAGTTACTCAGGTAACCATTTTGTGCCCAGTCCTATCAACTGAGGTGACGGCTCTTGCATTTCAAAGGATTTTATCTTAATATGTTTTCCTTCAGTTATGTCATATGAATGCTGTAACTTCTTGAAAACTCATAGACATCGTATCTGCAAGTACCAGATCAATATTTTGCTCTTTTGATTTAGGCTTCGCTTTTCTGTAGAGAAACAATCCTTCTTCCGTGGGGAAACACTTTCCTGAATGCTAGACTATTGGTATTTTCCTTTGTAATGACTCTGTAACATACTGGAAAACGTAACACTTTCTAAATTATCCCAGTGCTTCTATCGCTACCAGTCCTATCGCTGTGTTTTAAAAACACAGGACAGTGAAACATCTCTATAGATAGGAAATGTTAGGAAGATCTTGGTCATGCAGAAAGCAGCTGGCCAGTGAATACCTTTCAGGGATGGCTCTGTTGAGGCTATAGTAAAGTATGTTTGCCAGAACTCATTCATGTGAAAGTTTTTATTGGTCATCTAGACCATCTTCAAGGAAGCATCCAAGAAAGCAAAACTGCTAATTCCCTGAGCGACCATCCTTCCAATGCCTTATGTTTTACAGACTTACCTTGCTTCCCTGTTTCCCAAATAATACAATGCTTGCTTTGTTTTCAGGGTGGAAAGCCCCACAAACATCGGAAGGATCGCCTGCAGGATCTAATTGATATAGGTTATGGTTATGATGAAACGGACCCTTTCATTGATAATTCTGAAGCGGTAAGTAAGCCTCATCAAAGCAGCAAGAAGAAATAAGACAATGCTTTATTTTTTTGATAAAGAAGAAAGGTAAGGGAAAATACTTTGTGCCCATGTATAACTGGTAGGGATCCAAAAGGCATACTACTTTGGGAATCCAACAAATGATTGTATTTGTAGTCTTACTCGGATACCATTATGCATGGCAAGAATTAAGAAAGCTATTGTTATATCCCATAATTTTCCAGCTTTAGAAATTAAATTATTTGTGCCTTTCATTTACTGTGGACTGAAATTACACTTGCTGTGTTCGGTTTCTTGTACTAGCTATCTGGATTATTAGTAGATTACTGGTGTTAATTTCCTGCATTAGATCAGGAAGCTATTCTGCTCTTAAACCACTAAGAATAGGATGGTTATTTTAAATATTCACCAAATAGGTCTGAAAAATTTGAGATTAAACAGCTTGGCTAAACAGCAGGATATTACATCTTACTTGGTCTGAAAGTATTTCAGAAATAAAAGCACATCTCAAGGTAAAAGAAAAAGGCATTAGATAGGTGCAGGTAATATCAGGGATATCAAGAGTTTTATAAGTGGGCATTTGAAGACATCTTAGAGGTGATATATGAAATTAGGAAAGTGAGGAAGAAGCTTGGAAGAGAGAGTGGATGATACAAAACCTTGGAGACCTGTAGTTCTCCTTTACTAGATGTCAGGAAGAAATAGGTGTGCTGTTAGTAGTCCGGTAAAAATTGACAAAAAAACCCCAACAAAAACCATCTGACACTTCAGCCAGCCTTCAGTTTCCTCCTGCTGAGTGACACTAGACAAAGCAGCAATGAAGGAGGGAGCTAAAATTTTGAGTGGGAGAGGAAAGATGATGAAAAGGAGTTGTGAGAAAAGAGTAAGAAAACCACGGAAGTGATGTGGCAGCAGATCTGGGAAACTATAAAACTTCGTAAAGAGCTCTGTGAACACTGAGCTGTGAAGTTCTAGCATGTGGATGTTGCAATTAATATTGCTCTTGAGAACTGTGCGAGGTGCACAGAAGGCATGCTGCAGAACCGATGCCTTCTTGAGCAAAAAGCTCAGCTGTTGACCACAGTGGATAGCGGTCTGAGCTCATCTGTGTGGTGTTAGTTTTTGAACTCGGCCTGAAGGCACGTGAACAAGTTGGGTGAAAAGTGAGTTTGCTGTTGATGCTTATTGTAGCTTGTATTACTTTGTCCTCTTTCTTAGTCTAGATTAAAATTGTTGTTGAACTTGCCAATATTAAGCAGTCCTGTCCATTATCCCTCAACTTCTGGTTGAGCTGCTGGAACAATATTGGGGCCTATGCCTTGGTATATCCTTTCCAAAGGTCAGATTCTGATCTTCAGCTCAGTAAGAACAAATGTGCTTCACTCTGCTGAGAAACCACTTGACCCTATAGGCTTATCTGGTTTCTCACCATTGCTTAAGTTAATCATCCTCAGTTTTGAAATTTTATGATACAGGACCCAAGTTGTATCTTGTTTTTTTCTGGATTTATTGTGACCTATCACAGATCTGATATGTGGTTCGGATAACTTTCAGTACTCATAGTACGGGTCTCTGTCAACGATGTGTGCGAGTCTAGCAGGGTTGAACGCTCACGGGCGTACGAGTACTTCTCGCACTGTGCCTCCTTCCAGTGTTGTTCTTATTACTAGCAGCAGATCCCTTAGATTTGCAGGAGCCTTTATTTCTGCTATCTCTTGCCAGACTCCTTGCAAGAACATACAAGAGGCAGTTGTTAGATGACCAGATGGTTGCATCATGTGGTAGCTGTGGAAGCTATTGGGGAGAATGGTGTATTCTCTAAAGATTGCTCTTTTGAACAAATCATTATGCCTTCTGTCTGCATTACAAATGCAAACTAGTGAGAGGCCATCTCTGTTTTGCTTTTATCCCCATTTCTATGCAGAAAAGAAGGAAAAAAAATTGCACTGTGTTCCAGCTGCAGTCTAAGTTGCTGTTGCAGAGCTTCAGGGTCCTCTAATGTAGGAGTTAAGTTCAAGACCTCTTATTCCATCTCAGATGCAAATGGGGAGTGTTGAGAGAGAAAATCTACATGTCTGACTTGCTGATCTTCTGTGTGGCCAGTTATTAAATCACGGTGTACCCTGAGAAATGTCAGAGCCAGGCCCAGCCTGGGCTTACTTCCTTTTGTAAGAAATACTTTCTTACACATAAAAAGCTGTAATATCCTGGGCACAAACACTTGAAAAATGAGTGCTTCTTGAATTGTTCCAGGATTGATGTCCTGTTGTCTCCCTCTGTATCCCAGGAAAAAAAAATAAATTGAAAGATTTCTTAGAATTTTAGTCCTTTTTCTTGTCACAGGTGTGAAAGAAATATTGAGCTCTTTGGCACTGAAACAGATTTATTCCATAGCTTCAGAGAGATTTTCCTTCTAAAAACAGATTTTGAGGTAATGCCATCAAATATTAATCAAGAAATCAAACCAATAAAACTCTTAAGCGTGTTTTTAGCAGTCATTGTAGTTAAGAAATTTTTCTTCCTTTGGATCCATTTCCAGTTAAGCCGTTTTGTACATGTAACATAGATGCATATATAACAAATAGAGTACGTAACAGAGCATTTGTGTCCTCTAAGGGTCCAGAAAGGCAATTGTTCTGCTTGTTTTCTTGAGGGCCTGGATCAGGGTCAAGTGCAGGGAATCTGCTAATGGCATGATTCTCAGATAATGGATTTTAATGGAGCTGGAGTACAGACAGGTACAGGACATGCTTTTCTGGAGGAAGGTTCTTGGAAAGTGCTGATAGAAGGGAGCTTCTCCTAAGCAAAAAGATTTTTCCTGTCAGACTCCTCATAGGGCACTGGTAGGGTAAAATTTGGGCTGTTTAGTAGGCTAGGTTTCTCTTGTTTACCTTCTGCGAAAATGAAATGCACGGTCAAAATGTGGTCTAGAAGTAGGGCCAGTCTTATTCTTGCATGGGTTTACCACCAGATTATGAAAGCTACTAATGGA
>JANZLP010000011.1:10958490-10969976 GCA_026930925.1 Chelictinia riocourii
ATCTCCTTGTCTTTGTTTCAGCCATTCCCCCCTTAAACTTGTATTGGAAGAGCTAGAGATCAAAGAATCTGTGGTCATCCTCTGTGCCAATCATGTTTTTATAGGCTGCTATCATGTGTTTAATCAGTGGTCTTTTCCAAGCTAATAATAATACATACTACATTTAATTTTATAACAGCATCCCTGAAATTGTCTTCTGCAATATGACAGCTTACAGTTGTTGACCTGGACTTCCCTTTGGTTCTGTTCAGAAGCATAGGAAAGTCTTTATGGATGCTGTGAAGGTGAACTTTCCCTCCTTGTCCTACCTGGCCATGGTTTTTCAACTCTCTCTTCTTTGTTGCTCATAGGTTTCCAGGGCGTAACTCAAGTGATGTTGACAAAAACTTTTTACCCACAGGAGGACTTGGTATCTGCAGTTTGCTTTGGGAAGAATAATCTATAAATGTTTGTTGATGTTCAATAATTCCCTGGTCTGGGTTATTAGACAGGATACTTTCTTAAGCACTCTTACTGCTAAGTAGGGCTCCCAAATATCAGTGAAGAATATGGGTTGTGTTATTTCTTGTTTCGTCTGAGTCCTTCTAGGAAGCTTAGAAAAGTGCATTAATGGCTCTTTCTCCCTTTAAGAGTTTAATAACGTTTGTACATTTGTTATTTTTCAGGTACCTTTAAAACCAGGAAGGAGTCTTATGGATTGGATTCGACTAACTAAAAGTGGAAGGGACTTGACTGGTTTAAAAGGGAGGCCAATTGAAGTGACTGAAGATGAGCTCGCTAAGCACAACAAAAAAGAGGACTGCTGGATATGTATAAGAGGTTGGTTGCTGTGATGTTGTTTCTACAATTTTTGCCTAGCTTCTCTCGTCTTCTGTACTTAAAAGAAGCAGCTACAAAAACCAAACAACAACAAAAGCCACACCCCAAAACAAATTATGCACCTTCTGTGTTTAGGCCACGTGTAATCTTGACATAATTGGGCACAACTTTGTTCAAATTGGAGATTGTGTGTCACAAAGATTTTCTTTGCCTTCAGGTCTTTCTTAAAAAGTCTTCCAAGTGGGCATATTTTGTGCCTAATTTATATCTGCATGTGAAAATAATAAACCACAAGATTGTAGACAATGTCTCAGATAACAAGGGCTTAGCAAGAATAAGGCATTGAAAATGCTGACATGTACTTACACTCCTTAGTCTTGGAAAGTTTATTACCCTTAGCAGTTGACTATTTTTAGTGGTTGCTTTAAAGCATCCAGAGATATATAAATACTAAATATGTTACTTAAATCTGTAGAATGGTCTTTGGGAAATAAGTGTGCAAGCCCATGTATTACTTCATAAAACTTAGTAAGGCAAATGCCAGTTGCCACACAGAGCAATTGTAATCTCTATCTAGCATAACAGATATCGGTGGTAACTAAGCCAGTCTGTCTGTGTTGTTACCTTTATGAAAATTCAGCTGAAAGGTTGGAAGTAACATATGTTACAAGTTAACAGTGTGTGAAAGGTCGTTTGGAGCAGTAGCCCTGGCTAGAAGAGTATTTTTGGTGCTAAAAATGGAAGTTCCTACTTGTCTTATGGAAGAGAGTAAAATGTTTGCTCTCCAGTTTAATCATTTAGAGGGTAAAATACATTAATACTGCCTTCAATTCATTATGACATAACAGCTCTTGTATGTCATATGAAGATAGGTGAGAGGATCAGAGTAGCTAAATGTGACGTTTCTCTAGGAAAAGTGGTTTGTTTAGTGGTAACTTTGATCTGGTAAGGAACAGCATTGATATTTGACATAATGTCATTTCAACTCCAGCAAGAGAGAGTTAAGAATTTCTCTATGAGGGCAACTGTGTTTGTTGAGTGTTAAAAGGGTATGAGAGTGAAAGTAAGGGTAAAATATCTTTCAGTACTGGCTTTTGAACAAAAATAATAGGATTGTTAATGCTCTGTGTGCACATGCTAGCAAAACTATAGTGGGAGGAGAGCTAAAGAAAGCTTATTTACTGTGAAGGTCTGTTCTTTTTTCTCTCTCAAAAAGGGACATCTACTACTGCAGACAGAATCACTGCTTAAAAATGCTTCTGTTTTGGTTTTAGTCTCTTATTCCCCCTTGACTGCATCTGCGAGGTTGGTTTTTACAAGAACTCCATCATGCTGCTTCTGTATCTTTAAATTTTTCCATCTCTGCCTTTTTGTTCTAGGACTATAATTAAAAAAACAGAGTAACTGAGAATCCTGGTAGATTATCTGTAGACCTGATATGTGGACAGGTAGTAAAATAACACCATTATGGAAAAGCTAAATGAGGTTTCTCATTTTTAGTAGTTAGACTGTCTCTATAAGAAAGAGCAGAAATTGATGAATGTGAAGTAAAAGAAGAACAAGAGCTAACTTTGTTGAGAAAACCAGTATGATCATCATTAAGAAACCTGTCATATAGGCCACAAATTTATATATAAAGTGGGATGTCAGGGGTGTTAAAAAAGTGTGAAGGGTATGTAAATGAGATGGCTTTTGCTCCTGCAAGTTTGATGATAAATTGAACATTTGACTAATATTCAGGAGGTCCTAACTAGATACTTACATTTGATTGCCTGCAGTAATCAGTGCTGCACACAAGATGGCATAGCGGATACATCCATCAGGAGATTGGTTCAGTAAAATACACAAAGGTCTTTCCTTTGTTGTCCGAGATGTTTGTCCTTACCAATTAGGATTGTCCCAGGTATGTCTCCCATCGGCCCAGTGCTGAATGCCTGCCTCTCCTTCTGAAGTAGTTAATGTACACTTCTTAACGTGTTAAAAGCTTCCTACGAAAGCACTGGCACAGTTCATAGCTTCCTGTTTTGATCATGCTACATATCTTTAAGTATTTTGCTAGGTATTGCAAAAATATTTTGCAATATATTGCCTGCAGTAGTCCTGTTAGGAGCAATAGGTCTGTAGTTAAATTTGTTTCTAGCTGCATTCTCCAGGCTCTAATTACTCCAGTTGCGTAGCAACCATAATTAGACTTCATCCTTTCAGACCTATGAAGAAGCATTGTTTTATATCCCTAGAAAGACTAAGAATAGTACTCGTGTAGAAAGAATGCTGAGCCCTTTTACAGGGACAAATTTGGTACCGCAGTCGTAAGCCTTTAATGAGCATATAGACTATGTTTAGTTTTTTATATTGCTGAATCTGAAGAATGGAAGTGTTGTTGCTGATGGTAGCAGTTTTTCCTTATGGGAGTCAGTTCATTCCTGTAGGCATTTTGTTCCATAGGTCATGGGTGGTAGGGAAACAACTATGACAGCACTTTAGGAGTAACTTAACTGGAAGAGCGAGTGAAAACAATTCTGTGTGCTAACTGGCTCGATTTAATGTCTGTTTAAACCAGCCTCTAGTTCTTTTACACCTAGCCACGATACGTCATGTTCAACTTCAAGAGTTGATTTTCTCAAAGTCTTAACCCTGCAGGTTTCTCCAGACGTTCACTGGGACAAGTGGTATGGCACTGTAGGATTGGCCTCTCTACCTAATAAGATGTATCTTGTGCTCTACATGATTGTGTAACTTAGGTTTCTGTTTTTGGAAAGTCATGTTGCTTATTCCAATCATGTCTACTGTTTGCCATTGCAGTGTTTAATATACACTAACCGTTCAGCTAGTTATGGAGATGGGAGTGGTTGCAGCAGTTGTAGAAATGCTGCTCATGCTTTTATATTCCCTTTTCTGCAGGATTTGTATATAATGTCACACCATACATGGAATATCATCCCGGTGGTGAGGATGAACTGATGAAAGCGGCAGGAGCTGATGGTACAGATCTCTTTGATCAGGTGAGAACAATGGGCAGCAAATGACACTTGCTCACTGAAACGTATTTTGAAAAATGCATGTTTTCTGATTATTTTTAGGGCATTCCAGTGGAAATGGTGATTTGAACTTTTTCAGGCCTAAGGAAAGGCAATGGGTTACTGCTCAGCATGGCACGGATATGTGCTGAAAGAGGCATGTAGTTTAAAGTTTGTACCAAAAAGCAATAATGAAAATGTGACTTCATGTTTTTTGCAATGATGCTTCAATTTGACCATTTTATTAAATTATTTTTTTAGCAGAAATAGCAATAAAGCTAGCAACAAATGAGATACCGCCGCCTTAAAAAATTAGTGCGACTTAATTGCTGTCATTTGAGAGGCATGTTTTTCTCAGAACTTTCACATTTTAAAAAATGCTTCTGGTATTCTTTTGTCTTAACTTGGCTGCTGTACTATCAGCAAACAAAGTACTAAGATAAAATGCATGGGGCTGCTGTTAACTGATTGTGAACAAATCACAGAATGACAGTTGGTCTGTTCTTTGTTTATGACTTCTTTAAATGTTTTGAGAAGACTCAGAATATAAAGGGTGTGCAGAATGGGTGTACTTTCTGTAAGGAATTGCTTGCAAACCTGGTGCTGTAAAAGATTTACCTGAGTTGGTATGTTTTAGACACTCCTTGAGCCTCCTTGGCTCACAAGGTTTGTGTGAGAAACTGGGAAAGAGCAGATAGAAAATCTTGTCTGTTTCTGAAAGGAAATCTTGTTATCTCTTTACAGTTTGTGCATCACAGTATGCATGCCTTTATTTGCAAAATGTTTTTAACAATGAATGTAAATTCCTTTTACAAATGAAGTGTTGAGTTCGGGCAAAATTCTCTGGTTTCAAGAAATTTGGAGGTTTTCTCCTAAAAGTTCATGTAGTATCAGGTTGTGGCCTGGAATTCTGTAGCTGGATCACTGTCAATTATTCTATGATGTACTTGGAAACGGGAGTCTTGAAATCAAGAAAATTTGGGGAAGCCCCTGAAGTTGTAACTAAGCTCAGATACATACTTGCTACATTATTTTTTTTTTAGTTTGTTTTTTCATGGGAGTGGAAAGTAGTGTTCAGATCCTTGAAATATGCTGTTCTCATTTTTTTGTTTTGACTGATGTCTTTCCTGTTCTGGAGGCATGTCTGTTATCCCCTCTGCTTTAGCATTCTGTGCCTGTCTAGTGTTTCTCAGATTTCTGGAAAAAGCAACTGTCATTCAAAATCCTTCATTTCTTCCTGTTATCTGTATATGAGGAAACTACAGCTTGTGGATGGGATTCTTTATCTCCTCTCCTTTGCTTGTCCAGTTTGAAGTTTTTATTTTTAAATCTCTACATACCATTCAAATTTGTCATGCAGCACTTTGTTTCCTTTTCTCTTCTTGTGATGTTATCGTGGATGCCCTATCAGAATTGGCTTTTCTGCCATCCATTTCCTCTGCAAGTTCTCCAGTTCTGGTCTGTAAAGCTACTCCTTTTTCTTCACTTTATTTAACTTTCTAAATTAGGTAATTTCCAAATAATTCAGTGATAGTAACACAGAAACAAAAAGAAATGCACAACTTGGTAGGAGGTGTTTGTGTCTAAACTGCTATTCTTTATCTTTGTTTCCTTCATCCCTTCTCCCTTCACTTGTATCTAAACAAGATTGATTACCCTTGTGGTAAAGACAAGGTCTTTATTCTGTTAATTGCATAGCCTACATCATAAAAATACTGTTCTGAAATATTTTCTGTAGCTCAAGGTTATGATGTTCAGATACTGCAAAACATAAAATGAAAAAATTAAACTATCATCAGTTTTTCATGGTCCTATTTTTCATTTAATTACATGCTATCTGTAACAGAAGTAGAAATAAGTACTGAATGATGCAATAATGAGTGTGTTTAAAAAAAAATCTGCTAAATTAATTACATTAGCCACTGTACAGAAATGAACTTTTCTATTTCAGTGCATAGAAGAACAACATAGTAAGAATTTAAAAATTTTGTGAAAACCGATTTTATTAATATAGGTTCATCGTTGGGTCAATTATGAATCAATGCTGAAGGAATGTCTTGTTGGGAGAATGGCTGTCAAGCCTATTGCTGCTTCAAAAGGTGAGGGTTTTACTCTTCAAAAAGATGAGATTCAACATCCCTCAGCAGCTAATTTTTAGCACTTAGAGGTTCCCTTGGGCTGCTGTCAGCTACAACTTATTGCATAGGTACTTTTCACTAAACTCATTATAAAGTGATTAGCCTCAAGGAATATAGTGTGATGTTACAGCCTGCTCTCATTATATGCGTTTTTGCATCCGAATTTTGCGTTGTCAAACTTTATCAAATGGTGAGCATTCCAACCCGGTGCTCGGGAGGAAACTCCCCACCCCACGCTGCATCGCCCGGGCCCGCTCCAGGCTGCGCAGAACCCTCTGCCTTCATCGCCAATAAATGTCCCATTTCGAGGCGATGGCGCGCGGAGCCCTGCGGATGCAGCTTCGCGGGAGCCCGCGCTGGCAGCGGGCTGCGCTATGCTCGATGCCGGGCTCGTTTCCTGTTTCTATTCTGGTCGAGAGCGGCTCAGCTCTGCTTCCTGCCTGCACGCCTCGCACTGATTCCCCTAACCCCCAGCCTTTCGTTTTCTTAGGAGCGATTTCAGTTACGGACCCAACGGAAAGAGAAGACGGCGACCTCCACGTGGAGGTGGGCGGCGGGGACGGCTGGCAGCTGGCTCGGGAGAGGACAGGCTTTCGTTTTTTTAGTCCCGGCCGGAGTGACTAGGCGGGTCAGTGTTTAATCAGGAAATTGCTGTAGGATGACCAGTTCTGGTCTTGGATCCTGAACAATAGTCTGTGCTCTGTCACACACATCCCCTGCGCTGCTGCAGCCTGAAAATACAGAGCTGCTCCTTGTGTCATAACTGCTGAAGCGCACGCCTCACGAGGTGACCCTCCCGCTTTTAAACACACTTTCAAGAAGCTCACTGTTGTACGGCAGGGAATTAATTTTTTCGCTTCCTTTTGCCGCTGACTTAGCGTCATTGGAGACCCCTTAAAATGTGTGGGGGCCTCTTGTCAGTCTGGTATCTAACATACTAGCCTCAACCTCTTCCATTTCCATTAAAACTTAACCCTGCCAGAGATCGCACACCATGCAGGGGAGGGAGAGTCCATGTTGGTGTGACCTTCATCTGCTGCATGGAGCGGTCACAGGGATAAGTAAAGGTGTTTAGCTTTGGCTGACAGCACTGCGTGCGTTTTAAACGCTGCCACACCTGAGCTTTTAGTTTACAGGAATCATTTTCCTGTTAATGTGCTTTTGGTGTGCTGGATTGACTTGTCTTGGAGACATGCACGATCATAAATGCCACGGAGAAAACTGTTTCCACATGGTGCTCAAATGTGGGGCATGGCAGGGGCCCAAGGCTCGGTCTGCTTTGCTCTCTTCCTGTGGCGGCCACGCTGCTCGTACAGGCTTGTGCCCACACCATTGTGGGTACAAGGTTTACACTGTGATTTCAAACAAGTCCTGGTAATTGGAAGAGGAGTTGTATAATTGGTTTTTATTATAATTTTGAATCAGGTCTTACCCAGGAAAATAGAAACCTTTATTTCAAAAAAAAAAAAACCAAAAAAAAAACCCCAAAAACCAAACCACCAAAAAACTGAATTTCCTGAAATGACAAGAAGTGACATCTCTAGGAATTGACTGTTCTGGCACCCTGACCCTGAGGGCAGCACTGGGCATACGTCAGCGTCTTGCATGGGCCAGGTTTCCATGGTTATGTTACCTCTTCCTGTGCACGCTCGCTGCTCTGAGCCAGGGTGAGAGGAGAATTTCCTTGATTTTTTCCAAATGTGTTTTCAGTTTCTCTGTCCCATCCAGATCAGTGGTACCTGGGTACGGGTGTGGTATTGCAGACAGGAATGTCTGGAAGTGGTTTCTCTAGAGATGCCCCAGCTGGCAGTGTCAGGGGGCTCAGCTGTAGCTGCTTGTGTTGCCCCGTCACTGCCTCCCCACAGGTACAATGGACTTTGGGAAGGAGCTGCCAGCTTTCAGCAGCTTTTTTCCAGTGAGGAAACTGCCAGATTCATCAGGCTTGCAAATACCTGATACCTTAGAAATATTGTTCTCTCCTAAATCTTCCTTCCACTTTTTAAGAAATTGATTCTGTCACCCTTAATTGTTACAAAGAGTCTGATAACAATACTAAAAGCTGAGTTGTCTTAAAATCCAAAGTATTGGCCTGAACAGGGGCCATTTCAATTCTTTAATTATTTCAGACTCCTGCCTTCTTTGCCCACCCTAACTCATGTGGTTGGCATGGTGGCATAATCACATGCTGAGATGACTAAATGCTTTGGAGTCTAAATTGAACACATCGGAGACTGGAAAGCGCCTTCCAGAGGAAGCACTGCTGGGGAATTGGAATATCCCTATGGCTGGCAATAAGAGGGTAGCTTCCTGCCTCTTATGTGATTTAACGTTTTATATGATCTGGGGTTTGTCTTCAGACTGAAGTATAATATTTAAAAAACCCTGGAAGAAAAACAAAAGCTCTTTAAATAAACAGCTTGTGGTCTGTCATCTGAGACCCGTGCTAGTTTCTCGCTTGCACTTGCCCTCCCAAGGCCTGGTGTCAGACCAACCTTTCTGATGGTTGTGATTGACTTGTACATCTCGCTCCCCAACACCCTCCATAAAGTCAGTGTTGCTGAGAGCATCCTCAGATGCTGCCGCAGTGTTGCTGCTCATTGTGCCTAGGGTCCTCCATGCTTCTTTTCTGCAACTTATTTTAGGGTCAGTGTTACTGTTGAAGCTGGAGGTTTTATCCTCTTGTGTGGCAATGCTGCTGCTGGATGGCTGGGCCAACTTCTATATTAGCCAAAGTGACACTACTCTGCCAAGCAAAACTTCGGCATTTACCACTGCTGCTTGGAATACTTTGTTGTCTCAATGTTTAGATAAACCTGGGAATGCTTTTTAGAAGCTGAGCGGCTTTTAATGGGTTAAACAGAAACTCTCTTCTGGAGAGTTTTGCTGCTGCATTTCCCAGGGTCCTGCAGAGCAGCTCAGCACCCAGCACTCCCTGAGTGGGAATGCTGGCCTTCCATGCGGTGGGTTTTCCCTTCAGCGACATCTTGTTCTGTGGATGAATCATGTTGCTCCTATACTTTGTGCTGCAACTACAGCTTTTGAATCTCTCCTCTCCAAAGACCGACAATGTGAAATTTGTTAGTCTGCTCAGTGTTTAGAGGGGGAGGAAAGCCCCCTTGCCCCCTCCCTTTTTTTCTCTGTTTTTAAAATTTTATTTGGAGCGGGAAGAGAAGGAGGGGTGGCACAGGGTAGGAGCAGTAGATGTGATTAAAGCTCCTGCCGAGTAGATCTGTGGGAGTGGAGTATCGACCTCTGAAAAATCAATGGCTGCTGCGGTAGCAGTGCTGGCTGTTTTGCAAGGTCTCCCGTTGCAGGAATGTAGTAAAGCCAGCAGCACTTCCGTCTGTCGTCCTCCCTTTTTATTTTGTACCTGCTTTCTGCCAAACAACCAGACTTACCTAGATTTACTGAGGTGGATTAGAACAGCAGCTTATTTTTGCAATCAGAGTAAAATTTCTTGTGTGACACTGAGCCCCTCCTCCTGACAGCCTCCTTTCCAAATGCTCTTTTTCCTGCAGTGCAGCTAGAGCCAGCAGCTTCTACCAGTTTGTCTAAAGCCAGCCTGGAAGAATGAGCTTTTCAGCTTCTTTTTTGAGCAAGGAAACTGCACGAATCTCTCTTGCATGTTCTAGTCCCCATCTTAGGTTTGTAATTGTCAGCACTGATGCCTGAGAAGAGCTTAAACTCCTCGTCGGGGAAGGGAATATGGACTCCATCTAGCAGAGGCTGAAGCCTTGATAGTGTTACCTTCCTGATATTTGTTTTAGCGAGCAGGTGTTTTTCCCTTGAAGTAGTAAAAGTCTCTTTCCTTTACCTGAGGACTGCTTGGGTGAGCAAGTGGCACGTAATAGGACTCGAAGGTTTTTATGCATGCTTAGTTTTGTAACCAGGATCTTGCATTTTCCTCAGCTTGCTGCAGAACCTGAGAACTGTCTCGTTTCTAGTTGTTCACATGCGGTCCTTGCTCAGATCAGAGGTTGAGCTTCCAGGGACATACCTGAGGGGCCAAACACAGTGATTTCATTGCATAATAAAATCCCTTTGTTCCCTCTGATTGCTGATCTTGTCCCATTTTGAAGTGGGATATAAGAGAAGCAGCAAAGCCATGAATTTAAAAAGCTTTCATAAAACACAGAAGTGTATTGTGCAGCTTGTGCTAGTGTGGCAGTGATCTTCCTTCTGGGCATTTCCTGTTTCTTATGCCAGGGGAAAGTAATCTTTCCTTGTTGAAGTAAAGCCAAACTTTTCAGCGCCTCAGAGAGTTAAGAGGCAAGAGCTACATGGCAGTGGATGAAATTGTATGTGGTCAAGGGGACACCAGCTTGGGTTGCTAGTTGTGTTGCTAGGCTTTGGTTATATTTGATTAGTCTTTAGTCATCTTGGGTAGCTTGGGAATGTGGATGAACATGCTTCCCGCACATGTATGAACACAAAATCGGGAACAGGTAAACTGGCAGCTTAAAAATACATATTTTTGCTTTCTACCCCACTCCTCCCAAAGTATGACAGGGTACAGAGCACACGGGAACAGAGTGTTAAGAGCATCTTTCACTTCACTTTAAATTTCAGAAATGTTCTAGATGTGTTGAGGGTTTTATTGGAGAGATGTCCTGCACGCATCCTTCCTCCTCCTCCCCTTTGTCTCTTGTCGAGCCTATATGTGCACCAAAAATGATGAGCATCTAGAAGGTGCTTTTGGTGCTATAGAGATGGACTCATTATCTTCTGCACAGTAACCGATGGTGGAAGAGCAGAGTGAGGTGAATGGTGGTCTTTGCTGGGACAGCTTGTATATTTTTGGGATAGGACAGAACTTGGAAATTTGCTTTGGCTTTGGAATAGTTCACTTTCTTCTCATGGTGATGGTAGGTCTTTACATTCCCACCCAGGGTGTTCAGTGAGCCTGCAGCTGCCTACCAAATGCTGAGAGCCAATGCTCAGTGGGTTTCATGTTTGTGGTGGTAGGTGCTGATGGATTTTGTCAGAATTTTAAAGCATGGCAGTTGAAGTGGAGCTGATGGTGATGCAAGGCTTGCAGGAGTGTGCACCCTTTCCAGTGTGCCCTCAGTAAGTTGGACCAGCTTGGAGACTGCAAAAGTCCATTCTGACTCTCTGATTTGTCAGCAAGAAAAGACTTTGGAGACAGTAGTTTATAACTCTCAATGAAAAGTATCAGCTGGATTTCTACTGTAGCTTAATTTGTGTTCCCCAGCTCCAACTTCCGGTTTCTACTGGGGAAGCACTCTGGAAGTGGCATACAGTAAGTAGGAAGGCTGTGGCAGGCTGCAGAACCCTCTCCAGACCCTTACGTCACATCATGTGGAAATCTCAAGTCAGCTTTGCAAGGTGTCATCTTGGATGTGATGTGAATCTGTAAGTCTGGTGTAAATTGAGCACAATGAGGTCTCCAGGCTGCTTTGTATTACGAGATAGATGTTTATTTAAAAAAAAAAAAAAAAGAGTAGTGATAGTCTTAGACAAAAGCAAATACTAAACCTCACCATGATAGGGC
>JANZLP010000011.1:11275824-11286343 GCA_026930925.1 Chelictinia riocourii
GCAATTGGAATTGAAGAATGCTTTTTCTTAATGAGTAGCTAAGTGAATATGTATGTACGTGCTTGTTCTCATGTGGTCCCATAACCTAAAGGTGAAGCAAACAGAAGTTACACAAATGCCTGCTTGTCCTGACTTCAGCGAGAGTGGATTTTTAGCTGTTTATTTATCTGGAATGTTGTGCTTTGGCTCACCTTAACCCTTTGGTTTGGGTATGTATCTTAGCAAAGTAGTCTGGCAAAGTACAAATATTTTAACCCTGTTGGAGCAATTTGGAAAATTAGAGGGGGATTGCTGTCATTTTGGAGATGCTAAAAGGTGCTCGCCGTTTCATCCGGTTTTAATTGTGTAGCTATATTTCATTAGGAATATTTCGTAATGTGCCAAAATCTTGAGATATTTTACTTATGTTTGGCTCTTCACTGCCTTATATGCATAACTTGTATTCTGAGCAATTCTGAGCAAAACCCTTTGTGCAGTGTTTCTGCAGCAGGTAGCTATAGTATCCTCTCCAAGTAGGTGGCAAAATTGTTTACTGAGTTGTACATAATGAAGCTTTTCTTTTCTGGTCCATCAAGAACAGTGAATATAATCAAAGCTAGATGAACTTTAAGAGTTTCTGATTGCTCACTGTCTGTTTGAGCAGTTCTGAGCAGCAAGCTAAATTCCCAGTAGCACTTTCTTGAATTTTTAGAACAAAATTAACCCAATCTGTTTCCTGAACACTTGGAGAATACCCTAAATACCTTTTATATTTTCCTAGTTTGAGCTAAGATAACATATTCTTTATTTCTGCTTGTATTAGGTAACAAATGCATTTATGTGTAATTTATTCATAGACTAACATAACCCATGTTCAGTGTTTCTTTTGGTGTTGTGTATATGTATGTGAATAATTTCATTTTGCGGCATGCTGGTTTGGGCAGTGTGAGGGAAAGTGAGCTGAATTTCCTGTAATATACCAAGTAACTCATAAATGCCTTGAAGACCTCCAGTGAAACTAGGTTCTTGTTGAGTAGTAAATACGCGCTTGAGTGAGCTGCAGTACAATGTGTCAGTTGTTCTTCGGCTTGGGTCTGTCAGTACTATCTACAAGAAAGGGTGAAATCCTGGCCCAGCTGAAGTCAATGGGAATTTTGCCATTAACTTCAATGGGGCTAGAATTTCACTCTTGGTATTTACTCCATGTATCCAGTCTCAACTGGATCTGGTGTGGTGTGAAAAGGAAAACTTTTCTTCTTTCTTTTCCTTCCTCTTGTAAGATTTAATGCTTAAAAAACCCTCGCATATTCAGGTTAGATATAAATGTTGAGTAATGCCAACCAAGTTCCCGTGTTACCTAAATGATCCATTTCTTCTCTCCAAGCAGTTGCACATCAGAAAATGTGATATTACAAATATAAAATGATATAAAGATTAACACACGAAAGCTGTCTGCATAAAATAATTAAAAAGATATACTGTCCCTCTTTTGACAAAGCCTATATTGTAGATAGCTGCCTTCGTTTCAGGACCTTGATGCCAAAACCTTCTGCAGCCAGCAGTACAGAGGTTGTTGTCTGTGATAAATGTTTGAATTTTTGCTTTCATACAGAATTCTCCTGACAGAGGCCTTCATCATCAGTGAAGGAGGATTTGCCTTGCTTTAAATCTGATACATTGTGATCTCTGCTTAAGAGAGTGTAAAACATTAAACCTGACTTTGGGGAGCTGGTGGACTTTACCCTGTTTCACTTGTGTCTGCCACCATCTTCCAGGAGGTGCTTTGTAATTCCTTGCTCACCAGAGACAATCCATTGCAGCAAGTCTTCTACCTTCAAAAGGTAAAGTTGGTTCTGTTTCTGCTAAAAAAATCCAACTCGTTACTGTGTTCATGTTTTACATTAAAGAAATATTTTTAATTGTGTGCTCTTTAATAGCAACAGTCCCCAAAAGCAAACTGACCAGCCTGAGATTTAGCATTGTACTGGTGAGGATTCATCGGTGAAGGACATTTCTGGAAATGACCACACTTTTTTTTTATAGCCCCAGAAGACCTAGCGAATGTCTGATCAATAAAAATGTGTGCTTGAGCAGAAACACCATCCCTGGTTCTTTCCTAGAAACAAGAAGTTTTCTTCTAGAAAAACAATAGTAGAAGTGCTCAATTAATCCACAGCTATTCATTTTGTCTTCACTGACAATTAGCAGGCCTCCTAACGCACTGCTGCCTCACTTTTGCAGTCGAAGCAGCCCTGCCAAGTGGACTCAGGCTGACACACTCATTCTTCAGCCTGTATTTCCTGGTGCAAATAGCTTCTAGCTCCTTTCCAACAGCCAAATCCAAGGGAAAAAAAAAAAAAAAGAAATAAAAAGGGCTTTGTTTTCCATGAAAAAAGCCGCGGCTGCGGTCAGGAGTCCTGCGCACTAAGCCGGGCCGTGAGGAAGGAAGGGAAATGCAGTCCACCACGTCCTGCCAGGCGGGCTCCCAGCCCCATGGCTCCCAGCCCTGCTGGGATGCCCCGACTCAGACTTCCGGCCACCCACCTCCTCCGGCCCCGCCAGCCCGCTGCGAAAACCTGCCCATTCTCTGGGCCGTGCAGAAGTCAAATCCCATTTTCTTCAAGGCAAACCATGAGGAAGTCTGCAACAAGGGAAAGAGAAGGAGAACAGATCTGAAGCACAGCTTTGCTCTCCCCACGCCCCACCAGCTGAGCTTTGCAGGGCCGACACGCCACGTGGTCAGACCCTCTGAGAGTCAGCAAGGCTCTTCCATGGTCACTCTGTCTGAAATGTAGTTGCAGTGGCTTTTCCAGCTGCAGGAGGGTGAAATGGCTTTCATCATCTCTTCTGACTCTACTTTCCCATATTACCAAAAGAAGACAGCTGGAGATAAGTAGACCGGTGCCACGATCCACATCTGACCCGTTGCCCTCTCACTCTTGCTCAGCCTTTTAGACAAAGTTATCTCCTAGAGGAAAGTGGTAATGCCACTGTCAGAGCAATGCCTTTCCTAGTAGTCTGCTGCATTACCACTTAGTGGTTGCTTTGATGATTTCGGCTGTAAATATTTTCTCACATTTGCTCTTTTCAGCTTGTTATACTGAAGCCAACAGCCCTTGTCACCTGCCCCTCCCCACCGTCTTCCTAGGGGTCTGTTCTCCAACCCCGTTCGGTGTGTGGCAGTATCAGGTTAGATCTCCAGGGTCTGCTGACTGGTATAAATTAAATTTTATCCAGCAGACTGCAACAGGGCCTTTGTTACCCCCTACGGTTTAAAATACAGGTTTCTGCACAACAGCTAGCAGGCTATTGACACACCTAATTTTTTAATTGGCCTTCAAGAAACTTCCCACACGTGTGCCAAAACAAGCGGTTTTCCATGTGGTAGAGTCAGGAAGGATTTCCCCCCCCCCTTCCCTGCAGTAGTTCAGCTCCTAAGCTCCCGATCCCCTCCCCACCCAGCTTCCACTGAATTATCCCCTTCACTGATAGGCATGTGGAGCCCCCACCTCTGTGGATGTGCCTTGCCTGCAAGCCCAGGGATGGATGTTCACCTTTGGGCTGAGCAAGGGTTTCCCCTTCTAGACCAGGCTTAACTGGCTCTTGGGGGTTTTCTACCCACCCCTGTGGCCTGGGGCATGATTTCTGTCTGGCAGGATTGCCTGAGCTTGTTAAACCTACCTCGTATCCCACCAGCATGAGGGGCTCTCATCCAGGAGGCACCAGGCCCTGGGTTTCTTCTGCTGCTGACACCGAGGTCAGCTTCTTAAGGATAAAATGTTTGCCTTAACTGACAGTTTTGGACATGGTATAAGGTTTTTGCATGAATCCTAGCAGCCTGCGGTATTTAGGAGGACAGGGTATACGATCTGCTAGCCCCTTCTGTCTTTAATTTCTAGGAAACTATTATAGTGCCTTCCAAAAAGGCTCACGTCTGCCTGCCAGCACCACATTAGCATGACTACCGCTTTGAAACACAATAGCTGCAGCAGCTCAGTATCTGTAATGCATCCCCCGCTGTACTGTGTAGCTTTGCACACGCCTATGTGCCATTAATGAATCATCACGTGGGAAGTGTTTTCATTATTCCTTGCTTTTCCAGCCCTGGCGTTTCTTGGCGAACGTGCAGCCCAGGCCACAGCAGCTGTCTGTCTCGCTCTCCTTCCTTTAGATTAAAAGCATTTTTTGTTGTTGTTGTTTTGAAGAGCCCATTGAAGTGACAGGACAGAGAAGAATAGCTAAACCCAAGTCCCAATATCTTTATTTCAAGACTACACTAATAGCCTCTAAGAATTTTTCTCTGCTGCATTTGAGATAAGAGCAGTGAGCCTATAAATTCATTAGCGAGTAATGGAGCAACCTCACTTTATCTATGTCTTTTCACGGGGCTAGGGTTTCAT
The DNA here is from genome assembly GCA_026930925.1 of Chelictinia riocourii. Taxonomy (NCBI): domain Eukaryota; kingdom Metazoa; phylum Chordata; class Aves; order Accipitriformes; family Accipitridae; genus Chelictinia; species Chelictinia riocourii. The sequence continues at coordinate 11,280,204 of JANZLP010000011.1, forward strand.
TCTGTGCCAGGAGTCATACATCACACTCAACATGTACGTCTCCAGAGCCAACCGAGAGAAAGTGCAGAAAAACTACTGTTAACAAGGGAGTAATTACATTCAGCATAAATTAATTATTGGTCACTCAGGACTGGTGGGAAAGGGCCACACAGACCGTATCTGACTGAGTTCCCACCTCCGAGGGGAGAAATATTTAAATATCAATCATAAGACAATACGAGGTGGGCCCTTTCTGGTCTACTGGTCTTTAACTGCACATATTTGCTAATATGACATGTGGCTTATTTGCTTTAACACTATAGGTACATTGTATTTTTTTAGAGCAAACATGAGTGATAGTCAATCAGGACAAGGGTCATTTCATAGCAGCCAGCGTCAGACCCGACCAAGGGAAGCCAGGAGGGACTTTAAAATGTAATTCAGCCAAAAGAACAGGACACGGATCAGCAAGCGAGTGATGGAAGGTGTTCATGAGGAATTTAGATTACCACACACTGCAAATAAACCCTGAGAATCTGGAGCAGCTAGAGGCCAGGGAAACCCAGCCGGCAGGCAGAGAGGAACCCTCCTGCGAGGAAAAAAAGATGTACGGTGCACCCCGATCTCTTTGCCAAAAGTGTTAGTGCTAGCTCAGGAAAGTCTAGTTGTGCTTGAACCCTGAAATGACTAACTTGGAAAGGTATAGGGGTGCATAAAATAATGTTGGGCTTGTCTCCAGTAACCAAACAAGAGATTAAAACTGCTCATTACGTATACAACATTAAAACTGTTCCACGTCCTGACAAAAATCAGGAAATTCAAAGTTAAAGCGAATCCTCATAAATGGAAATTCTTGCCGTCATGGGAAATAAAAAGCATATCAAGCAGCAAGTGACAGATGTACTGTCAACTGGGAATCTCAGCTTGGAATTTCCTGGCTTTTCCTTTTCATTCAGTTCACTGCTCCTCAAACGATGTATAGTTAGACCAGGATTCATCCCTTCTCTCCCTTATTAATAAATATTCATAGATACAAATAAACCGTTGCACAAACACGACATGTGAATTAGACCTTTTTTTTTTTTTCAAATGAATGTTTTTCAAGCTGTTCATTAGAGAACTGGGTAGGAAAGTTTTCCCGTTTGTGAAGCCCCAGGTTTATTGAATCGTAATGAGTGCAACACTCAGACCCACCAGCTATGTTTTCCCATAAAAAAGAAGCCAACATCTGTCTTACAACAGTCTGGTGTTTGGAAATTCACCTGTAATACAAAAAATACAGTTTCCAGGCTTAGCTCTGTGCAGTTCAGGATGGAGTTCCCTGAATAGCAAATTATTTTGGGTTGTGCTGTCTTGGTTTCCCAAGAATTTTCACGTCAGACCTCAGAAACCATTCTTTTCATGAAAATACTGGTGCCAATGAACTAGCATTTTATAATGAAGGAGTGTTTTGTTGAAAAATTCCCAGCCAATGCTAATTGCCCACACTGGAGAAGACAGTGGAAAGCTTCATGCGGGCTGGTGGAGCTGGTCCATGGGCCCCTGCCAGTTACACTTGATAGGGAATTTCAAAAAGTGCTGCTTTAACCTCCAAGGCTTGTTTCAGTTTAAAAATATACTTGGAAAAAAGTCCAGTTTCTCCAGTGACTGCAGTATACTGCACTGTCAACTTTTTACTCTCCTCACTTCTGCCACTGTCTCCAAATCCCTTCGCTGCCAATGCAAAAAAAACAAAGCGGGATTTCGCAGGTCCAGTTGGAAACAAACCCCAGCAGACAAGAAATCCTGCCAAACCCCATCAGACGAGGGATGGATGTCCATCGTGCCCCTCGCCTCCTCGCCTGGGGCCAGCAGCCCTGCACCTCGCTTGTGGCTGGAGACGCTCCTTCGCTCCGGACATGTGGCAGCGGATTGAAATCAGATGGTGGGATCAGCTGCTGGGCACAGCCCTCCATCCCAGGGGCTGCACCGGGACGTGCACCCACCGCAGCTGTCCCCAGCCCAGCTGGGAATGGGGATGGGGGGCCGTGTCCTGCGGTTGGGGCTGAAACCGGTGGCTTCTGCCTCAAAGGCAGCAGTGTCTGCCGGGGTGGTGGGGGTAACGGAAGGCAGCGGACAGTAACAGCTTCAGCAACCTGATTTTAATCCACAGCTTGCACGTCTCCCTGAATTTCAGATGCCTAATTCCTCCTTTCACTTTTATCCCCGGCACGGTGACTGACCCATGGTTCCCCCAGGAAAGTGAGCGTGGCATCCCAAAGCTCAGCCGTCTTTGCTCATGAAGAAGAGTGGCTGCGTCATAAAATCATTATGTGATGTTAACCACAGTGGAGTCACTCACACTTTTCTGTAGGGCAAGGATGAGCCTTTTGCTTCCCAGAGAGACTTTTTTTTTTTTTTGTGAAAGGAGGCTCCTTTAGGATGAAGTTAGATTTAAAACAAGTTTTAAAAAAGCATCACACAGCTCAAATAAAGTGAGCCTGCTGGCTTTCCCCAATGACTGGCACTAGAGCAGATTATTCTGGAAGAAAGACATTCTCACAACCTCATGGCTTCAATTTCTCAAGCCAAAAAGCGGAGAGAGATCCCACAGTTATTAAAGTCAATAAATCAAGGCTTGAGAGATCTTGCGCACGGAATTGGACAACGTTTGCATTTTTCTGCCCTCAGAGCTCTAAGGAAGGTTTTTTCCTCCTTTACCTCATCCACCTTGGGTATCTTAAAAGCAGGAAAGGCACCCCTGGGACCTGGAGGGTTCTATTAGATGTAATTACGGTACCTTACTTTTAAAGGTTTAAAAGTGCATCTTTATGGGCTTATGCAGTCCCAGTAACAGTAACAGTGGTTTATGTGTTTGATTGACATAAAACATGCCTTGACATTAAACATTTCCTCGACGTCCGGGAGCGCTGGACGCTGTTTGTGCTCTCTGCCTTGCCTTTGCAGCCCTGGCCGACGACGGCCCCGCAGCCCTCCCACACCCCCGGAGATGGCGCAGATGCCGTGACGGACCCCGCGAAAGGCAGCAAAGTGGGAATGAGCCCTTCCCACACCCTCTGCTCTCACCTTCGGCAGCTCAGCAAAAAACGTGAACGCCCAGCGAAGCCGCAGTGGTTTACGGGCTCTCTTTGTAGGCGATGCTGAAGCTCTGTTAAAGCAAACGGGATCTTTCTGCAGCTTCTCTGCTGACTTCTGTCACCATGAGCTGCTACTTAATCACGGCAGATGCCAGCATCTATTGTTTTTAGCAGACCCTAAGTCCGCTCACTCTTCTAAAGGAAAAAGGAGTGCTTTGCTTGCGTGAGCCATTAAAGGTAAGAAAACAGGAGATAATTTTTCATTGGGCAATTTGTGACAATTTAGGAAAAATCTGTATCTGTAGCAAAGCACAAAATCCTTTTTTAAGCTGAGCACAGGTTTTGATTAGGCCTATGTGGTGCTTTTTGTCTCTTCTAAGATGAAAACAAACTTTATGAAATATAGAAAGCTAATGCCTAATTTATATTGAGGGTATGCCCACCAGAAATAAAAAACTAGAGTTTCCCTCATTTGATCAGGCCACAAAAACCAAACCAAACATGCAGCTGAAAGGTCCCATTTCAAATTTTTATTATCAGAATTTCATAATAAAAAGATGGGCAAGGGAAGTGCAGATCAAAAATTACCAGTGGAAATTGGAAACAAACTGCAAATAATAAATCAGATAAGGGAAAAAAAAAAAGTCAGTCTGTCTGCAGATAATTCACAAGTGAAAAAAGTTCATTACAAATGACTTGCCCTGCTGCAAATTTTTAGTAGCACGTGTGTACAGTACATCATAAAACTTCTACCCTTGACGTATTTTAAGAGAATGCCATTACTGACTGGGACTTCAGTTGGCAGCTGGAAAACAGCCAGAAAACAGATTCCGAGTCTCTATCAGGTGGGAGCATTTCAGAAATTTCAGGAGCCGGGGAGGATTTAGAATTCCTCTCCCCCAGAACAAAGGGGTTTTAGCAAGGAAGCACCCCAAAATGTCACAAAAAATCCCCAAGTTAGAGTCTGGATTGGTAATTCTTTTACAAATCCTAAAACCATGACTCAGGAGCACACATAAGTACAAAACTTAATGATTAGAAATGAGAAAAATATTTTAAAAATTATTTAAGTGATAATTATATTCTTCCATACTGCAAGATAAACATTTTCAAGAAAATATTCATGCTGGGTATTATTTCCCAGGGGTTTTTATTTGAAAGAACCTAGACTTTTTTTCAGCTTTGCCTCAACACCTTTCATCAGAAAGATGTAACTTTTTATTTCATGAGTGGAGGAGGGTTACTGGGAAACTTCAGACCGCAGTACCAAAATTGCAAATAATCTTCACAAATCGAAACAGGGAATTGCAACAGAAATCCAGTCCTCATATCAGCAAACTCTCTTGTGCTTCAGCTATCTGAGAAAAAGCAGGGGAGAAACTGGTCTGGTTTTGCACTGCTTTGATTTCCCTTATTTCTCTCTTCTTCTGTTTGTTTTCATTGTGGATTTGGGGGTGGTGCTGGTTTGGTTTGGTTTTTTTACAGTATCATCTAAACGTATGGGACAGTGTACCTGCATAAAGCAATGTCTTCCTGAAAGATTCACCAGCAGTCTCTTCCCATGTTTCTTTGCATATAGTGTGGAAGAATGGTTGGTTTTGTGACACATCCAAAAATTTCTGTATTCCTCCTTCTTCCTCATTACATTTTTCTTTCCAGGTAGCTAGATTAACTTATTCCAGGACTATTTTTGCTCTCTCCTCCCTATGCCAATACAAAGGGCTCTGGGCAAACTTTTCCTCTCGGGACTTTCTTGGCCTCTTCCTTGTGCTTTTCGCCGCCACTCTAGCAGGCCTACCAGACGGGATGAAAGCCGTCTGGGCAATATCTTTTAAGCAGCCGAGAAACGTCTATCACAACTGCTCTGCATTTACCGCAACCATGTGTGCATGTGCACAGTTTATAGTTGTGGTTTTTCTGAGGGGATTGTGGTATGGTTTTATAGGCTGCTCAAGATGTCCATTTGGGTGTAAGTGTATCTATCTATACAGAAGTGTATATACACACATGCTAGAAAATGCTTGTGTATTTTTTATTTACTGTAACATCCTGGAATTAAGCTTCCTTAAAAAAAAAAAAAAAAGAGAGCACATCAATTACAATTCCCTCACGCTATTTTTTTCCCTGTTCTGCTTTTTTCTCTCCAATGATTCTTTTTTTCTGCTCTTCCTTTTGCCCCCCAGCTTTGAGCCTTGGGTTTTTTTCCTTCTTCTCTTTCCACTCTTTTCTTACCTTCGTTCTCTTTTCTTCCTCCCCCATAAAATTACCTCCTCTCCTTTCTCTTTTGCTATTCTACCCTTTCATCTCTGCCTTTTCCGTCACCCTATAATTTTTCCTTTGCTCCCTTTAACACTCGGTCTTCTTACTTTCAGTTTCCTACGGATCCATCTTTTCCCTGCTGTTCCTGCATCTACTCCTTTCCATCTGACTGCTGACATACATCCTCTTCACATGGAGACACTATTTCCTCCCTTCCTTGAGATTTTATGCTTACCCTGTAAGTAGGTACTCACATCACCAGTGAGAACACACGTTTTTGTAATGTTTTAAGAGAAGAGTAATGATGTGGTTTGGGCTTTGAGTGCCTGTGTCTATTTTGCTACTTCGCAGTCTGTGTGATGCAAAATGCTTAGGTTCAAACCACTCACTACCTCTGTGAAAACGCTTCTGTCTGGGATACTGTAATGGTATTAACTGCAAAAGACAGTAACAAGTTGTAGGGACAAAATGATTGCTGTATGTTTCTGTAACATTGATTTGCTCATTGTTTTCTGCTTTAACAATTGATGCATTGTTGGTGTCATTATTTGGAAAAGATCATACAAGAAGATTCATGGAACCATTTCTCTTTGAAATACTGCATTTCACTGGTGTGAAGACATTCCACAGATGCATACTGGTTTTGATAAAGCTATTGTTGTTCCATTATGCAGGACGGACCTTATGGTCATGCCCAGACAAGGGCACTTAAATAATTATTTTTGAAATCTGAGTTTTTCAAGCTGAAAACTACCATTTTGATATATTTCATGTTTACAAAAGTGTATGAAGGTTTCATTTATATTCCAGCATAGGTATGGATTT
>JANZLP010000011.1:11440192-11451230 GCA_026930925.1 Chelictinia riocourii
CTATTAAATACTGCTGCTGTTACTAAATGCTTTTTTTTTTCTCCAAGATACATTGCAAATGAAAGATGTGTTCTCCAGCTATTTGATTTCAGCTGAATGCAGCTCAGTTTGATTATTTTATTTTAATAGGTCTCTTGCTGGTTTTAGTATTCCATTTTTGTCCAATAACATGATCATACTTCATGAATACTAGACATTTTCAACTGTAATGTGAGACACAAATAATGCAGCAATGCCAGCCATAACCTCTTGCTGCCATATTCCTGCTGCACACCCCCCATCCCTTCTCCTCTGGACAAACCCAATTCAAAGGCAGAACTAAAAGGCATAAACTGGCCTTGGTAGTTGAGTTATTACCATCTTAACTGTGCTGACGAAGCATCATTCTGAGTCCTTCATGCCTTCTGTATAAGCAAAGTGATGTGGAGACCTGCCCAAATACCACACCATCTCCATCAGTGCACATTTGGAAGCAGAGGACAAAAATCCCCAGCTGTCAGCAGGCAGAGGGAGTGATCAGGCTCATCTCTGCCTTTCTATGCATGTGCGGTGCCACAGTACCAGCTCTTTGTGTCACTGCTACTTCCAGCTCCTGTGTTTTCATGTTACATACTTGGCACAAAGCTAAAAAATAACATTCAGTGGAAATTGAGATGAACTTCAGATTTCTACATCTTCATGACTGCAGAGAGGTACCAAATGCATTTTTGCATTTGCAAAAGCCATTTTATTGTGGGGTTTATGTGTTCCCCATCTCTCCATCTCCTGGGCAAGGGCCAGGAGATTCTCTTGACTTCATACCTGCACCATACAATGAGGTTTGTTCTGTTTCAAAGTACATAGTATGTAGTCCTACCCTCCTCAAATGAGAAGCACATCTCAACCAGATTGGGGGGAAGGAGTTCCCTAATTTTGCAGTTTTGAGTTAGACCCAATACACATTTTTGAAAACAACTGGAAGCAGTAATATTGTTTAACGGAGTAACAAATCAAAAATATGCTGGAAACCAGAAAAACCAAGCTAGCTCAATGTTAAGAATAGGGGGCCGAACCTCGACATCTACACCAACCTTTGCGGCAGCCCTGAGCTGGAGACTAGAGTGTTGCTTAAGGAGACAGATGCTGATGTAAAAGTGCTTGCTGCTCTGTGTGCAAGTGAAGCTCTCTGAGATACAATCTCACCTCTCAACCCACGAGGGGAAAACCCACACCATGACTCCTGCATAGTGTCACTAGGTAGAGCCATGCACGAACAACTCTAAAATAACATTAATTTTTTTTTTTTTTAGGTTTCATCAAACCCTGCCTCAATCACTCCAAAAGTTTCAGACTGCACATGCAGCATTATAGCAGAAATAAGGTCATCTGCAAATGGTTAATGTAATGCATATTAGGTGCAAACCGCCGGGACTGCAGTAAGATACTTGGCAGTGTTTGATTTCAAGCAAGCCACAGAACATGACAGTAATTTAAATAAAACCCATACAGTTTATCCAGAGCTTCCCATTCCTTTGCTCCCAACACAGTGTCTCTTTCTGTCTCCTCTGTCCTGGGTGCAAGCTAGCACAAGCTGACCACGTATCATGGAGTCTATCTCAAAGAAGGGATTTTATTCATAACATTTGGCTTTAAGAGGAGGCAAATTAAAATTAGAGATGAAAGGATGCTTATCCTTTTATTTTTAGCACCATTAAGGTTTGGTGTGAGGGGATCCTAATAAAATTTTAAAGTCAACACCTCTGATGGAGCATCCTTAGTTTCTTTTACAATGAAGATGTGGATGCAGTGATTAGTTTTTGCTTGCTAGCAACTTTTAAAATTTATTTTTTATTTAAACATTGTCCACTGTGGTTGCAATGGTTTTGAGGGGAGATGTTTAGGATGATCAGCTGCCAAGAAACATCTCCCAGTTAGCTGCTTTGGTCATCAGTCAGTAGCTGCCATTAGCACAGCAGTTTCTATCTGGAAATCCAATAATCCTAGAACTACCAAGTGTAATTTTCCCCCAAGATTAATTTTGGTGGAGAAAAACATCCTTTGGAAGGCAAAACACATATTTATTTTTTTCTTTAGCATTTTAGCTATCAAAATACATGATGCAGCCTAGAATAGTACTCCCCATAAAAACCATTCTCAGCTCTGCTCCTTACCCAGCTTGCCAGTGAACATGGGAAACCATTAACTCAAGCTGGTACAATTAACTCCCAGCATCTTCTTCCAAGACTCAGACAATTCCGAGCTACTTGTCATGCAAACAACCTGTGAGATTCATTCTCCTGGCAAGGCAAAAGGAGGGGTAAATTACTGAGTTAAGTAGATTACTGGGGAAGGAGTCACACTCAGCAGCCTTATGAGATGATTAGACCCTGGGAAATTCATATGCCAAATCCCCAGGCCCTGATAGCACACATTCATTAGCAGTTTCAGGATCAACCGCAATCAAGAACCTTCTCTGGCAGCATTAAATATTCTTTTCCCAATGAACTTTCATTTAGCTTTCCCCAAAAAAGGAAGATCACATTTAAAATTTTACAGAGGAAAAAGTTGTAGCAGCGTTTAGCAACTCAGCAGTTCACCATTAAGATGACTACCAGCACCATCATCAACATAAACGTTAAAAAACTTAATGCCGTTGTTCTGTGGGTGTATGTGCACAGCACTGCCAACAGCAGCACCCAGGGACTGCAGAGGGGTGTCTGCAAGTAAGACAGAGAGCAGCAGTTATCTGTCACATGCATTTAATAAATCCAACGTAGCAGAGCAGCTTTTGCAATCCAAAAGAGGAAAAAGAAAATCAGATTTGCAGCAAGAGAGCCAGCTGCTCTAACAGCGATGGGAAACGGCCTGTGCCTACTGCAGGAAGCTGCAGGAGTGAGTTAAGATCCCTAATTAGGGTCTGTTTGCCCTCGTGGTAGATGGGTGATGCCTATCTATGTATTTCACCATGATCTGCCAGAGTAGGTGGACTGAGGTTGGGAAATTAATTGCCCAGAGTTCTGGGTAAATGGGCAGCAATCATTATTTTTTCCCCCACTAATGACGCTTTGTGAGGAGCACTGTTGGTAGTGGCAGGTTCTGGGAAAGTCTGTTCCACAGAGGCTTCAGACATGGCTTTATAACATTTTGTTTTCAAAAGACTCCTAGTTTAAGATGAGTCTACAGAGCGTTATTCAGCAACCCTCCATTATCTAAGGAATTACAAATTCCCTATTTTCTTTATCTATATAAAGTAAAGGGCGTAACCCCATCACGCTGGAGAAGGTGAGTGTGCTGAGAGTTCTCCCTCCTACCTGAGGTATTTTTATCGAAGAGATGTCTTTAAAAATATCTCTCAGAGAAAGTCTCTTATGCAAGAAGTTAGATAGCTGAGGACTACTGAGGTGCAGTCTAGTTCGATCAAAGTAAACTCCACCACAAGGGACTATTTCATGCCCTGGTATCTCCAAGGAGACTATGATAAACTGCAGAAAACCAGATGATCAACCTGATGAGAAGGGCTAATCTTCTCAGAGAGCTTGAGAGGTATGAAGAAGGAAAGTATAAGGATCGAACAGCGCTGATGGGGGCACTTGGGAACCACCTTGAAAAACACTGGGGTTACCAAGCCACCAGATGAAGTGACTAAGACGTATTTCATCACGGCAAAGGGCAGTTCAAGTCATCTCGGCAAAGTAACAAAGGAAGAAGTCCGCTGGATCCCTGAAGGGAGTGCCTTCTTCATTTTCAGCAGCACCAATCCGTAAATATAATTTTGAAAAATACTGTTTCAGTCCATCAAGGTTTAGCAGTGAAGGAACAGGTCTCCTTCTAGTGCAGTTAGGAATAGAAGTCCAGTAACTTCAACAGGAGGGAGATTGGCTTCTCCCCTAAAATTTTCTGAATGACTTGGTTAATGAAAACAATTTGATGAATATACTAATTTGCTTCCCACTGTTGAAGATAACAGCGTATTGTACATATAGTCTGTCAAGTCTGCATATGTCTGAAAAGAACCCTTTAATGTATGTTAGCTATTTAGTATGTTGGTCACTAGATATATAAGCTGTGACTTAAGAGCATCTTCTAGATGAGATAGGATTCCTAGTAACCTTTGTGGAGCAATACAGGCAAGGAAGGAGAAGAGAAAATGAGAGAGAGAAAAAGAGAAAAGAAGGAGAAAGGATATATATATTTCTTTTGGGGTAACAGGATTTTCCCAGATCCAAACAAACACTGAAGATAAAGACAAGTTATTTAAAAAATCAAGAACAATAATAGTTGGATTTTGGGGGGAATTGGAATCTTCCACTGCTCAGTCTCACTCTGGAGCATTTGCAGTTCTACACTGATGAGGAAAGCAAGCTTCAGTAGTCAAAGTCATTACTGATTGTTGGATGGAAGTGAATGAGTGAACTAAATTCAGTTCCTACAAATTAAACATAGCTGTTACGTTTATATATAGCAATTTCATGAGCAGTCGACATGCATTCCCTTTTAAATAGTACTTCTGCCCCTTCACCACACCTGTACCCTGTATGATACCTATATGACCCAGTGCAAAGTCACTGCCATCATCATTGGAACAGCACATGAAGAAAAAAAAGAAAAATTAATCCTCTACTTCCCAGAAATTCAGATTTTTACCATGAAGGGGTTATTTCTGTTATTTTTCTGTCTAACGTAAGTACCACGACTACCACCACAAGTCAGCAAACACACCAGCAGCACTTGGAACAAGGGAAAAAGGGTGGCTGTACTCCAAAGGACACATTTCCAGTGAACACACCCAGCTGAGAACATTTGAAACCAGCTGGAAGGTCTGGTTAGTGTTTGGATCACCTCACAGGGTGTCAAGTGTGGCTTCTTCTCTGTGTACAATAATAGTGACACATCCAAAGCGCTCAGGAATTCAATTCATATTTCTGCCATGCCACTTACTGTCTTAATTTGCATGGAGTTTCTTTGATCAGGTCAACTATGACAAGTAGAGGAGGTTTCCAACCACTTTATCTTTTCCTACAAAAATTCTGTTGGTTTTTTTTCCCCCTCAGAATCTTCTCTCTTCATATTTTCCTTCTTGGTGCTGGGGAGCTGAGACTGCTCAGCTGTGCCTACAAGCATAGAGCAAAAGAACAGAGTAGATGGGAGCTCTTTGCATCAGTGGGAGCACTCAGGCTTCGTGCAGATAGAGCAGGATCAAAACAGACACAATATAACAAATACCTCTTCTCCACTCTGCTTCTGTTCCTCTTTCCATACATCCTTCATCCAGACCCAGCCCTTTTAATCTCACATCCTTGAGGATGCATGAGAGGATGCAGTGACATAGCATGAGCAGCATGAATTTGGGGATAAGGAATGAAATGGGACATCCACCAGCCCATGCACACCCTCCTTTTCTACCAGCTCTGTTGAGTGGTTGTAGCGTTTGTGTGCTTAAAAGCTACATGACACTGGGACGGCTGGAAAGCTGTCAGAGCATTCTATCGAGTATTTAATCTCTCTGGTCTCCGTGAGCAGCCTTCACCCGTGCTTATTTATAGGGAAGATAAGAATGTTCTTTGCTTGGTTTCACCTGTCAAAGAACTTCAAGATCCTGGCTTATATACACAGACCTATATTAAATCAGAATTTAGCCTGCTATGTATTTAAATACATTCATATAGACATACACATATAAATCTATGTTTAGACCACGAAGTATCTAATCACTATACGTTGAATATGTGCTGAACATATATTTAATGGACATCTTTTTTGAATGTTTGATAAATGAAGTCAAATTACCCAATTTCAGCACTACAAAAGAAAAAAAAAAAAAGTCAGACAGAACAGGCAACATGATTATACTCACCTAAGAAAAATCTTTAATACTCCCCTAGATTTGGAGCCCAGATGGAACCAGTCGTGATTCTTCAGGCTGATTTCCTGGGAAATGTCAACATCATGCTCATAACTCCAGGTCAAACTATTGAGTATGAACTCAGAGAAGCAGGAGGAGCATTCCTTGCATTGCTGGGAGGCAGGAGGTAGGCTCGTCTGAGGTGAGCAGTGGCAAAGAGGTAACAAAAGCCCACATGATAACTGTGTTAGAAAACAAGCACAACCACATAAGCTGGCAGAAGTTTGCTCTGTACATGTCCAAGCTTCAAATGAGCAGCACAGAAGCATCCAGCACATCTTAAAACCATCTTTCCCTACAATCTGGGTATAGCTCCCCATATAAGCTAAGAAGAAATAGGCAAAAGTATGTAGGAGTATGGTGGGGACACTGAGAAATTCAAGCTTAATAGATAAAGACAGATCCAGTGAAGAAACCGGAAAGAAGCAGAACAAGCCAAACCACAGTTTTGAAAAGGTAACGGTAGATAATCTATTTTCATTCTGCTTGAGAAATGTGATGATGCTATGGGCAGGATTAAGGCATGGAGATTACAGTAGGCTTATACTGGAGTCCCCAGTTATTGGAGTACCTAGACGTGGACTTTAGCTGGCTTGTGATGGCCAGTAAAGTACCTTAAGCTTTAGGGGACTCCTAGGCTGCAGGAGGTGGTGGAAATCTCCATGTGCCTGTTGGGGAGCACGGGGGGTGGCAGGGAGATGCAGAACAGAGCAATTCTGGGCCTGACCACTGCTGTGCCAGCGGGATGTCAAGGAGATCCTTACAGCAGGGCTGCGTGGCTGGAGGCCACACCACCACCTCGCCTCGCAGCACCCAGGAGCAGTGTCTGGCCATGGGAGCCATCTCTGACACATGCCTTTCTTCACGCTGGCATCGGTGCAGCGTGGGGCCGGTACCAAGCTGGAGTGAGTCAGTGACAACGTCCCCAGCAGGGCACCACCACTCCATGGCCAAAAATTTCCCTGCGATGCCATCAGGTTGGGCAGCACTCATGGTGAAGACATATATATGGGTGTATTTGCTTGCTGGGTGTATATGGGAGGTGGGTATTAACCCAACTTATATGGGAGCTTACCTTCAACTATGTCCTAGGAATGGATGGCACATCTACTGGGTTTTCTTCTTGCCTCCTCTGCCAAACCATGTGCCTCAGGATCCTGAAATGGTGGGTTTAGTTCTTTTGGGGAGGAAGGATGAAGGGATGAATGAACTGTAACTCATATCTGGGTAACACCTGTAAAAGTGACCTTCGATTACTTTCCTAAAAGAAAAAATACTGCATCTTTGGTGCATCTGAGCAAGGGCGTTTCCAGCAAAGCCAGCAACTACCACTTATGCCATGAATGCTTTTTTTCTGCTGAAAAAACTCCAAGCTTCATCTCTAAGTGCCAGCAGTCCATATCTAAATATTGCTTATGCAAAGACCAAACATAGGGTAAGCTGAGGATAAATATTCCGTGTTCAGGGAATAGGAGGAGTTTATAGGGTTTTTTAGTAATAGTTCATTAAGAGAAAGTGGAGTGCAAGAAGAGTACTTTACAGAGCAGACAGGGAATTGGAAGTGAGGTAAGTGAAAGGCATGTGATAATTTCAAATTACTGCCTCATTCTGCAGAGTACCACATGGATGTCATCAGCATGTACAGATAACTTAGGCTGTGGATGTGCTAATGATGGCTTGTGGCATCCCTGCCTGTTCATCCTCTCTTGCCTATCACCTCTCCCTGCTTTCAGACTATGCTGACAAAATGGCTCTTGCAGCAATACAGTGACCCTGACCAGGCGAGGGGGCTGGATTTCAAAATGCCTATTCTCCCTCAAAAAAAACCCCCAACCTTTAAAAAGGGTTTTCTTTAAGCCATTTTCCTGACCTGTTTCACAGCCTTTCCTCCCAAACAGCTGTCATGGCAGAGCCGCAGGGGCATTGTACTGCAGCTCAGAGACCGGGAGAAGAGCAGGGGGATGGAGTGAGACGCAGAAATACCTCCGGCCATTATTGCCGCCAGGGACAGGACGTTGCAGAGCTGCAGCCTTACATTCTGCTTCTAGCTTGGCTCACGCTCACGGCAGGACTCTGGGAAAGTTACTTGGCATCCCTGAGCCTCAGTACCTCGATTTCTTGCGTTGTAAAATGGAGTCACCAGTGGTTACCCAACCTGGTGGAGATCTGAGCTGCACACGAAGTGTTCTCTGTGAATGCGTGTAGTATACGCTATATTGCACATGCATGCTCATACAAACATATGTGCACATACAATTCCTTTCCTATGGACAGTTTTTGTGTCAGAAATAGGCTTACGGCCAGAAGCGAACAGGACTACTTCTCTGGGAATATTGTGCAGTTGCTAATTTCACTACCGGAACTGTGTTGCTGCACAATCTGGCCTCCTTCCACAACTGCCTCTATTGAAAATAAAGGGGACTGATGAGCCTATGGATAATGGTAAACATATGGAACACAGGCAGTGCTATACATTAAAAGCCAGAACACATTAAAAGGTATTTTAGCTGTTGGCAGCATAAGATCAGTGTAGGAAACATCATCTAACAGAGAAATCTCATACCAGTAAGTTTCATTTGGCATTTGGCATTTTTCTTTCACTTAGCAAAAAATAAAATAAAAAATGACTAATTCAAAGCAAGGGCCAAACCGTTAAGTTTCAAATTAGTTTGTCATAACTGCAAAAATACTGGATCTTTGGTTTTGTTTATGTTGGAAAGTGCCTTCATTTCAGACTAGGTCACTTGATTTTCTTTTGAGTATACATGAGACCTTTGACTCCTCGGAGGACACAGGAGACGAATTGAGTAATGTGATGTCATTGCCTTGTGGAGTTCTCATAACACTAAATATATTAGTCACTCGCCTTGCCAGTACCAAGAGGGTAGAAAAGAAATCCAGCAAGACGATGGTATTATGTAGGTGGACAACAATAACTGTTCTCTGTGTTATATACTACTTTCTCTCCATTATTTCCATCATTTTTTGTGAAGCCTGTGGCAGTCATATTTCAGCTAGATGATATTTCTCATCCAAACATTTGTCTTCTTCTTGCTGTTTACATTTACTATGCAAAATCACTGAAATTTTGTACTTGGTGACAAATTACATCCATTAAGTTAAATAGCTTAAAAGCCCGAGTTTTACTTTTTACCAGGGCTAGAGGCTGTTCAGTCTCAGATAGATAGGAAAGGCTAGATATTTGGGAAAAGTGTGCTGTTTATTGCTGCTGGGTTTTTCTCTTGGTCAGTGGGGGAGGTATGAATAAAGGTATGGTTATACTTAGCAAATACCTGTTCACACAGTGACATGACCATCCTTTTTTACAAGGAGCAGGGAAAGCTGTATGATTTCTGTTTCTCCTTCTAAAGTGTAAGTGTCAGATCCTTGCTCCAGTGAAATGCAATGTTGGATTTCATACAGGCTCCATCTTGTTCACACCAAATATTTATCTGTTGGGTAATGACAGCATATTCTCACATGGGATGGCAATAAATATAGAGATGCATAATTTTCCTCCTTTAAGTTTTCATAGCTAGCATTCAGAAAAAGGAATAATTTTACATACTGACATTGGGATTACTTCAAGCAGGTTTTGTGAGTGACTTTTGCTCCTGCTTTTAATGCCACTGTTTTTCTTGTGCAAGAGTTATTTTGGGGTTTATCACATGTACAAAATGAGTAATGGAGGTTGTGGAAAGTGTGCTGGGATTCTTCCGCTAGTACAGAAAATATTTTTTAAAACTGTGGACTACTGAAGACATTATCTTAAAGTATAATTAGCCATTTGCTAATTCTAAAATCAATTCAGTATGTCAGGATTTTTTTTAGGGATGCTTGAGGGAAAGAAACCAGGCATGCAAACTCTTGTCCAGTGAATAAATTATGGCTATAAGATCCCAGTTTCTGACAGGCTTAAAAGTTAAATAAAAGGTTGGTCAACACTTCTCAAAATTTCTAGCACATAAATCAGCTTGAAGCACTACTTGGGTTTTACTAAGTGACTAGTGGAAAAATACCTTCCAAAAAATCTTATCATTGAAAGCCTCATACCAACTCTCTCAGCACTTCAGTGCCTGTGCTTAAGTGAGAAGTGACATGGTTTAACCCAACTATGACTGCACTCAGAGGTATGTGTTGTTCAGAACAGCCAATTCTTAGAGACTTAAAGCAATGTGGGATTAACTCCTTCAGCTGGAATTAGTGGCCTCCTCCACCCAAAACTAGAAAGCAAAACAAGCCTCCCCACCCTCATGGCCCTCCTATCCAAAGCTGAAGTCATGCAGATGACATTATGTGTTCATGAGAAAGATAATGCCCATAAGTAATTGGTCATGAAATAGATGGGATTAGATTAAAGCAGAAAGTGGGAAGTCCTGTATCCCCTAGGACCAACCAACTCCTCCTCCCTTTCCCCAAATCCTAAAATCTCATTCTTTTTTTAACAATAATTGTCTTCATTGTAGCCTACTTAGTCTACATAACCCTTATATATTTTACATGCTGTGATGTTAAGTCTTTCCAAAATAAAACAGAGGCTTGAAAGAAGGGCATTAACATAGGGCCAATAATTTTGTATAGTCTGTAAAGTGATGTTAATGTCTGTGCTGAACAGTGCCAGCTCTCTTGGACTCTCCCCATGTGTTGGATGGCCCCAGTGTCAACCCTTCGTGTACACCACTAGTGAGTGGCCTCCAGATGAAGTCTGTAGCCCCTTGAGCTAGTCAATTTAGACAGTTTTCAACTCACCTCACTGTCCACTTAAACAGGCTGTACTTCATCCTCCCTGTCAGTGAGGATATTATGAAAGACAGTGTCAAAAGCCTTTTTACAATCAATACAAATAACATTCCCTGCTTCCTCCTTGTCCATCAAACTAGTCAAATTGTCACAGAAGGCTGTCAGATTGTTCAAGCATGATTTGTCCATTGTGTATCTATGCTGACTATGCCCAATAACCTTTTTGGCCTTAATATCTTTGGAAACATTTCCAGGATTATTATCTCCATCCTTTCCCTGGGATACAAGTGAGGCTGACCTGCCTCACTCCCCATATCCTCTTTTTTTACCTTTCTTGAAGATAGCAGTGACATATAGTTCATTCCATTCCTCAGAAACCTCCCCCATTTGCTATAATCTTTCAACAGTGATCAAGAG
>JANZLP010000011.1:11529308-11540463 GCA_026930925.1 Chelictinia riocourii
TCTATAGTTCCCCCTAGGCAACTCCCCTAGCAAACAACCGGCACTACTTAAAAGCTTTGATAACTTTCCTGATCCAATAATCATTGACTAGCTCTAGAAGGCCACATTGGATTTGAGAACCATTGGCGAATTGCAAACATTTCACACTGCACGTTCCACTCCAAGTCCTGGATGAGGGGCCTGTTTATTCTATGAATATTGCACTTATCCACTCATTGGATTTGTTTTTTCTCAAGAATGCAGAGTATTTGGGAAAAAAATAGAAAAAAATAGTAGGATACAACACAGGAAAATATGAGTTATTAACAAGCTAGCTATGAAGATCTAAAATTAAATAGTACTAGTTCTATTCTGTTAATACTAGTAATATGAAAATAATGAATGCTTTATCAAATTCCCTTGTTTTTCATATAAGATAAAAGCAGTAACTTTCTTTTTAACTGAGGAAAGCAATGAATATATATTACAATAAAATATGATTCATTAAGATCTGAAAGTGATGAAAACAATTATATAATGCCTTCGTCAAACTTTATAGCATCATAACAGAAGGAGTCTTTGGGGTATGTATCCACAAGGGCCAAATAAATTTTTTGGCTATACCCGTGCAGACGTGAAATTCCTTTTTCAAGAGTCTACTTGTGAGCCAATTTCAATCCTTCATTATTGTCTGTTTGCTGTTATTGTACACCTCGACTGAAAAACTTCCTGTTTAGACACATCAGTTAAGTATCCCGACACACAACCATGTATCTTTTATCTTTAAAAGTCTGGCTTGAAAAGAACCTGTAGGTGTGACTACACCCACCCATCGCAAGGCGTGACAGCTAAAACAATTAACAGGAATTGCCTCCCACGGGGAAGGGCTGCTAACAAAACCGTATTACTCTTGCTCTTATGAGAAAGTGTTTTGAAAGGGGAGACAAGGGAAACCAGCAATTAACATTTTCAGGCATTATATAAACCTCAATAACGAACTCAGAAGTGCTCATTATTATTAAAGTTGCAGTATACAGTAAGACACAATTTTCACATTCTTAAATTTTGTTCTCTGGCATTGGAGTTCGGATTTTCTGCTGGTCCAAATTCAAGACTTTTTGGAAAGCACGGCCAGCGGGTGAGAGCACTGCGGTGACAGCAGCCGCCTGTCCCCCCGGAGGAGGGCCCCCTTCAGCTGCAAATGGCTTTGCCCAAGTCTTGCAGAGCTCTTCCTCTTAATGTGGTTCAAGAATAGACCAGAAAAAGAGAAATTTAAACAGTACTATTGATTTCTGCATTGAGTGTTCACTGAGGTGTACGTTACATTTATGTATTGCTCTTGATCCAGTGTCAGTTCTGACAAATTTAGTAAATAAAGCTTAAGGCAACATTAACATTTTAGAAAAGAGCTAAAACACTTCTAGCACTACACTGTCCTCTAAGGCACCCTGCCAGGTTTTCCTGCCCTGCAGTCAGCTTTTCTGATTTAGCTTAAGGCCTTTCCCTCTGTTTCACAGCTAACAGTGGAAAGGGCTTGCTATTTCAGGTATCAGTTGGAGCTGACCAAAGCTAGCTGCTCGCTGATGGAAAAAATAAACCAAACTTCTTTTCCCAGTATCTCTCAGGTGAAAAAATCAAAAAGAGAGATCAGTGAGAGATGCTGTGACAATGGTAAGATGGGAGGGGGGAAAACTGCCCTTTTAAACACAAGCAGTCAAAACAGCCACCAAATAAAGGGAAGCCCAAACCAAAGCTTTCCCACCAGGTGGGAAGCCCAGCATCCCAGGCGGTGGCCTGCATTCATTTCTAGCATCAAGCAGGTCATTTGCACTCCGTCCTTTCTGCTGGTGCAGGTAGGGGCAGAGGGAGGAGCGAGGCCATGAGCGGGGCTTTGCAGCCAAGCTATGGGCTCTGGCCTCTCCTCAGGGGGGTACAGACATGGAATTTAGTGGAAGACTATTCTTACACTGCATAACTTTTTTGCCTGTATATATTTATCCAGTTCTGGGATCAGCCTGTTAACAGTGGATAGAAATCTTTTACGTTTCATGTGTCAGCATGGTATGATATGTGTAGATGGATACTGATGAAGAAAATAAGCAAGCAGTGGAGGACCCTTGAACAGCTAAAAGGGCTTACATAATTGTTCTCAGGGCTTTGACTCTACAAAAATTCTGTTGCTGCTGATGGTGCTGCTTGAAAGCTCTATTTTAGACCACATGGATAGTGGTTTTTATAAATACTACTTACAGAAGAGCATCTAGTTATTCTTTAAGAAGCATGCAGCTTACATATCTCAAACTCTGCCTAGTTTGCCTTTCAATTTTTGGCATTACGTTTATTTTCTACTTTTCTAAAAAGGATTTATGTTCATGTATCATTATTTCAGTTGATATAGAGAGACTGGTTATTTACTAATGAAAAGCGGGATATGTTCTGATGGCTAGTTAGTGGTGGATGTCCTAAAGGTATTTGAAAACTCGTACTCAGTAAATCTGAAAATAAATTGCCTACAGCTTTCCTCTCATTTTAGAGGGCTCATTTTCTTGAATGTACTTGGAATTTCAGAGAAAACTCATCAGTCACAGAAGAAGCTAATGTGCAAAGAAGCATAGAAGACAGCTGAGGTTATTCTTTAATCAAAAGTAGAGGTCGAGTGAAAGTTATCTTCATTTCAGATTAAGGTTGCATGACAAAAGCAAATTGAAAGTTGCACTTTTTTTAGATTTTAAAGTAGTAGTTGCCCATTGGATAAGTGTGTAATTAGAAAGAAATACATAAAGGATTTCATATTAATTAGAATGTAAAAAGCTTGTGTATCTAATAAAGGTGACTACTTGGAGCTTCTGGCTGTGACACTGCTACCAAGAATGCTGCAAATAATGAGCCATGGTTGTAAGTACAGCTGCATACTGTCCTGTCAGTATTTGAGAAGGTTTTTGTCATTCTTGCAGTGGATGCAGTAGTAGCATAGGAAATAAATGCTGTCGCTTTGGTATATGAGTGCTTTCTCTCTTGTTCACAGTTAGAATTTCCATGTAGATTGTACACGATGCAAAGTCTGTCCAGTGGATAGAAAATTTCCTGGGCTAAGTTGGCTCTCATTCCTTTTCCTTGAACTATCTGAAGTAAATCTGGGTGCTGTATAACTGAACAGGGAGGTTGTTCTAGAAGCATTATTGTAAAGCAATTATTGCATTAGAAAAAGTGTAAACAGACAAGTAGAATATTTTGTAATGTTAACTGAATATTAAGAATAGCTCGATTAGATCTGCTGTGTATTATTTCATGTGATTTCTACTGGAGGAGGAATGGAGGACTCATTTTGCCATGAGAGACCCAAACAGATGTTTGGAGTGATTTAAAGTAGCTTTTACAGCAGGCAGAATTGTACTAGTCTGTTTATATAATACACTTTGATCACTTCTAAAATTCAGCTGGCATTAAGCTCACAGCATGTAACTTGTCTGCCTTTTGATGCGCTGCTTTGTCTATATGCTTATCGTAAGTTAATGTAGTAGAGGTAACAAGACTTCTGCTCTTAGTGTAAGGAAATCCAACAAATCCCGTAACTTCTGGTATATATCCTTGAATTTTTCTGAGAAGTAAATTCTTTTTTACATGTAATTATTTTAAGTTCATGGCATAAGAACTAATCCATTTCTTGTTCAGTGAAAATGCTGAGATTTGTGAAACAGTGCAAGATTCTCCACAGTGCTGGTGTGAGTGGAGGCTCTAGCTAATGAAAAAAGATCGGGTGCTTCTGAGCTGCACCCACCCATGAGGGAGAGCAAAAATAAGTGCATTTGCTGTAAACAGCCGTTCTTGCTACCTAGCCATAGCATGGCAGGGGCTATTGCTCTCCGCTCCATGAGCTGCGAGGCAGGGGGTCCCTCGGGGCAGCGAGACCCTGGGGGTGCTGGGCAGCCCTGCCCACCCCTGCCTGCCCTGCCTAGCCCACGAGGTGCTGGCCAGCCTGCCCCTCCAGATGATGCTCTACTTCAACGTCTACTACTTCCCAGTCTGGTGCCTGGCTGAGGGGATGATGCTGCAGCTGAAGGTACCGTCGTCTCGTGGGGCACGAGGTGGGGGGGGTGAACCTGCTCCTTGGGCATGCAGGGGCCACAGTGAGTAGGGGAGAGGGGAGCCTCTTCAAAATTCATGGGTCCCCAAAACAAGATGGCTCACCTCCGGCTCCCAGACATGGAAACCATAGTCCAACCATTGAACTTTCCAAACAGGGAAGGTTAAACTGGGAGGGCAGGGTGGGCAGAGCTGGGCACCAGCACAGGTGGGAGCTGGCAGAGGGTGGGGAGGAGAGCGTGGGGAGCAGGGGATGGAAAACTGGGCATGGAGAGCTGGGCACAGGGCAGGCCGGGATGAGATTGTGCCCATTACAGTACCACCTGCTGCCTTGGCACTATCAGTTCCTGCTGGTCACTGCCTTCCTCATCCTCTCGCTGGCTGAGGGCTCCCGCCTCTACCTGGGCTACGTGGGGAACCTGCAGGAGAAGGTAAGTACAATCTCTTCG
The DNA here is from genome assembly GCA_026930925.1 of Chelictinia riocourii. Lineage (NCBI taxonomy): Eukaryota > Metazoa > Chordata > Aves > Accipitriformes > Accipitridae > Chelictinia > Chelictinia riocourii. Next base: position 11,533,820 of record JANZLP010000011.1, read on the forward strand.
CCCTGGCCACAAGTCCCCTGTGCTAGGTGAGGGGCGGCCCTGCTGGGTGAGCTGTGGCTATGCTGGATGTCCCCTCGCTCAGGACTTGAGTGCCTATCACTGCCCATTCCTCCTGGAGTCCTGCCTGGAGCTGTCCTGGGAGACAACCACAGCTGCAGGCATGACATGGCGGCAGGAGATGCAGGGGACCCACTCTCTCTCCTGCTGTATCCCTCCCTGTGCTGTGAGTACAACGCTCCAGCACTGGGCTTGACAGCATCCCACCACATCCAGGCGCAGCTCCGTGTGGCAGGGATGTCCCCGGTACCCGGGGTGCCGAGGCCAGCAGAGTGGCCAGTGCAGGGAGCTCCTGGGGCAGAGAGGGTGTCCCCCCCACCCCATGGATGGCCTCACCACCCTGTCACAGCAGGCTCTACTTCTGCAGGTGCCTGAGCTGGCCGGGTTCCTCCTCCTCTCCTTCCTGATCCAGCTCCCCCTCCTGCTCTTCCTGCTGACAGACAGCCATGTCATCCGCCTGCCGCTGGAGATGGCCATGCACAGCCTTTTCCTGGCCTTCCTCATCGCAGAGATGGCAGCTGCCTTCCTTGCACTGAAGACCATGACCAAGCAGCTGGCGGCACAGTTCCATCTGCGGCAGTTCAAGGAGGGCAGCAGGGGATGGCCGGGGCAGGCAGCCGAGGAAGGGTGATGCTGCAGGACCCCTCCATCCCATGTGGTCAGTCCCAGCAGGGAGCATTAAATGGAGCTCAGACCCCTGCTGTGCCTCCACACACTGTGCTTTTGAGCTGGGCAGCTTGTGGGGTTCCCAGAGCACCCCATGGGCATCAACGCAGCTGGTCCTTGCCCTGCACCAGGCCGACACAGCCCAGGGCAGGTGGGAGCACAGGGCTCGGCACCTCCGAAATGCTCAGGCTCACCCCAGGGCTGCAGGAACCAGGGGCCACAGGAGCCACTGCACCCCCAAGCAAGCAAGTATCAGCCCAGGGCTGCTGCTGCCTTAAGCTCAGCTCTTAAACCCTCCCTGAACACACCCCCTTTTCAGCTACTACTGTCCCTTGGCAGAAAAACTGCTCTTCTGGCTCTAGATGTTTTCAAGAAGGTTCTTTTTTTTTTTTTATCAAATGAAAAAGATCTTACTGTGATTATTTCCTAATGCTGTTGGGAATGCAGGATTGACACTTGTCTTCAGAAAGCCAAATGCCTGTATGTGCAGGTTCATGATGATGACGGTAATTGCAACGCCATCATTTCAGAAGCGGCCCAGCTTGCACGTAGTCACGTTATGATTACAGCTTTTTCATAGAAAGAGCACAAATATGTTGCAGCCTATTAACGTTTTCAGAACATATTCCCACCCCTTTCACCAAGAGTTTTGCAGATGAAGTGGGCTAGATCGCTCCCCACGCTTTGACTGGCATGGCTTGGAGCTCTGTGGAAAGCACGTAGACCTCAGCCTGCTTTTAGTCTTCAATTCCCTCCTCGTAGTTTGACCTCAGACCTTAAAATTCACCAGAATTTGGGGTTGGGGGTGCCCACAGTGTGAATGCGCATACGAACAACGCATCTTGCGGTGCCTCCAGTGACTGATGGGTCGTATTCCCGTCCTTGATTCCCTCCACAACAAGCTAACCATGTTCTGGGGAAGGAGAGAGCGTGGTGTTTCCTTCACCTCGTTGTTCAAATTGTCATTACTAGCACCTAGCAATTCTCTTCGCTCTTCACCCAATCCATCACTATATTTCAGTGGGATGGAGAGTGGCAGGCAATAAAATGTCTCCTGGAATATAAATCAGCTCCTAATTTGTTTTTCTCTAAGCCATTATTTCTTGTGCGATGGTCTTCTCCCAGGTGGTGTAGGCCTGTCAATCAGTCCTGGCAGGCACTTGTTTTCCTTTTGCAAGTTGTGGTATCTCTGGACCTTGGCAGTAACAAAGCGAAACACCTAGGAGCTGTAATGCCGTGTTAAACACAAGCAAAATGTCACAAACAAAATCTAAAACATAAACTGCATTACCAGAAGGGCAAAGTGCTCTGCACCAGGATCTAGTTCAGTTCCCTGGATGCTGATGAAAGAATGCTCTGAGCTGCCCGATCGCTGGTGGAAAATTAATTGCTGTGAGACACTGACTGATGTAATAGGGATGTCCGTGCTTTCTGTGTCGTAGCAGAGTATTTTGGGACACTAACAAGAACTTCTGTGCTTCCGTGTTGCCTGTATCTGGTCACCCTCACCCTCCCTGCTTCACCTGGGCAGTATCTGCAGCCAGGCGCACATCCTCTTTACTCTCTGGGCCAATGAGTTTCCAAGAGGCAGGATTTGCTTCTTCCATGTGCTTCTTTTAGGTGCTTCTGACAATTTATCTTAGACCTTGAATTTTGTTGTGACTGTGTCTGACTTCTGTGTGTTCACAACATAGATGATGTAAGTTTGGTTTGCAGTTTGGGGGATGCGAAAGGCGCTTCGGAGAGCTCAGCAGAGCCCTCCGCTGTATTCAGGGGAGTAGGACTTTGCATATGGATAAATCCTTTGTAAATCAGGTGTATTAGCTCGAGGAAATACTTGTCAAGAGCAAGGAGGAAATGCCAGTAGCTGAGCCTAGATTGTTTCACTTGAAATATCTTGGGTTTCTGAGCTGCTGCTGAACCCAGAGTGCAGGAGAAACATGTTGCGTGTGGCAGCCCTCCCCTCTGGCAGGAGGTGCTGGGAGTTTTGGGGTCCACAATCCCAGCGCAGGTATAACTAGAGGATCTTAACCATGGTCCCCAGCTGCAGAGAAAGTACATGCAATTTAGTCCAAAACCGTACCCAAATGAAAATTTTCTGACAACTGGAAATCCTGTTTTACCGCCAGCTCTATACCTGGCTCCAATTTCATCTCCTAATGGAAACAACCTGCAAGATCCTAATTACTGGCTGACAGCTCAGGACAGAAGAGGTAATGGCACTGTTAAATGTAGGAAGCAGATTTCATCAGTGCTTTGTCAACTGTCCTGCCTACTCATTCATGTGAGGCAGTGACTCAGCCATGGATCCGCAGTCCAGCCCCAGGTCCCTGCCTCGGACCAGATCACTCTGCAGTACAGATGTGATCTGGATCAGTTGTGAACAGATGACGTGGGATTTAATGCTACGTCGGTGCTTTTATATTGGCTTTATGTTGCCTGTGGGAGGCACAGACTGACAGATGACTTGGCCAGGAGCCTGCCAGCACAAAGTCGAATAGGTAGCAAAGAGTGGAACAAGCTTAAACCACCAGAGGAATTTTTACTGTGTCTTGGTTCTTTATCACGTTTTTTTTTTATTTGGTAGTAGGAGTTTTAGAGCTGGATTCATCGTACCAGCAAACCACAGCATCAGCATTAATACTGATTTTCAACCCCTTTCCCTCTGTTTTATTAGCCAGATCATTTTGCAGATCTGACCTGGAGCTTGGCTCCACAGACACTTCACTCAGCACAATGAAGGGCCAACAACAGCCATTGGGGATGAGGAGATGTCTAGAATGGTGTCCTGGAAGCAGAAAGGCTGACAGTAACCTCTAAACTGTCTCTGCCACCAAAGGATGCAGGACGTGGGATTCCTTCTTAGAGTTGTTTGAGTTTTTTCCTTTTGGTGCTTCAAAACAGTTTTGCATGTTTTACTTTTTGCTGGGATTCTTGACACTTTATCATTAGAGGTACAATACACCTATTTGTTTTGGAGCCCAGTCTATGGGTCCTCTCTTGTTCTAATGAACCTGAAGAAGTTAACAAATGATTTAGTAGTATGATGTAGAACCTTTAAGTGGTATTTGTAGGACCTTGTTTCTGAGATGGGTTCATAAACAGTAACCCCGAGTGTTCTCTATTAAATCTATGCCCCAGAAAACAGTAGGAAGTGGTGGCCTCCCCCCACCTTCAGTATTCACCATCCCTGCCTGTATACAGGCACGGATACACACCTATGGATACGCCTAGTTTGTGTGGTAGCCAAACGGTTACATGATTTCATTGCAGCTCTTGTAAGATGACTGTCTCTTGCTTTCTGCATTGCCAAAAAACCTCCCTGTTCTTGTCATTTTAAGAATAAATTTAGGTAGACCTAATATAGATTTTTGCACCTACAAGTGCAAAATGCATGTATATGTAAAAAAAGGAATGAAGTACAGCTGTGCAGAGGGCATAGCATTGCTTTTTCTGTTGGAAGGGCCACCACAGTATTGATACATCAGAAGAAAGAAAAAAAACCCAAACCACCCTGGACATATAACTGTATAGCATGTGTTCTCCTGGGCTGCTTGGAGCTAGTTTTTCCAGCTTTCATGTGCTATTTCAATACCACTGCTCAGCCTCATTTTCCTGGCAAAGTGTTAAAGTCAAACAAAGGCTCCTTTAAACCACACAAGATCAAAACTGGGTCATGGAAGTGCCAGAAATCATTCTGAAATACCCTCATTACCTTCCTGCTTCTTCACATACTGTTTTACTATTTGTTTGGGGACGAAGGAATGGGGGAGCACTAGCAGTTTTTTCCCAAACAATATTTGCATATAAGCACTCAAGAAGCCAGGCATTTTGAAAGCCTAAAGCCTATTTCACTGTCTAAAGAGACCTCTCAGCCCAATAGAGATGCCATGGCTGAATTCTTTTATTTCACCCAGCACAGAGCAGTAGGTACCCTGGAAGTTGCATACAAGAAAAGCTGTTTTATCGTGTGTGTGTGTGTGTAATCCATGCTTTCCTATTCAGTACTCCTTTTCCATGCTTGGCACAATCGCTGAGCTGAGCTAACTTTCAATTTGACTCTTTATTACAGTATTTAACTGCTTAATTGCAACCATTTTAACTCCAGATTTGTTGTAAGCAAAAATTAGCAACAGTTAACTATTAGGTATTTGCAAAAAGATGACAGAGTCAAGGAGCCTTAATTTAATATCCATCTTCAGAGCTTTATAACTGAATCCATACTTGCATTTAAATACCAAATAATCTGCTGATTATTATGCATAGTTTTCAGTCAGTGTAACGAAAACATGATGTCGCAGTCATGCTGTGAGCTCTGTAGCTAGGTTTCCTTGTTTATATTAACAGCTGTAAACACAGTCTAACTCAGCCTTGATTTAAAAGCAGATTTCCCATACTTTCAAGAATTCACTGCATTGTGAAAGCTACAATTTCAGAACTTTTCTCACGTGCTTATTGATTATGCCCAGGAACAGCCTGCAACGGTACACATGCACTTGCAATGACCCATTTTAGAGCCTCTACATTAAAAGGGCCAGTTTTCCATTTTCATTAAAAAGTAAAACCAACTTTGCAAATGTTTGTGTATAATCCTGCCCCTTAATGTCCCGAATCCAGCCTGCAACATTCTACATATGGGGTTGAACATGTACTTAAGTGCTTTGCTGGTCAAGTTTTCACATGTTTATTCCTCCATTTAAAAATACAGGTTGTAAAACCATCCTAAAGCCATTTAAAACAATGAAAGGGATTTCACTCAGCCAGAAATGTTTTTTAGTGCAAAGTTTTACCTTCCTACCTTTTAATAACAGCATTGGAAAACCTGAGCTTTTGGAAAAGTGACACTGCTTGCATAAAGGACTCTGAGCTCTCTTCTTTTTTTAGGAGTATGGCGAGAAGCAAGCTACATTTAAGTGGAAAGTCAGGTGCAGCAAAAAATCCTGCTAGGAGCATTTTGTAATATTTCTGCCTTGAGAAAAGCAGCAGTATGTCTTTCTGATGGGTTCCTCTGACACAGGTTAGATCTCCCAGTCTGTCAGTCCTGAGCAAAGCCAACCAAAGCAACCTTGAGGGCCAGGCAGGCGAGGAACCCTTCTGAAGGAAAACTGTACAGAGCTGCTGTAGCAATTTACCATCACAGACGCTCCCATCCAGTGGTTGTCCATGGAGAGACAAAGTAAGGGAGAAGGAGGGGTTTATGTCAGATATTTGCAGGGTCAAATCAACCCTATCAGAAGGCCTTTGGGATCACACTGCTCTGCCATGGGGTAGGGATGCTCCTGGGAAAAGTGATGGCATGTCTCCACCAGTAACTTCACGACTGTTGCCCAGATTTCTTTGTTACATCTCTCCTCCCAGTAATCTGTGCCTGGAAAACCTGATTTAGACCATCACAGCATCAAAACTCTGTAACTTGGTCACAGTCCTTATGCTCCAGAGGCATACGTCTCTGGGTCAGGAGGGCCAAAGTGCAAGGCTGGTCTCATGACTCTGCTCATCTATGACCAGCTGCAAAGCCTCAAGCTCATACTCAGATCCTGCCTCAGGGAACCCAATGGGTCCCTCTGTAGCTCTGCTGTCTGGGAGGGGATTGTTCTCATGTAGGGGTGAGCACACAACCAATCACCCACATCCCACCGGCTTTGCTCCTCCTAAGCAGAGCAGGCTCAGGGTCCAAGCTGCACCCAGGTTAGGGCCAAAGGTATGTGCAGAAGTTAGGGTCCAAGCGCTCTGGTCTGCTCTGAGGCTGGTTCTCCATTGGGATCCTCCCCAGAGCCTTACTGCGTTTCTCACTGTCTGTTCCAGGGAGTGAGGGCTGCTGGAGAAACACACCGTACGCCTCATGCAGGACTCTGGATCATCCACTCCTTTGTAGATTAACACAGGTTAAGTAACCTCCGACTTGACACACAAGCAGCTCT
>JANZLP010000011.1:11695086-11708020 GCA_026930925.1 Chelictinia riocourii
ATAAATAGATGTGAAGCCTGCTTCCAGCTGGGTAAATACAGCCCAGACTTCCCAGTTCCTACGCTTGTGAAATAAACTGTGCCCCAACCTTGCTTCTCTTTGCTTTCTGGCCTTGTGGAACATCTATGACTCTCCAGGTTTTAAATTGAGCCTTTGCAATGTGTTATTTATGCAGCGGTGGCCTTGGAAAACTTTACAGCTTGGTCTTGGCCCCTCGTAAGGTTATTGCTGCAGTATTTCCTGCTGGGAAAGCTTGTTCTGTTAGCAATAAACCACGTGCCATGCATGCATGACTGCAGCAAGGCGATCTTAGCAGAGGGAACGCGAAGGGTTGCACACTGAGCACCCGCTGCCTGCTCAAAGCTCATGTGCCTGATGCCAGCTACCTTCATGAGTGAGGTTCCTCCTCCACATAACCCTCTTTCTCCTGTCTCACTCCTTGCATTTCAACCAATACTAAGGATTCATCCCCTAATCACCAGCTTGTTCTTGAGAGTAGAGTTGCCAGGCCAATTTTATCACAAGAAAAATGGGCCAAGTGCCTTCCCAGCTAAGTGGTGGTGAAGAGGGGAAAGCCAATGCTACATCACCGTTTGAAAGATCATTTACACCTACACAGCCAATTCCTGTTGATTTTCCAAATCAGATTACCTTTTTCAGACTGAAATTAAGGAATCTGATTTTCCCTTTCAGAAAGCTTCTTCTAGATTAGGACATGAAGATGTATTATGTGAGCTAGCTTGAGCTAAATTGCTGGCTAAGCAAAGCACTCTCTATAAATCTATTATTCTATATAGATAGATATTCTATATATGTCTATTGTTATAGATCTCTTTATTCAGTTTTGTGATTCTTAATGTGCCTAACTTTGCAATTCTCTGACAAGAAAATAAACACGATTATCCTCATTTCACAGATGAAGTGATTTGCCCAAGGTCTTGAGTGAGAAACTAAACCCTCCCTGTCAACATGAACTCAGCCTTTCCAGCTGCTGCCTGCATAGGAATCTGGACTTCACTGCAAGCCAGTATCATCAGAAGCAGCTGGATCAAGGAGGCTAACAAAATACAAATACAAACCCTCTTTTCTGTCAGAGCCCATGATGAGACTCCCAAAGGCAGTGCAACCATCACCAAATGCCTCACTCTATCATCCCAGTTACATTTGTATCTGCTTTCATCTCTACCCAGATATTTTCCTGCACCTTATAAAGAAATGTCAAGCACATTCCTAATCTGGTGTTGAGTGTAATCCGACATTTGGAAAAGTTTGGTAACTAGAAGGTGAGGTCACATACACCCCTGAGAGAATCTGGATACTTCAAAGGATGGAGCTACAAAGCAAGCAGAAATTATTTTTGCAACTTACACCACAATACCAAGATCACATCTTTCTCCGTTAATACTGGATGGAAAATAATCCTTATTCAAATACAAGTCCTCAAAGACAGGCAACCAGAGGTCCACATTACATAGAAGGGCCTTTTCACTTAGCACCCAAAAACATAAAAAAACCCCCACTGAACCCCAAAACAAACCACGTACTTTTCTAAAAGAGGAGGAAGAGAGGTTCTCCATACAATGCCCCAGATAATGATTGACATAGGAAGGGAAGAATGTCTGTTTGTGATGGCAGAATAGCCCAGCTCCTTCCAGTGGGACCACAAAAATTCCAGTAGATCCAAAGTCTTTCCCTGGTTCCCACTCCCCATGGCCATGCCTGACCAGCAATAGTGCTGTGGTCCTCACCTTTAGATTATCACCAGGTTCCTGCTCTCCTTTCCCTGTATAAAGACTCCTGCCTCCGTCACTCAGCCCCCTGGCATGGGAACTTCACACACGTTAAGTTTTCAGCCCGGCCAGCACCTTCCACCGCACCTCATGCTCTTCCTTGGTAGCTCCTCACAGCACCATGGGCCTTCCTTAGCCCTTTTCCCACCAGAGGCCAGCTCTACAGAGACTCCCTTAGCCATTCTTACCCTTCCTTGTCTTCTGGTCCTTTATGACAGATCCCTATCCTACTTGATGAGAGTAAATCATTGAGTCATCACCATTTCTATCCTGTCCTTTAGTAGAGATCAGTTCATCTCCCCCTGCACTTCCACAGCTTCACTTCCATTTGCGTCTTCCCGGCTCACAATTGCTTTTGTGCAGCAGGCAGCTTGAGACATCATTTTTACCCCCTGGCAGACAAGACAGCATGCTTTGAAGTTTCCCTCCATCATACTTAAACCAAATCCTTTAGCCTTCTAGGGATGTGTTGGTTTTGTGGGCAATTTGAGTAACGAGCACAAACATAATTGTCAATTGAGCCAAGCCATTCCTGAGCTTTCCTCAGTAAAATTCTTGTCCTAAATCCCAGCTCCCTGTGTTTCAGAAGCTAATTGCCCACCCCTTAGCCCTGCCTTACAACCAGGATGGAGTCAGTGTCTTACACCTGCCAAATAGACAAAAGATTGCAAGAACCAAAGGGTTCAAAATTTGCTAAGAGGGGTTGTGAAGAGCTGTGCCAGCCTGCTTTAGGCATTTTAACAAACAAGATCAGTCCAATTTATACCGGCCTTCCTATTTTCTCTTTCAGATCTATCCCTGCAGTAGATGAAAAATACTTGTCAGGAAAGATATTCCCAGCTTCTGGTTTGGAGTTGGACCCTATAGTTAATATTTTTCTTTAAATTCCATTGCCTGTTTGACTTCATTTCTGAAGACTTTTTTTTTTTTTTAAAGCCTATGAAAGCTGTTATTAAGCGTTCATCTGAACACACACATTAGATCTTGTGTGCTGCCTTCTAGCAGAATGCTTTTAATTGAAAGGAAAACCCTGCCTCCTGCTAGGTTTGGGTGGGCTGCAATTAGTTCCATACTACTTAGTTTTGCCAGAAAGTCGTATAACTCTTCTACACAGGCATTCCCACTCTGGTCCAGCTGCAAACAATATGCTGAGTCAGCAAAAATGAGGGAAGAGGAATTTTTCATTGAATTAAGAACCCAGTCTGTCCTCAAATCTTGTAAAATATGTGTTGGATTCCATCCGTCCTGGAGGATCCCCACTCTGATAGTGCCAGCTACCAAGACTCGCACGGGACCCACATGCCTGTGGCAATACTGCAAACTGCCTGACCACGAGGAGGCTTTGGACTCCATCGACCAGGGGTGTCATCTTGCAAGCTAACAACATGGGCCAGTGTGGGCAGTAAAATACAAATGCCCCCTTATGCCTAAACAGCAATGCTTCCATGAAAAAAATGTTTCTTCTGTTCCTTACCTGCAAGGAAAACAAAATCCACTGCCCTACTAGTAAGATGCAGTGGCTGAAGCCAAGAGCAAAGTGTGCAGAACATCTGAATTTTGGCAAATTCAGATGCAGACAAATGAAAGTTGGAGGAAAACTTTTTTTGGGTACTTCTGGTTTATTTGAAGCCAACGAAGCATGAAATGGTCTTAACAGTTTGTTATGTTTTGGTGTAACATGAGGATCTAGAATCTCTTGACAAGTAGAGTATGAGCTTGAGTTTCAGTTTACTGATTGGTGCTCTTTTGGATTCGTCCAAGAAATGTATTTAAACAGTATGTGCAGGCGAAACCATTTTTAGTCATGGTTGTTCAATAGTAAATGTCTGAAAGTGGACATAAGATAATAAAAACAACAGTTAAGTAAGTCTTTAAGTTTAAGTAATTTCCAAAGTGCTGATTGTTGGAATTGGGAGATGTTTATCCTTTTACATGCGCCCAGGTATCTGCTAAGATTATCCTATGTTCTAACAGAAATCCATGAGCCACAGGCACATTCAGGAGCTCTCATTTGCCTCTGCTAAACCTAAGAAATACTTACCTTGAGACCCAGGAATTTTGGGAGTTTTCACATCCACAACTTGGTTCGGCGCAGTCAGTCTTCTATCACAACGGCTACTGCATAAAAATTCAAAATAGTGAGCCCATATTGAGGACATTCTTTCACAGACTTCTCTTGGTAGTAGAAAAAGACACCAGGTAAGTTCTACATTGTTAACTAGGAGTAAATGGAAAACACTTTTTCATGCGGGAAATGTTTTATGGAAAAAATCTTTATTTGAACTTTTTCCTTTGAAATTGTAGGCTTTCAACATGAACAATTTTTGATAATTTTAAAGGAGTGTTTTAGTTTCACTTTGACTTAAAATATTGTTATTTTTTCACCAAAACCCCCAACATGCTAAATAAAAATAATTTAAAAATACTTCATTCTGAAACATTGATTTAATATGAAAAACACTTTTGGATGTATTTGCCACAAGGAAACTGAAAATTTCCAGTGGAAATAAAAATAACACTATAAAAATTCAGCTTAAACAAGACAGTATTTCTGGTAAGAAAATTTTCTCCACTAAATACTGTGGCCAACAGTAATTACAACTTGTCCAAAAGTCTGGGAAAGCTACAGTTTTGGGGGGGTCCTTTTAAATATCCCACCTAATGCAGTAATAATGTCACACAGTGGAAGAGCATGAAAGGATTATTGTGAAAGGCTTGTATCCCAACAGCACCTGATTATAAACAATGTTTGTTTAACTGACAACAGCTTCTTCCATACAGGATTTTAAATTTGCAGAAAACTATAAATAGATAGCACTTTCACTGAAAGCATTAAATTAGCCAACTGGGTACTCGACTTTGTAATGTGGAGCAATGTGGAGTGATAATGAACACCATGTGTGTGTGATAATGGGGGTTGTAGAAAATAGATCTGGCCAGCTGAGTGAAAAGGAAATGCTAAAGAAGAAAAAATCTGAAGTCCAAGCCAAAACAAGTGACCTAGAGAAGCAAGTAAAGGTTTGTATTTGGGGCAGGCTACAGGCCTGAGAGAGATCAGCAATTCAGCAGGGTATTTTTAAGCATATGCTCAAGGCCCTCCTTATTCAGCAGGAAACTTAAGCATATGCTCAGAGGTTAAGCATCAGCTAAAGTCTCATTGATGTCAATGGGTCTTAAACACATGCCTAGAGATACATATGTGCCGAAGTGCTTTTACAAATAAGAACGGACTGGGGATCAGGGCCTCAGTCCCCTGGTATTTCATAGCAGGCTAACCCTGCAACCTCCTGGCTTTCCAAATTCTTCAGAGTAGATCTCATTTATTATACACACAGGACCAGACTTAAGCGTGTAAGAACTTGTATTACTGTACATAACAGCCATTGGCCCTTTGATACTGAAATAAATAGGAAAGTACAGATACATTTATAAAACACCAGTAACTTCTACTGTAATTTGCCCAAAGAATTCTTTTAATGATAACAATGAAAGCATAAAATAAGAAGAAATGCAACTTTTGAGCATGTCATTTAGCCTTTTCATTACTGATGTAAGAAAACTTCCACAAGAATGAATTTAAAGATAAACCTGAATCTTAACTGAAACCTCACTTAAAGTAACTTACTTTGAAAGAGCGCATGGTGCTCTTAATTTTCATGCAACCAATGGATCTGTACTTCCTTGTGACCTTCTGTACCTGAGTAGTCCACTTATCAACTGCACAGCTGACTGGGCATCACTGTAACAACAGAAAAGCCACTTTGCCAATCCAACTTCATGTAGGTAAACTGCAAAGCATTAATGTGCACTGACATAAATTTAGAAATCCACAACAATTATTCTCTGAATCTGAGATGGCAGGTTAACATTATGAAAAAATCTTCAAAATTTTTAGATAAGTTATGTCAGATTCAACATGGCTTCTCCTTCTTCCTCCTTCTTTAAAACTACATGAAGATATACCATAAAGTAGCAAGGGGGATTATACAGTCAGATTACTAATGATATTAAATATTTTTTCCATGCAGTTAATACAGGATTTGAAATTATCGGTAAAAATCCTTCCTGTGCATTTCAGTGAACCTGAACAACCATTTGGTCTCTACATATTGTAATTCTCTGAGGATAAATATGCAGTGGAGGAAATGGTCATAAAGACACACTGCAGGGCCAGCTGAAAACTCCTTTAGGTGGAATCCGTAAATGATGGCTCACTTTAAAACACCCTTATGTGACAGGAGCAAACTGGGGCGTATCTGAGCAGCAGGACATTGCCAGAGTACTGCTGTATGCAACCACTGTGCCACTCTTCTCCAGTGATGCCACAGTAGCACTTACCACTCCACATAAATTATATGAAAAGCTGACTTCAACAAACCAAAAAAAGCCAATTTCTTCATTAAAATTCATTAAAGCGGGCAGAAAATAGATTGTAAAAGCCCAGTCATCAGCTTTAAACGTGCGTTTTCCTTTTGTCACATCACTCTCATGTTTTAAACTGGAGAGCATTACTGTTTGGCATTTCCTGCAAATGCACTGAGGAAAAGCCACAGCAATATAGTGTTACTTCCATAGATGTTAACATTTAAAGACTCACAGAAGTGGCTAACGTTCAATTTCTGGTCAAAATTTGCTCACTTTCTTGCTTTGTTTTTTCAGATGAAGACAACCTGGTAAAAGCGTTCCCACATTCCTCTTTGCACTTTTGCCATGACAAAACTTAGCTGACATAGGCAAATTCGAGTCCTAAAAACATGTATCTTTGTCCGATTTTGTTTCAAGTTCCTGCCTCTTTATTAACTATGGAAGAGCACCTCTTCCTTCTTGCCCAAGCAAGCTGCTGGTTATCATTCCCATCCCTCCGGTCGGTCGAGTAACACATGACGCTGGCCTAGCACAAATACAAAACAGGTTCCTATGGAATCTGAAATACTGTTTGTACATCCTACCACTGACCACAGCGGAACAATGGTGTGCCAATGATATGGAAAAAAATAACTCTATTTGCTCACTCTTTCTGTGCCTCTGTCTGAAATATACCTAGCTCCAAAGCTATTATTTATAGTTATGAGGTGACAACTGAGAGCTAGCAGTCTGCTGAGTGAAAAAATGTTTGCGTTTATGCTTTTCAGAGATATCCTATATATACACACACATACATGTGCAGCAGCTATTCATGCTGCATAAGGAGATGTGCCTAATCAACTACAGTGCTTATTCAGTGGTATGAAAAGTAAAGGAGTTATTTTAAGTGAATTAAGTAACAAAACTTCATTTTTAAAGACTATTCAAAATGAAAATATTTTTAGCAAAGCCTACAGCTGCACTAGCATTGTTTAAAACACTGGGAAGCAGTTGTGTAAGTTTTCTGGGAACACTTGCCTATCATTTTTAATATAGAAAATCATCTCTTCTAAGTTGCTTGAAAACAATGTTGTTTTAAAGTCACACTTGAGCAAAACCTTTACATCTTTCACACAATCACTGAAATGTTGATGTTGGGAGGGATCTTTCAGAGGTCATATAGTCCAACTGCCTGCCTGCCTGAAGGACTATCACCAGCACCAGACCCAGTCAGCCATGGTTTTGTTCAGTCAAATCCTGAAAAACTTCAGGGATAAACATTCCACCTCCTCTCTGGGTAGCCTCCTCCAATCCTGCACTACCCTCCAAAGGCAAAAGTTTTTCCTAACTTCCATTCTAACCTGCAAAGCCACAAGTTGATACTGTGGTCCCTTTTTTGCCATTTGAAGCCATCTAGAAGGGTTTGGCTTCCTCTTCTCCATAGCTTGCCTTCAAGCAGTTGCAGGCTATTAGACTGCCCCATGGCTGCCTCCTCACCAGGCTCTACAAGCACAGCTCCCCTCACCTTTCCCTAAAGGGCATGTCCTCCAGGCCTCTGACCGCCTTGGTAGCCCTCCACTAGGCCCTCTCCAGCATCTCTACACTCCCAATGTTTCAACCAACCTCAGGCATCACTTCTGTAGTACTGAAGAACAGGATGATCTCAACTTTATCAGCGTTGCTCGAAAGATTGTCACTGAACAACCCCTTTACTCTCCATGGGCTCTATGGATCAGCTCTGCCAGGCCCAGCTGAGGCAGTCAAAGACACCAGCACCTCACCGTGTGCCTTTCCCCAAGCCCAGAGATGACCACCCCTACTGCTGAGATGGCAGAAACCGGTGTGCCCACACCTCTCGTCAGTTATCTCTGCTCTAGGTGCAGCAGGGGATAGCAGATCGTGGGGGCTATAATGGCTGCCATCACCACACCTAAATGCCTTCCTTAACGTCCATTCTCAGATGGACTTCATATCTGAATTTCAGACAATCTCATTATTCCTGGAACATTTTTCCCCATGATCATTTCAAGGCAATATAAAAACCAGTCCTATGATCAGATACAGTGTAAGTCCTATGACTCCTGCCCTTGATTTAAGAGGAGCAGGAATCCCTGCAGAACTCTTTCCAGCAGACGGGCATTTAATAAATCTTGTGAAAGTGTGAGGAAAATATGAAAAAAAAGGAGACACTGATAAGAGAAATACTTTTGAAATAGACAGTCAACACCAGAAGTTTAAAATTATTTTCCAGCCAAGTAATTACAACTGCTCTCTGTCATAATTTCCCATGGGTGAAAAAAAAAAAAGTCAAAATCAAATATGTAGTAATCTGCAAGTCTGAACCACAGAAAACCTGTTGTACTGTCTTTCTCAGGGAAGGTTAGAAATTACATCAAAACAGGAGGGCTGTGCTTTTCTAATCACACAAAGCTTAATGGTCCGCATCAGTTCTTGGTCCCTGACTGCCTGGATCTTGAGACATGTTGGGTATTAGCTCTCTCACAAGTAGCATGACAGATTTTGGCCTCTTCATCAACAGTTCAGCTGTGTACTTCCCTCCCTGAGGTGGAAGAGACAACTACTGAACAGAAGAACCATATTCCTCGATTCCACCCAAATCTCAGTTCTCCACATGTAGGGACATTCAGTCCATGTTTCCTGTTAACCAAAAGCAACTCCTCTTCCCTGTTCCTTTAGATATCTCCCTGCTCAGTGTCTTGTTTAGACTCTTCGGGTTGCTCTCCAGAAGCCGTCAGAGCTGCCCAGCTCCCCATAGACTAGGCAGAGGGGCTGAGATGGGATTTAGATATCTGACTGTGGCCTGAAGCAAAGAGTCCAAGTATCTTGCCAAGATGTGACAATTGCTCTACTCTGCTCACCTTGGCCATCATGCATGCTTGATCCAGGCAAAATCTCACCCAGTCCAGGCTATCTGTGCCTATGAGCTTCCAGTAAACCTTTGGGAGTAAAGCATATACACACACACTCCTCAGGCAGCTCCCCACAAGTGTGCCAAACCATTAAAAATGTATCTTGTTCCCAGCTTGGAAACGTTGGACCTGCTGAGGAGAAATCAACCTTTGGCATGTCCTCCCTTCAGTCCTCCTAACCCACACTTTGTTTTCATATTCTTTGCTATCAGTGAAGACACTTTAACAAGCCACAGAAAAGCTCTGGATGAATTTGCTTAGTTAAAAGCATTTCTGAATCTACAGTGTAAACAAAGAACTGACTCAACAGCACTACTTCCTAAGTTACATACAGGGAATAAGGTGGTTTTAGTCATTAAAAAAAAAAACAACAAAACAACTCTACTCTTATATTGGTATTTCTGTCATCTATATGAGACAGTAAAAAGTAATCAGACTTCTTTTGTGTTATTTGCCCATTGCCTTAGCATGCAGATGAATTCTAGAAAAGTAAAATCTAATTTAATAAGCCTATTATGACCATATGAAGGAGACAACTTTCCCTCTTGTACTCCAGGCAACTTAAAAACTCTGAAACTGCCTTTGTATGTTAGCTTTCCAGCCATCAGCTGACACAGGATGGCAGTGGCAAAAGCCAGCAAATTCTCTCCAGAACTCTTCTGGGGACCCATTGATTTGGGCTGGGACTTGGGATTGAGTTAAGCTAGATGTCAACCCAGTTTGCACTATCACAGCAGCATGGAGCAATTTCAACATTTTTGAAACCCCATGAACAACGAAGCTCAAACAGCAGAATACTGGATCTAAACTGGATGGCACAACAGATCTCTGAACACACAGTCCAAAGTATGCAACATGATCTGCCCATCAAATGGAAATCTTTTGCTGGGTTCAAGTACCAGCATCAGTGTCAGATAAAGCACAGATGGAAACACTGGGATGAATAAAGAGCCCAGACCAGAGACCAAATGAGAACCCTATTCCTGAGGTCTTTGATCATACATGTAAGCCGCGCTTGCTGTTCCCTCCACTTGGATACACTCCTAATTCCTGCATATCCCTCTATGCAGTCTTGACACTGTTGAAAGGAGAGTGTGTATAAACAATTGCATGAAGTTGCCTATTCTCAAGGAATAAAGGTGCTAATATGCTGTGGGGCTGAGGCTGGGGAAAAAAAGAAAGGTATGACAGGTTCCCCCCACTTTCCATGCCTGTCCTAAGAGTCAGAGGTTGCTATCAGGGCTTGTAAAACTTTGGAAAACAATATGCAAAGCATCTTAAGGGTGGGGGGAAAGGTTTGGTAGGTGATTTGTTGGTTTTGTAAGTATTCTGTTATACACTCAGAAACTGAGCTGTTTTCAGGGGAGCAAGAGTAGTCTCTTTAGCTGTGCGTTTTAAAATTTTAAAACCATCTGCCTTCCTTCACGACTAGTCAGATTTTTTTCCAGGAGAACTGACTTCAGTTTACAGCATGCCACGTACTGACTGACCTCTCCTCAAGATTTATACAGCTGACTATTAATTTTAGGAGGAATGGGTGTGCATGCAAAGCCCAGCATGAATAAAGGGTCAATAACACCTCCAAAATACTGCATTAAAACTATCAGCAATACACAGTTCACTAACAAACTCCTTAGCTAGCCATTCCATTGAAATTCCAAGCATGCAGTTACAAAGGTAGAGGCAAGAAGCATTCCTAAGCCTGACGTTACTGATGCGTTATTAGAGTGGTCATCTGGAGGCAAGAAAACAAACAGCCATTCCCACCACCTTAGCCAGAGTGGGGCATGCTAAGCTCACCTGCTTTTTTTGCTTCAGAAAGAAAACCTGACAGGTTTCACATAATTTTCAAGCTTCAAAGATGGGCAGATTTGTTTCTTCTTATCTCCATATAAGAGGAAGAGTAACTTTATGAGCAAGGGTTCCTAATAAAAATTATCACAGGAATAAACACCTTCAACATAAATTATTGTCGTACAGGCCACTTTTAATCTACCAGCAGTCACTTAAATGGCAGTTATAATAGCTGTCATTAAAACATTTAATTGCACGTTTGTGATTTTATTATTATTACCTGTTTTGGAATGCTCTTTAGAACAGCACATATACAATAGTATACCAGCTACATTGCCTGTACAAACAAGACTTTAATAACTCCAATGGTTATCACCATCCTTGTTATGATTGCTAGATTTTCATCAAACACTTGTTAGAAAACTACAAAATTTTCTTCTCCAAGGATCTCAAAGTACATTTAATTTTACACACACACAACTTCACTCCAACAAACACTGAGGCAAGTCTTGTGGATACTAGCCAAGTAGATAAATTATACACAGCATTTTAACAGGTAGAGAAGAAAAAAAAAAAAGGAAAATTATAACCTTGGAGTTCAGTGATTCTGGCAATCCATCTCTCTGAACTATGCCAAAGAGCATAGCACTCTTGCTACCAATACCACACAGATCTCTCCTGTTCTGCCTTTATCCCCCACTGCAGAAAATGGTATAATTACAAACCTCCGGATGGATGAGATTGCTGGATATCCAGCCCACTACCTCAGAACTGCTTTCACTTTCCCACCATACCAGAAAGTCAGGAGAGGGCCCATGGTGACACGACAGTTCCACAAACACTTTACATGGGCATAGGCAGCACACGAGCCCTTCCTCTACCACCAGCAACTCACTGCCATGCCCTCACAGTGCAAATATGGAAAAGGCAAGGGCAGTTCACTTTTTTTTTTTCTCCTTTTTTTTCTTTTTTTTTTTTTTTTCTCTGATAGCAATGCCCACTGAAAGTGTTCCTGGAACTACAGTGTACATTACTGCTATAAACTGAAGATGCAGTGGTTCTGTGGCTCTGAAGCTACTGACATGCTGGATCCGGGCAGGAAGGACACATGCGTGGCCAAGAAATGACTCTTGGGAAGGCAGACTCAGATTAACAGCCAATTAGCTCTCAAAAAACATCAACCCCCAAATTTTGGTAGCCTCAAACTACTAGACTACATGCAAAGGTATTGTTCCTTTTTAATACATCCACATGGTTCTGTTACACAAAATGGGAGGCCTAAGAGTCAGCGTGCAGATCATTTGAACGTTGCCATTTTAGTTATCTTATTCTCACTTTGGTGTTAAAAATTTGCAGTCCTACCCAGCAATCTTATCCTGCTATGTAAATCTTTTTAAACAAAATGCCTTATTCAAAGCTTACTATTGTTAGCCGGTATCAAATCAGTGTAGCAATTTGCCATCGGCGTATCTTGATCTAATTACGTTCTGGAAAGAATCGAAATAGATCTAAAGAAAATTCAGATAATGGAACAGGCAAAACAAGAAAGGGAAAGGAGGAGCATAAACAAAAGATAAAAGAAGAACAAAGGATAAAGCTCCAAGATACAAAAAATAGGATTAGGTGATACTGAAATTGGGGGGGGTATGCGCAGAGGCATCCTGTAAAAGAAAGAGGAAGACCAGGAATTAAAAATGTTACCATCATCTAATGCATTCTATGAAATCAAACATCATTCACAGAGATGTGCAAATGGTGTGCTTAGAAGTTAAACGATGCGTCTGATCTGAAATCCATGAGCAACCAATGTTCATTTATACTATATTAATGGATTTCAGATACAGTCAATGGAGACAAAACTTCACCCTCCTATGGATCTGCCTATGACTGACAGCTCTGTGTAATATTTAGCAATACGTTGGAATTTAACCGCTGGCATAATGCTTACAAAAATTCCAAGGATACTTCCAGTATAGGAAACAGATCTTGTTTAATTTGGATGATACTCACTGGAGTTCTTTGATCTTTTTAGTGCACGTCAGTACTAAGAAGTCTGTGGGCTCTCAAAAATTGTAG
>JANZLP010000011.1:11939606-11951344 GCA_026930925.1 Chelictinia riocourii
AAGAAAATTGAAAATGAAAAAAAGGAAACAATCATGGGTATGTGACTAGATACCAGTCTTTTTTTATTAAATGTATGAATAACATGTACAACTTATGAGTAAACAGGCCACTTTCTCTATAAGTGCAGAAATCTGGTCCTCTGGATGAGTCACTTGGGTTTGTTGGTAAGTACTGTAACTTTCATATTGCTAAAGAATGATTCAGAGGCATTACTAATCGTTCAAAATGTGAAGTATAAAAATTTACAGACTGACATTTAATATGTCTTATTTTGGGTAAGAGGAGGATATGAGAGTCTGGATTTTCAAAACTGGAGGAGTGCTAGAACAGTTTGGGGCTTCCGGTGACATTAATGCGCCTTTTAAGCAAAGTTGAAGTCACTACTGTGGATGGGAAAGTGAGACAAATACAGATACTACTTAAATATATAGTTCTTTATCACTTTTAAAATGCAGGTTTTTTCTGAAATCTGACTATGGAATTGTTGTCTTGTATTCAGTTGATCTGATACCTGTGAATGCCAGATCTACTTATTTAACTATCTACAGCTGTGGTTCCCCTTAGCACTCTCCACTCATGCAAATGACAGTATAGAATCATTGTGCAAAAGAATCTTAAACAGCTTTTTATTCTAGTTCATGTAAAGTTTGTATAGTCACAGAAGAAGAGCATGGAGTTTCTGCAAGTCTTTACAGTATCAGTAGATTGTGCATTAAGTAGTCATTGCAAGTCAGAACCAGTATACTGTAATAAGAATTTCTTCTTGCAAAACATTTATGCAATTACTATTATTTTTCTAATAAACAATATGGAGTCAAAAGAATTCCATTAATACTATAGATCTAATAAACAGGATGGAATTCTAATACAGAATTACATTTTTCAGTTCTGAATTGTAGCACTTAGTGCTTTATTGTAAATTACACAACACTTTTTTGATGAAGTTTTGATCTTGTTTGGTTAAAGTGGTTGTTGGTCATTTTGGTAAAGACTTTTAGAAGTTTAAAAGCATTTTCCAAGTATTATCTAAAAAGGCAGTCTTCCTCTGCAGAAGTGAAACACTATTGGTCCTGACTGGAAATAGGATATTAAGGTCAATTAGCTGCCACCTCGCCAGGAAAGGGAGTAAAATCAACATGACATCAGATACTGTAGTTGTCCCATTAACTATGGCTTTTAAGGCAACAGTTTTCAATGTTTTGCTTATTTATCCAAGGGCATCGGTTAAGCTTGTGTTGATGACGTTCTCCACTTCAGTGGCTGTAGTGATGGACTCTTATTTAGAAGTGTAGCATGTGCATGGTATAGTCTATATAAATTTGATAGGATTTTTGGAATTGCTCATAGAGTGTTTTACTGTACACAGGTGAACAAGAGACCTGCTAATGGCAGGAGAAAGAAAGAGGCACTTTCTGTATTATAGTCTTCTAAAATAAAAATTACAATGGTCAGTCATTTTGAATTGATTGGTAAAGGAGCATAATAAGGGAAAAAAGCTGGCCTGTTAGTGAGGTTAAGAAGCTTACTGTACTAATAACTGTGCTAGAACACATCGAGTAATGTGCAAACTAGTAACTTTTAGTAGCTGTGTTGTAATAAATCTGTTGCTTTTTAGACTTACTGCTTTACATTTTAATGCACTGTAAAGTGTGAATTATAACACTAACAGTGTTTTATAATATCACAGAAAGGCAATACCCTTCTGTCAGAAACTCTTCTTGTGGAATATTCATGGATTTTCAAATGGCAAACCAACGACAAAGTAGCCGAAGTATGGCTAGTAAGCAGAAGTAAGTGTATTTTAAATAATCCACACAAAACGGCAACTTACTATGTGAAATGTAGTTTTTTTCATTATATTTGAAATATGTGAAGTTTATAAACTTGTGGCTTTTAGAGTCAATTATTATTCTGTAAGCTCTCAGTAATTAGTTCTTAAGTAAATAATTTACAGGCTTTGCTACATGTCATTTATAGCAGAAATTTATCTACATATCAGTTTATGGTATAATTTTATTACAGAATGAGTTGCCAGGATTGTCATTTCGTTGTACGATTCTTCAGTCACTTAATTAGATATTGACTTGCAGTAATAAAGAACAAGCCTTTTAGGGGCTCTCAGGGCTCTGCAGAACTGTAATTTCTTGAAATAATCAAGACTCTATGGTATATAGTGTTGTCAAAATAGCATGTTCCCTTTCGGGGATAACAGCAGTTGGTGTAAAACATGTTATTACTGATCTAAAATTCGTCTAGATTTGAGACATATAAGACGGCTCTGTATTAAAGAAACAAATTGATGCCTGTTTCTTGTGGAACTTGCAAGGAGCTCCAGATTTATCTTGAAGCACTGTATACATCTACAATTTTCTGCTACATCAGTTGGACATCTAAAGCAAGAATATTAAATTTTATTGGTAACACTACATTCCACTGCTTTATGGCTGCGCATCAGTGGCTAATCTTCACATAAGGGAGACTTTATTGTCTAGGCTAACTCACCTTACCTAAATTTACATGCCCAAATTCTACGTAAGTTCATTGTCTAGGCTTCCTCTCTAGACAGGGGAGACAAATTAGGAAATTCAGGAAGGCGTCTTTCTGAAGCATTGCCTTCTGAAATGTTTGTCAGCCTCTATACCTGCACCACGCAGAGAAGACAGCCTGCCTGCAGATCAGCTGTCTCTCTTCAGTTTCCATGCAGGCAGAAGTCATCACATCTGCCTAGTTAAACACACCCTTAGCAGAGGGAAGAACGTGCATATGTGGCACATGAATGTTTCACAGTTGCAGCCTGAGTATTCATTTCTTAGGGAAATATGCAGGAAGAGGCAGAAGGGTCTTTTGATATTCAAAGCACGCATCAAATCACCCTCACAGGCTGGAGGCCGCAAGAAGCATCAGGGACCATGCAAATTTGGAAGGGTACACTTACACATGCACACACAGAATTTTAACCTGACTTCTTGTCAGCATATCCCAAGCACAGAGGGCAGAAGAAGACTGCATCATTTGACAGAGCTGGGAAGACTGCAGTATTAGAAAGCTCAGCAGTTCCCCAGAATGATTTTGCACGGTGAAGGAGATCATGATGACAAGGTCTTGTAGCCACAGAGCACACTGGGGGTCTACACTGAGCTGCTGCAGGGTCTCTGCAGTTTCAAGTCCTTTATAAAGGATTGTATCTAGAGGATATCTGTGTTAATCTATTTTTTACCCTTGAGTTACTAGACCCTCTGTACCCCACTCTTTCTGAAGAAAGGAATTGTGGAAGGATGGGGTGCTGTGCTTGGAGCTCCAGGAAAAGCATTATCCAGCTCCATGTAACCTAGATAAATGGATGAGACATCATCCTTTATTCACATGTGTGATGTACTCAAAGCCTCATGAACTTCCAGGTGTGCAAGTGATGCAAAATACCATTTTTGTGTCAGAAATTCCAGCTATACCACCAGAAGTCATGACACTTTCTCTACAGCTTCCAGCTGTTCCTAATAATTTGGCTATCTCAGGGTACTGAGCGATGTGTTGGAGGTCACAGATGGGAGGTGGTGGAATAAACCCCAATTTTCGAGCAGTGGCAAGGAAGTAGGTTGTGGCTAGTTCCTGTACAGAAAGGACTGAAGAGAACAATGAGAAATTGAGGCATTGATTTCAGAAAAATTAATCTGTTCCTTTCCTGCAAAAAGCAGCAAGACACTAAAATACAAAATGGCCAGGCAAGGAATTAAATTGCTTGAATACCTGGAAGATGAGTAGAATTTGTGGCTGTGTGATGTATTCAGGTATAAGCCTGAGGATTTACAACATACATAATTTTAAGTGGTGTAGCAAAGAGATGAGTCTGAGATGACTTCTCACTATCAGTAAAACATACTGGAAATTATAGATGGATTTTCCTAGATCAGGCTAGTACATTATCGATCACCTTCCTCCTGAATTCTATGTTTTTACACCAAGGACCTGATCCAAGCTCACTGCATGTGATAGACTCATACTGACTTCGGTGGGCTTTAGATCAGGCTTCTTACAAATATCACATTAGTTTTTTAATGTCCTGGAAGGTTTTGAAACATATAAACTTTGGATCTTTTTTTTTCAGTTAAGTAATTATCTGCATTAGTTTTTCAAAATTCATGTAAACCAACAATAAAGCCTTTGAGTGATATACAAAAAGCTCATTAAAAGATCTACTTGTGTCAGTCTAAAATAATTAGTAAGGTTTGGAGTACAAAATTAATTAGTTTTCTTTATCCTTTGCCAACAAATAGATAGTGCCTGCACAGAGGTTTTCTTTCTTCTGCATTAATAGCCAGAGAACTTTACCGGTTTGTTCATAGTCAGAAGTACCTGAACTCTGTTGTACCCTGCAGTGAAATGAAATAACTTGTCTAGAGCGAACTGATGTGAAGCTGCGGTTGGAACATAAAGCAATTCTGTGATTAGAAAACACCGCCCCCCCATCTTTTTTTTTTTTTAATTTAAAGAAATCACATCAGTCAGGAGGAATAGAAAGTTCTTTCAATGGGTTTTTTGTCATCTGATAGTGAATTACCCTAACCACTGCTTTGCAGGATGCCATTTACTGAGCACTGCTTTGAACTGATACACCACTCAAAATTGCTTATGTCCTATGCTCAGGCTTCATGAAAAGTAGGAATCTGGTAGTGCTACATATCCAAATCTCGCATTGTCATTAAAATTACATCTGGAATAGATCTGGTTCTTTGTGTTTAAAGTCCTTGAGTTGCCGTGGACATATTTCCCCATAAAGACAAGCATCACTGCCGTATCAGAAGAAATTCTTTTCAAGAAAAGCAACATTTCATAACTGAAAATAATATAGGCCAAAAGATGCATCTTCATATATAGCAGATCTTCTCTGTAATTTATTGGCATGGGTCCCAGCAAGGGTGGTTTTGCCCTACTTGGAAGGCAGTCTTTTCAGCTGAGCAGAATACAGATCATCTCTTTCAACATCACATTATTTTCTACATATTTTCAATGCTTCCTGCAGTCAGCTGAATGAATAAAATTGCTGTACCCCCCGCCCCCCCCCGAATCTTTATATATCTCCAAGAATTTGTGTTATAAAACTTAACCATAAAATTTTGTAACATTATGCTCCCATGAAACAGCCAAGGAAGTTCATTCAGTGGGAGAAAAATGACTCCTTTCTGCTTCCTTTGAGCTGCTCACATCTCATAAATCTTTTTGAAAGATTTAACTCTAGCTCAGGAGGAAGGTGTTTCTGGTTTAGGGGCATGAGGCTCCCAATATCCCAGGGCACTGGATTGCTGTGAAGCTATCACAGTATTTGCTCTCCAGCACTCACTGAGATCACATTGATCTGGCAGAGGTCCCTCACTGGACCCCTTCACCGTCTGTGCTCCAGCTGGTCCAAGCAAACCCTCCCTTGCACTCTGTAAGCCTCTGTGCAAGGTAAAAATGTCTTCATTCAGCTTAAGAAAGGCTTGTTTAAAATACCGTTCTCAAAGTACTAGTTGTTCTTTTTGTAAGCAAATAAAAATGATTGTGATAGCAGGTATTTCATTAGAAAAAGCTGTTAAAAGAATTTGGGAAAATATGGAACTACTGAAGAATTATTCCCCTGCATAACTCTAAACACAAAAAATATACTGTAGGTTGTTCAAGACAGTTTTTGGTACTGGATTGTATTTCAAAGCAAGAAGAACAAAGAGAGGGAGAGTGTGATTCACTTCTGATTGCAGATAGCTCTCTATAATCCAAGGGCTGTGTTATCAAGTGCTAGTAGGAAATAAACTTGAATTTTGCGTTTAATTTTCCAAGTGTGAATGGTACCCATTTTTATTACCATTAGTAGTAAATCCCGTGTTTATTCCAATGAATTTTGTTTGCTAAAAATTTTGTTTTGTAATAGCACAAACTCATCCTCACCACAAAGGCACATTCTTTCAGGTGGCTTGGATGATACTAAGTAGATACGCACTTTTGCTGTGTGCCAGGCAGATTTTTATCTCTGATACTCAGTTTTAGGAATAAACATATGGCAACAGAATTCAAAAATCATTTCCAAGTAAATCAAATCAGTGAGACTGATAGAAATGTAGGGGCTTTTTCAAAGAAAAAGTTATGCAAATGCTAACTAACACCAACCAAACATTCTGTTGAGTGAAAAAGCAGATTTTATTTTATTTTAAAACTTTTTAAGTGAGAGGGCAAAGATTTCTTTGCTATGAAACTTCAATACTTTCAACTGAGTGGGCATATTCAATATACTAACCATGTTACCTGTCCTTTTTAGACAGTCATTATGTAGTTAAATTGCTCCTTTATACCACTGCAAGCCTGAAGCGTAGGGGAGATGAGCTCCAGAGGAAGAGATGCTAGCCAGAGTAGGAGCCGTGAAGTCTTCTGCTTCAGGATAGGGAGATTTACCTGGAAATGGTTGAGAGGATGTAAAATGGCTGATCTGCTCATGTAGGTTGCAATATTAAGGCCACTTTTTTAGAAGCAGCTAAGACCAATTTCTATCTGAGAAAAAGGTGAAACTGGTAACTGTGTCCTTAAACAATGCAATGAGAAACTGTTCAAAATACATTTATTGCAGAATGTTTTTTTTTTTTCTTGTTTTGAAGGGAAAAGACTTATTTAGGCTATATCTCTTCTGTGTCGACCTGTATACCGCTGAAAAATTTTGTAAAGCAAGGGCTTTAGTAATAGCTGGGGTGGCGAGGTGAAAGAGTATGGGAGGGGGTGTAGCAAAAAGGAGAATTGGGCAGCACAAGATGTCTGAGATTTGGACCGCGGATGCAGCCAGTGCATTGGCTTGTGTGACTAGCACAGCTCCTAAAAGTTACCGGATAGCCCACACAGCAGGCAAAATATGTAAGAAATGCTGTTAATAGGAGTAGCTAATAGCAAACCAACAGTAGTGCCAACAAGGAGAGACAAAGACTGGTACTGTGAGTAGCTGATGGTGAAATGAGTTAGTGAATCGTACCAGATGACCAGCAGTGACCAGGGAATCTGGCAGAACACAGACCTCCTGAGGCTGGGGTGGTCTCAGGAAACCCAGATATATGCTAATTCAGCAGCTGTCAGTCAAAAAGAAGTGGGGTACCTTCAAGAACGAGTATCTGCTCCACTGTGGACCTCCATGGACTGCAGGGGGACAACCTGCCTCACCATGGTCTTCACCACGGGCTGCAGGGGAATCTCTGCTCCAGCACCTGGAGCATGTCCTCCCCCTCCTTCTTCACTGACCTTGGTGTCTGTAGGGTTGTTTCTCTCACATGTTCTCACTCCTCTTTCTGGCTGCCATTTCTGTGTCTCCTGCAACTTTTTTTCCTTCTTAAATATGTTATCACAAAGGCACTACTACTATCGCTGATTGGCTTGGCCTTGGCTGGCGGCAGGTCCGTGTTATAGCCGGCTCTGTTGAACATAGGGAAAGCTCCCAGCCACTTCTCCCAGAAGCCACCCCCTTGTGTGGTATCAGAATGATAAATGGTGAAGATTAAAGAGTCTGATTTTCATAGGTGCTTAGACCCGGGGCCTGCTGGTAACTTCAGGAGGAGTTTTAAATGCTTAACCTTTCTAAAACCACATCTGAAGGCTTGCTCAAGGTCACATAGGCAGCCTTTTGCAGTGCTATGCCAGCAGTAAATTTGTCCAATTGTTTTGTCTCAGAGTTTGCTGGTGTTACTAAATTTTCCTCTAAGCAGGATTGCCCCATTTGTTGCAGCAGAAAAAGCTGTTCTTTCAGCTTGAAGCAGCTGAAAGAACCTGAATACATTGTATTGTAATCATTAAATACCAGTTTTCTACCAGATATAAGCAGAACACCTATTTTTAGTTAAAAAGCTGCTGTTAGGTTACACAATATCTTTTATGGCTGAAGTAATGCAGCAAGCTGGTACAAACCAAATGGTACTTGACAGTTTGCAAATTGAGCATCAACACAAACAGCAGGTGGTCACTCAGCCCTAGACTTTTGTGCCGATTGTTATAATAATAGCTATAGTAATAATACTAAATAAGTAACATTCAGCAATATATGTGTGTTTTTCATGGGGGGTTTGAATACTGAAGATCCACTTTTACAATTCATGCTTAGACAATTATTACCTGCAGCTTTATTTTTATGATCACTTTCTCCATTTTCCTATTGTTGAAGGTTAGGATTAGTATCCCTGTATCCCTGTAGTCAAGGCCTTCAGATCAGATAGATACTTTACTGGAGCTCCAGGGTGCCTTTTTATTGTATGTGACCGCTGCACCAAGTTTTGTCTAGAGTGAATTCTTTAGTTTTGTAAACCCTAAAAGTAGGAGCACATGACCCACTTTAAAACATCTAGGAATCATAACTAAAAATTTCTAAAATAGGCATGCATGACAGCAGTCTTCTTACTGCTTTTCTCCTAGCTTCACTAAACATTAACCAATCTAGTTAGCTTCTCTATGTCCATCTCCTTGGGCAGGAGGAAGAACTGAATAGTCATTCACTTTGGAGCGTTTTATGACACTGTGTCGATACATGTAAAGAATTCAGATTATCATGTAGCAGCCAGGAATTTTAAACTGGAACCCAGAATTTAGGCTAAGAAAATCTCTTGGTGCCCAGAAATGTTAAAAACTTGCAGATTACTTTCACTATTGGCCTTTCTTCTTCTTATCATCATCATCATCATTATTATTACTACATACAGCCAACCTTTTATTTCTTTGTCCCCACTAAAGAGCACTAGTGACCCGAAGGACTACTTGTGGAAGAAGATGCTAATCAATACAGAGATGGCCCAGCCTGTCCCCGAATCAGGCTGACTGCAGTTTTTGTAGCTCTCACTGTTAGGCACTTAAAATGTCTGCTGTTATATTTACATTGAGGGGAGTTTGCCTCTACAGTAATTTGTTTTAACAGGACACTGGGAACATATCAGTTACAGACCAACAGACATTGGTCCCTATGTGACAGTTCCCATGTGCTTGTCAGACTTCCATCCTTGCTGATGCTGATGTGCACTAGCACAGTCCAGTACAGGAGGATCCAACAATGTAATAGCATTAACTGCTTGGTTAAGTCCACCCATGTGGTGAGGAGGATGCTGGTGCCCAAAACAGCTTCCCTCTCAGTCCCAACGCCAGAGACCCACACCCCGCACACCCAGGTGAAAACAAAAGAGTAGCCTGATGCACCCCACCCCAGTGGCTAGGTCTTTGTTTTTCTTAAGTACCCAGCAATTTGTCCCCCTAGCAACACAGTATGGGGAAAATTCCTTTAACAGAAAAAAAAAACTAAACTAGGAGAACTCCTAAAACCCCAACAACTGCTCATTTCTTTTCCTGGTATGTCAATCTTTTGTGCCTTTCTCAAAGTGTAACCAATAATTTGAAGGCTAATTTATGTGAAAGAAAGTGGTTTTGACCCATTCTTCTGAGGCTGGAACCTCCATTTAGCACAGAATGGTTAAGCATTCACTGATTGAACAAGAGAGAGGTTACAAGAGGCATTTAGTACATTTGGTACCCTTGGCATTTGGCTGGCAGAAGGCTGACATACCTTTCAACACCTACTGTGAGGACAATTTCAGGTTTTTAAGTTACTGCTTAGTGTAAAATATAGGCAGTCTCCAACACCACCATTGGGCAAGTGCTCCAGCTATTGAGCTGCTGTAGAAGTGGAGCACTATTTACATCTCTGGCTGTGTTTTGGTTTGTTTTTTAAGTAGGGGTCACTGAATTCATACCCTGCTTGCTAGTTTTGAAGTTTCCATAATTAATTTTAGGGGAACATTGCAAATCCTGCAAAATTCTGTCTATCTTTAATTCCATTGCCTGGAATAAGAGCCATGGACACATAGTATGAAGAGATTAGCCTCAAATTTAGTTACAGCCTTAAGGCTATGCTGGACAAATCACAGGAAAAATACACTGTCAACTGATCTCTTTTAATTCATTATTATTTTAGATTTTTACTGTTGTGTGTTGAGGAGGCTGACCTGGGGCAGGACCTTGGGCTATTGAGCAAACCCAAATTGATCAAGTATTGTCTGTTCCAAACAGCTTGTAGCTCAGTTTAAGGGCCCCAGGACTTTGCAAGGAGGAAGAACTGCTCTGGCAAGTTGTTGGCAAATTGCTTGTGCCTGTGGAATGGTCTGCTAATATATAGACAGGCACTGGCAACAAGAGGGTTTGAAGATCAAGTTTCAAAAAACCCAAACCAACCCACAAAAGTTTTGTAATTATTTGTCTTGAAAAAATTTTACTTGAAAGTGTTAATTGTGGAGTACAGCAGAAGAATTAAAATAGTATAATACAAATGTTGCATAAAAGAACTATATAAGAGGTATGAATTAACAAGCACCACAGAAGAAAAAAATATAAATTTAATGGGGGGGAGAAATGAAAAACGCAGCTGACCAGCATTTCAGGGCCAACAGTTGTCACAACCTTCAAATCTTAACTTGTGGGTAAATGAGGATCTGGCGGTAACTGCCAGTGGGAACCTCAAGAGGGATGTGCATGCAGAGCCAGAGGAATGCTACTTCAGAGCAGAGCCCATCTCCTATTATACACCTGTTAGTGGGAGGCTGTATTGGTGCAAACAAAAGAGGATGTATTTAATTTGGCACCTTGCTTCTCATCAGACTAGATTTCATTGTTTAATCTTTACAATCTGTGGTAAGCTAAAGGGTTGTGCTCTTCTTTTTCTGTGCTGAGGTTTGGCTGCATAGATGAAGATTTCATGGCTTTTACCACCTCTCCCTGTCATCCTTTCCTTGGAGTCTTCCTCCTTTGACACCTGTTCTGGGCCTAACATATACTACATTTATAAGCTCCTAACTTCTAATTTACAAAAAAAGTCTACTGAAGGCTACTGGCTTTATTACATCCACATTAGCATTCTCAGCGTAGTTTTCATGACTATCCTTTAGTTTAGTAACAGTTTTTTAGTGGTCAGTATATTCTGTGTGTTTGTACTTAATGTACAGCAGGTAGCTCAATTAAATTTTTATTATATGTACATATATATTATAAAAATATGATATAGATATATTTGGGAAGCATTTCTTTTGCTTTCCAGATACAGTCAAGGTCATATTTCAACATTTTCTCTGCATAAGGTCTTGGGAATGCGTTAAGTGGCAACTGATACTCATGTGCAACGCAGTAGGCTTTAAAAAGCAAAGTCACAGAACTGAGAGTTATGAAATTAACTGTTTTGTAGCAGGTACCCAGAGGAGGAAGCAGAGGTAGTCCTCAAATCAGCCAGGCCATGGGAGGCGCAAAAGGAGGAAGAGGGAACATTCCCTTTCTGGGAGGATCCCCCCTTCTCAGAATGATGGAGCAAGAGAAGCAGAATGTGGCTTCCATCTCCCAGGAAGCAGCAGCCATACAGATTAACTCCTTCAGTTTTGCTTTTATGCAAAGTGGGTCCAAATCTTGCCAAGCCTGGGCCAGGAGCTGCCTGTAATAGGACAGGGGAGCATGTCCCAGGACAGCTTACACAGAGTAAGATCATGGGTCTACGCCATTATGGTGCGTGCTAAGTTTCTTTGCACACAAGATTTAGTTTCAGATAGAAGGAGAAAATCAAGGCTAGCTGGGATCAGGAATGCTAATAATTTCTTTGGTTAGGGAGAGCAGCTTCATTTTGTTTGCCTCTAATATGTCCCTCCTTTCATGTCTTCTTTTTCCTACTGTTTTTTCCACATTCCATTTACCTGTCTCATGATCTTTCAGTGCACAACTC
>JANZLP010000011.1:12660140-12670204 GCA_026930925.1 Chelictinia riocourii
TTGTGTCCAGATTCATGATGTTTTCAGTGTTTTGGCCTTCTCCCCCTCCTCTGGGAACTGCTATGCATTTCCTTCATAAATATGAACTCTCAGGCCTGAAGAACAGCACTAGCCTTTAGTATCTGAGCAGCACTCCTCCACATTTGCTAGTTGTGAGAAGAGTATTTCATTTTTTTTTCTCCCTTCTAATTTTCTTATTTTCCTTGAGTTCTTTGCTGATGTGTAAGGCAGTATGTTCTGTTCCAGAAGGCGGCTTGGGAACAAATGCCTACCAGAGAAAGGGCTTTTATAATCTAGTGTGTTTGCACCATTGTGCTACTGGGTAGTTTGACACCTATTCCTGCTTGGCTCACCGTTTCTTCTAGAAAAGGTTCTTTCACTTTGGGGAAAGTGGGCTTCACCTGGACTTGGGAAAGAACCATGGAGGGCAACTTTTGCTTTCAAAGATACAAACGCTCACCCCTTCCCCATGTGGCAAAAATGTGACAAGGGAGTTCTTGTTAGTGGTTAACGTTGATTAAAAAAATCAATGGATGAGGCTTAAAATCCACCAGAAGAGGTGCTGTGTGGGGAGGCTTGTCACCATACCCAGATCACTCTGCCTAAGACTCTACAAATTTTAAACGGGGGCAAACATCACTGCCAGCACCAGCAGGATGTTCACCGCCTCCGAACACAGGAGCAGGGAAGCACTAAGGGTTCCCAGAGGAGCTGGTGGTGCTGGCTGCCAGGCCACTGGGCTGGGCAGGGAGGTCACGGCTGAGCAGCTGGAGGGAGGCTGGAGGGCTCGCGACAGCCTTTGCAATGAACAGGAGTATTTTTCTAAAGAATGCACATGAAAGAGCCACAAACATGGAGAAAGTGTAGAACATGCACCCACAAAGACTAAATTTAAAAGATGTGCTTAGCAGGGAACACATGCATAGCATATGGATGCAGCTGACGGAAGAGCTGTTGGACTCCATTCAAGATACCACTCACATAGCAGATGAACCGTCATAAATTTAAGCTACACATGTCACATCCTTACCACTAAGGTTCCCTTTAGTCATGTGTGAATGCAGTTTAATTGTCAGATCCTGGCTTGCGAGCTAACTTAGTCGCTCTCTGAGTGCATAAATGTGGTAGGCAGGACACGTAACACAGAGAGATCCTCAGCTGTTCGTTACCTTTCACGAGTTACTAGCCCATGGGCTTTTGCAGCCCCTACCTTGGCATTTGTTAGTCCCAGCACTTGCTGTCTAATAGGTGTCGCATGCTGTCCTTCAGCTCTTCAGCTGCTCGCTGACTGACAGGCCAACTTCTTTAACATTTGCTTTGATGCATTTTCTTGTATTAAGTTAATCTCCTTGAGCTGATTAAAAGCCTTCCAAGATTATATCATTGCCAAGACTTCTACTCACATGTACAAGCGCACAAAGACAATCATTCTGAAAAGGAAGACAAATAATAAAACCTATTCTGGATCTCTCCAATTAGGACGCTAGTAGCTAAGTCTCTGTCCTCCAGCCAATTTTCTATATTACTGAGCAAATCCACATCTCTGATGGATATAGAAGAATGCCAGGTTATTACTCTTCAGCGATTACTTTCCACTATCAAAGTCTTTTAATCCAAAATACATTATACTGACAAAACTGGTAGAACAGGTAAATATTTATAGAACAAAAATCAGACCTTCTTCCACTTCCATGCAGCACTGGAGTTGTAAGAGATTCCTTGCAGCTGCTTGCAAGGAATTAAAGTTTCAGATTTGCACTATCCTTTTGGAACCTAATTTTATAAGCAGCTGCCGACAGTCCATTAACTTGAATCCAAGATGCCCTCTGAGTTAGACTAGTGCTGAAGAAAGCATTAGTTTCCATTCCAAAATGTGCTTTATCACACATTCCTGCTGCCCCTTTTGCATATCTGTTTGACTCAAGGCAATAGCAGCATGGTATTTAAGCACCAATTACATTTTGGTAATCCACGCAATATTTTAACAGGGAGAGGAAGACTGAATGACTTTAAACCTTGTTAGGATAAGAAAAAAAACAGACTTAAGCATTCACCGGAAGGATTTTTAGGGAAGTCTTGCATATTTCTTGGTAGTGAGGCTTTTTAACATTATGTCTAACACTCAGATTTTATGGATGTACAAAACTGGAACTACATTTCCTGGATTTTCAGGTTTCTTTTTCTCTAATGGGCCTAAATGAAATTTAAATTTAAAAATGCTCTCTCTTTGTTTAAAGTCAGGTTTAAGCATAATACTGGTATTTGTCACTAATGAATCTACATTATGGTAGCAGCCGGTGATACCACTCTGTGATGGCAGTTTCTTTCAGATTTGGGGCTGTATGGTAGAAACACAGATGCAGAGGCAGTCATATGATTTGGGGCTGTATGGTAGAAACACAGATGCAGAGGCATCTGTGATATGATTTAGAGGACAACCTGCTGTTTGATGACGCTGTAGCTGGTGCAGGATTTGGAGGTTTCTTTGGTGGCAGGTTTTGTTGCTGATATTACTGTTACTGACTTGTGGCAAAGAGGTAATGAATAGAAATGGCATGAATGTGAAAGTAAGCTGGATTGGAAAGCATAAGAAAGAAAAATTATCACTGAACCAACAAAGAACAGCAGTGGGTTTTTTTGTTTGTTTTTTTTTTAAGATATTATGCAGAGGTGAATATTAGTATCTCGGTGAATATGGAGATTTTTCCCCAATTTAAAATGTATCATGGGAAGAAGATGCATCTTTTAGATAGAAAGGTAGACTGATGGGCAGAATAGGCTGGAATCATTCTGCAAGAAATGGCATGGTCAGTGTCAATAGTTTATTCATCTAAATAGAAATGGTGAAGCTAAGAAATGAAAGGCTCTAAATGCGGAGGTGAGAAATTTTGACTAGACCATGGAATTCACTTGAAGAGCAGTGGGTTGTGGCCAGAGATAAGTCTGAAAGATGACCTGAACTGTTAATATCTTAAATTAACTCCAGGGAGCTAAAATTGCTGAAATGAAAGGCAACGAGAAAGGAAGCGTGGATGGCAAAAGAAATTGAGCTTCGGGAGAAGTATTATAAGGATGAAAAGGCCAAAGTCTAGAGGTGATGTGGGAGGACTGAGTCAAAGGTAACACATCTGTGATACTGGAGAAAGATGGGGAGAAGGCAGAGTTTCACTTAGAGGAAAAAAAAGCATCAGTTTAGCCATCTGGAGTTTAAGATTACAGCTATGTGATAAATAAAGTCAGAAAGAAAATTAAAGGTGTGGTTTTCACCAGAGGTCTGGATTTGCAAAGCCCACCTGAAATTTCTCAGCCCAAAGTAGCTAAAGGGGTGCATGCAAGACTTGAGACTGTAGGAGATGGACCAGAAGGTCAGGTCCTTGTTGGACTCTTGTAAACCACCAGAAGTACAAGGGGAAGTGACAAAGTGAAGGAAAGCTGAGAATCATTAAAGAACTATGTCACAAAACCCTCAAAGCTTTGTTCAAGAGCAAAATGGCAGCGAAGTTTGAAAAGCAAGGGGGCAGAAGATGTAGTAACATGCTGAGGCATTGTATTGGTCCGCATCTAGCAAATCATCAAGCTTGTTCTTGCATCATATGTATAGAAACTCTGCACCTTGATAATTTTTACTTTATTTTAAATGAAATTGACCAAGATGTGCCTATATAAATTCATAATGTTTCCATCTGCCTGGAACTTTAGACTTGTGAGCCCTTAAAAAGAAGAAAACATCTTGTATTAAATTTTCTAAGCAGCCAAAATGCTCTTCATTTTTTTTCTCCTGTAGTTTAAATTTAAATATATGTTTCTAAATTTACATATTCAAAAACTTAATCTGAAACCTGTTTGGATTTGGATGTCTCTTTTTATCACATTTTGTTTAATGCAGCTACTTCTTGAATCGAGGCATCACCCCTGCAGCTACTGGATGTCAAAGGACAAAAAAAGTAAATTGCTTGAAAGAAAACTGAAGCCACATTTCTATTCTGCATTTGAGCTGCTGACATTTTCTAGATAACACCAAGAGATGTCAGAATACTGGCTGTTAAAGCAGTCTATGTTTGGCGCCTATTAAGTTGAGTTCTGAGACTGAAGGGAAACGTGAAGACTTCTGGAGGGACTGACATATAACATTACTTGCTTTATTTCAATTTTATAGGGGAAAAAAAGGGTTTTTTTCCCTACTTTTGTGCCCAAGAGTTCCTCTTAAAATGTAGCAGGTTACAGAGAGCCTGCAATTTCACTCTAATTCCTCTTTGTATTCGAAGGCTCCACAATACAGCTCCTGCCTTTCTGATGAGGAAGGGCTGAGAGAAACTCCCATCAGAGCCTCTTACTTTCTCATTACTGTCAGAGGCCACTGCTGACCTGTCTTCCTCTTCGGCACCAATAATTCTGTCTCTTTAATGCTCCCACATTATGTTGCTCAAGGGGTCCAGCTTGCCTCTTCTTGTTGATAAAGCTGTAGCTTCACCGAGTTCTTTAGAGTTACACCAGAGTAAAGGCATCTGGAAGGAGGAGAGGGGCTCCAAGTGTCTTGTTCACGTTGCTTCTATGTCATATAAAGCAACCAGAATGATCTTGGTCTTGCTTCTGAAGTACCCTCTTGTCTTCTCACATAGTGGTAAGCTTAGGGAGGAAATTGGTTTCCTGTCAGCTGAATTCTCCCTGCAGCTCTGTGGCATGCACAGGGAGTCTGACAGGACATCCCTCCAGAGAGCACATTCTCATCCCTCAACCCCTTGCTCCAGCTCTTCTGTCCCATCCACAGAAAGAGATGTCTCAGCATAGACCTTCCCCCATCCACTGCTCAGGGCAATGAGCCTGAGACATGCTAAGCATGAAGAAGTGAAGAGACCACGGCTGCAAACAGCTATTGCTTCCAGAGCCAAGCTGCTTTTCTACAAAGCTAGTATAGTAGTATATCATGCTCTTCCACACACACAGCCTTGGAAAGGATGCATAGGGTTGGGTAGTGTGCATAGGGCTGAGCAGGGTTCATATGGTTGAGGAGGGTGCACAGGGCTGGGCAGAGCTGAGCCTAAATTGACAGGCCCAGATGGACCCCTTCCAGACCTAGCTGGGATGTCTCTGCCAACCTGCTAATCTTGATCTTAGGTTAACAGACAGCTGGTGGCATTCAATCAGAGGCACCATTTACATATACCCTCCACACCAGTAAGTCTCCTGAACTGTGCTGTGCTGGATAATGCAAGGTCTATCAGTTGCTCCCAGGGCCTTTTGTGTCTCCTAGTCTATAGATTATCTTAAATATTGTTTCTGACTTCAAAGATAAGTGGTTGTATTTAAAAGCATTTGAACATCCATCACATCTGAGCAAGAAATACTACAGAACAGCTTGTCCCCTTGCATAGCAGTTGGCCAGAGGTTTTCTACTGAAGCTCCTGCCTTAGCCTCCACTACCTTTAGCATTGACGTTCCCCATTTCCCTGCACCTGCCTGTTCTCGCAGCACGATCCTTCTCCAGTAGTACTGCTGTTGCCTGCCTCAAAGAGTAAAGGTATGTGTCAGCCCAACTGGGGCTGCTACAGGACCATGTAGAACCTTTGCCAAGCTATTGGAAACTTAGAGGAAGCAATCCGAGCAAGTGGAGCTGCATCAAGCAATGCACATCTAAGTCTGCAAGGCTGAATCCAAGCAGGAACAGCCCAAGAAACTGAAATCCTTTGTATATGCCCGTGATACTACCATGTGAATTCATTTGCAGCTAGTTTCACCAAATTTAGCTTTCCAGTGATGCTTTTCAGGAGCTAATCCAGCATTTCTTCAGTATGGATCTTTGTGTTTATGACTTGTAGTGACGAAGGGTGCAAGTGGGTGGGTGTAGATAGCTGCTGTCTTTACCAGCACTTTACCTTAACTCAGCCCCTGGGAAGATCTGAGTGCATTATAAATGGCTCAGGCCTTACTGCAATAGCTCTAGGACCCTGATTAGCTAAGCCAGCATCAACTTAAAATTCAGCAAAACATGCCACTTCACAGGGAAAACACAAGAGGCTGAACGCTCTTCACCCTAAGCAGTAATGTTTGACTCTTCCCAAGAGCCAGCGATTATCAGCTTGTGCCGGTGAGCTAGTCAGGAAAGTAACAGGCCTCATTCTCATCTCAGACTAGAATCAGGCAGGAGATAGTCCACCAAACTCGGTTCATCTAAGAGGCAGAAAAGTAATGCAAATGAAGAATGAGGCCCACACAATTTTAAGGTTTTAACTTTTCTCTTAGTTTGAAGGAAAAAGACCACCTTGAAAACACCAATAGATATTCCAGAGGAGGTAAGAGAAAAGTATGTAAACATCCCAAGCAGTACTGAAGGCCCTCCAGAAGGAAAAAGTATTGCTCAGAAAACTGAGATGGTATTCCAGAGGACAAAAGAATGAAATAAACCCCTAAATTACCTTCAGCCATGCATTCAGGGACATAATTATGTTATTTTGCTCAGTCCGTTCTTTCTTTCTAATCAGATTAATAAATATATACACCAGGAAACATTGATATTTTGTATATGTGGGAGCTGATTTTATTCAGCATTTTGAAAATCCTTAAGCCTGCTGTTTATTTCGATTATTTATCATTTTTGCAAAGAGAACACATGCACCCAGAGCTCAGAGAAAGATCAGAGAGTCCAGCTTTCCTCAAGGCTATTTTTTCTCTTTAATCCTCAGGGACCTGACTGAATTTTTCTGTTTATTATTATTTTATATTTATTCTGCACATCCTATTTATTTATTCTGATTTATAAATTATACCACCATGCTAAGGGCAACTGTCCTCTCTGAATCATTCCTCTTATACCTGTGACATTTGTGCAAACCTCATGTCTGCCTTCTGCATTTCAGCCCTCGGTCCCAAACTACTTTAGGCCACTGTATTGTTTAATTTTTTCCTCACTTGGCCAAGCAGCCTGAAACCAACTGCATAATGTTCTATTTGACATTAAGCCGCACATATACTTTATAGTCTCCAAGTTCTCTGGGGCAATAACTGTCTTTTAAAAATATGTATAGTGGGGCCAGCATAATGGGGCCTCAGGCCTTGCGATGGCTCCCTCAGGCACTGCCACAATGCAGCATGTATTTCTAACAGCAGAGGAGATGAACCACCAGAAGAAGTGCCAAATTCTCTGTCCCTCGGTAACTCTGCAACCCCTCTGGAACACATGCTACAGCTAAACACAAGTTCAATGCAAGGGTAAGCGATGACATTTAAGGGCTCACAGAGGTCAAAAGAGATGATCCAGTGGTCCCTCCCAGCCTTCGATCCACGAATCTATGAATACAGATAACAGCAATTAAAAAGCAGCTCTGTGAAAAGGTCTCCACAGCCACTGCTGCAGGGACACTGTGAGAGTTTTGCTGGAAGACTTCTTCAGGAGCGAGGCCATGGAGCAACTCTGTTTTCCATAAACAGGCACCACCTCAGTGGGGAGAAAACACGTGCCTGGGGTGGCAGAAAGAGATGTCTCTAGAATAATGTCATCTTAACTAAGCTGGAGGTATGACAACTCTATTGCTGATTCCAAAGTGGTGCCCCAAGTAAATGAATCAAATTCTTCACGTGTAGTTTTTAGGAGTGAGCAACCAGGAATGGTGAGCAGTATGGATGAATTTTGAATCGTTCACTGACTGGCTGTTGACCCTCCTTTAAATTCTCAGCAGTTTTGGAATTGCTTATTCTGATGGCTCTGTAACTCAAAATAAGCTGCAGCTAAAAAAAAATTCTAAAAAATCAGGACATTATTTGCAGGTGTGGTCCAGGCAAGACAAGGACTAGGAATTCCAGACTGCACAGCTATGGAGAGCTTGCTAAGCAAGGCAGAGAATAAGCAGTATCTCCAGCCACCCAGCAGCAGGTCTGTGATGCAGAGCTGAACCTCACCTTGTTTGAGCCCAGAAGGAGATTCCCTGTGGAGAAGAGGTGGGAGTCAGTACGTGCCCAGCTGTTAACTTTATGCCCTTGCTATGCCTTCACAGACCACTGCCAAAAGACAGTGGATCATTTATGGACATGGAAAAAGGAGCTGCCTTTTTCAACCAGCCTACTTACTTAAGCAGCAGGCATCAGCAGTAATTGGCAACGAGAGCAAAAATAAACTTTGAACAACCTCACCCTCCCACCAAATCCCTTCCCAAACATGTATTGTTTTGCAAGCAGATAATATTTCTAGTAATGAACAAAGCAAATACATTTCAGTGCTCTGTAAACACGAATGCACACAGACTAATACATGAGCCTTGGAATAAAATTCTTTGAAGAAGCACTTCCTTAGATGCTTCCCAGCAATGGAGTACCTGCCAGCAAGAACTCATGACTTTTCAGAAATTGCTTTATAATGCAAAAGCACTGGAAATCATACTTGTGACTTTCCAACACAAATGATGTTCTGGCTCTGCTTGGGTCAAAGATGCAACAGAGAAGGCTAGAAATGCAAGGCTGCTAGCTGGTGGGTCTTGGCTTTCACTCAGGTCCCAGAATGACCCTGCAACAATTCTTCTTCATTCGCCATGTCTGCGTTATTTTGGCACAGAAATATCCCTAGTTCTCTGGCATGATTTCATGAAAAATTGTTTGATCTTCGCCTGCACATTTCTGCAAGGCCTGGCTTGTTTCTCCTGCCGCAGCACGACACCTTCCTGACTTCTTTCTCTCAGTGCTGGTGTTGCCATTGCTCTGAGGAGCCAATAAAGATATGTGTCTGGGTAACCTCAAGCTGCCTCGAGCAACTGTAAGCCCACAGGACTCTCATGACGCAAGTCATGACATCTCAGAAGTGCCGGCAAGATTGAATTTTTCTGCAAAAGAGCAGCAGCAGAGCCAGGGGAGGGTCCTGGAGAGTCACGCTTTCCACCTCTGCTATGGCAGAGGTGTCAGGGGAGCAAAGGGTGGATGACAGCAGTTGCAGGGAAGCCCTTAGGTCTTCATTGCTGCCATCAAAAGCCAGGGCCTCGCATGTCCTGATTCTTCCAGCAACAGCCACCAGGCTGGCTCTCCAGGGCACTCGCACTGACAAAGGAGGCTACAGGAGCCTGAACTCACTCTGGTTTCACCAGCAGTCTGTTGCCATAGGCAACTGCCTATTTTGCCTATACCTAGAGCTGGTCCTAAGCAATATACACAGTAGGATTGCTATGATGAGATTAGCGCTCTTTATTATACTATTTCTGCTCTTATCACCAACCCCAGCTCTCACAAATTCAAGATAAGGAAATTTCCCTCATGTACTTACCATGGTCTTGAACAGCACTTTAGAGAGAAGCGGTGAACACCACTGTATTCACATTTACATGGGAAAATGTAGGGAGTCGTTGCTATTCTTGTTTTCAGGTCCTCTGAACCCTTCAATGTCCCAGTTCTGGTCTGGTTGCTTATCAGTTATCCCAGCTTGAGTAGCTTGAGGGTGTCCTCTCTGCACTAGCCTAATGTTAATATGGGACCAAGGCATCATAATCCCCTCAACTGTAGCCCATAATCTTTTACATTTGTTAAAAGAAAAAATTATGCTTTATGTTGACCTTTACTGGAGAACCAATATACAGTCATCATTCTTCTAGAACTTATGGCTTTCCATCAGAAGAAACCCAGAACTTTAATCTACATACATTAGCTTAACTACAGATTTATGCAGTTCAATTTATTAAGGACACCATTTGAGTCCTTTTCTCTTATGTATCTCATCAACTTGATTATAGGTGAGCTTTAAGACAAACTGACTACCTTCAATTGAGAAAGGGCTATAGCTTGAGCCAATATAGCTTCTTAGCTGCTGTCTTGGTTTCAGCTGGAATAGAGTTAATTTTCTGCTAGTAGCTGGTATAGTGCTATGTTTTGGGTTCAGTATGAGAAGAATGTTGATAACATGCTGATGTTTTCAGTTGTTGACAAGTAAAACTTAGTCTAAAGTCAAGGATTTTTCAGCTTCTCATGCCCAGCCAGCAAGAAGGCTGGAGGGGCACTAGAAGCTGGGAGGGGACACAGCCAGGGCAGCTGACCCAAACTGGCCAAAGGGGTATTCCATACCATGTGACCTCATGCCCCATACATAAACTAGG
>JANZLP010000011.1:12838024-12850690 GCA_026930925.1 Chelictinia riocourii
AATGAAATCAAGAGGTTTAAAAATACATGGAAAACAAGTTTTCTGCTTAGTTACACTCCAAGCTTTTTGATACTAGACCTTTCAAATAAAATGGAAAATATACGGCTTTGTCATCGTGTTACTTTGGCTAAAAAAAGGTCATCTGGGTCTAACAGATGACTTCTTTCTTCTGCCTAGTTCAGAGAGTCTTTGCCCTGGCTTCTTGGAAGCTATTAGAGCTCAGAGGTGTGATGCCAAAAGAACCATGCATGAAAGATACAGTATGTGTTTCTCCACTGAGTGCATTTTTCTCCCTCTTTATAGATGTATGACACTGCAGCTCTGGCCACCCTAAAAATATGTATTTGAATGGTACAGCTCTTGATGTAATGCTTTGCCTATATGTCCTTAACCAGAGTGTTCATTGCCATTGTTGGCTGACTGAACTTGTCATATATTTCAGTAGATGTCACAAGGCTAGAATGATCTGGGACACTGGATGAATACAAAGAGGATGACATTACCACACTACATATGTTTTTTCTTCACAAGGCTGACGGGTGAGTAATTATTAAGGCAATCCTAGTGACAAATGAAATTAACAACCACAAATCTACATTTCACATTCTTGAAACTAGAGCCATATGACCTTGCTTTGTGTTTCTAACCAGATGAGAAAAATAATGTACTAAAATCTGAGGAAGCAGATAGAGATTAAAGTAAATCCTTCCTTATGAATGTACCTATTCCAAGAACATAAAGAATGATTCATAAACTAGAAGTTTTAAATACAAACCATCAGGCCCTGCTGAAAACTAACCAGAATATCTCACTGGATGATTTTGGAACTGTGTATGCAATGGAGACTTTTGTTTTCCTTCTGCTATGCAAAGCTACTAGCAAGACTTTGAGAAATATTAAAAAAGAAATAACATTTTCTAGAATGTTACGTTTTCTTGAAGGAATATTTTTACTTGAAGTTATTTGAACTGGCAAAATACCATCTGAAAAACTATCCCACAGAATGTTAGCAAATCCAAAGGAAGACTAAAATTTTTTTGCCAGCACAGC
Source organism: Chelictinia riocourii (assembly GCA_026930925.1). Classification (NCBI taxonomy): domain Eukaryota; kingdom Metazoa; phylum Chordata; class Aves; order Accipitriformes; family Accipitridae; genus Chelictinia; species Chelictinia riocourii. Next base: position 12,839,075 of record JANZLP010000011.1, read on the forward strand.
ACTAACTCTAATTCCTCTGCATTCCCCCCTCCACTGGCCTATTCCCTGGTGACTGTGTAAACCCATGGTACACAGAGAAGAGCAATAATATTTCTTGACTTGTGAGTGGTTACAACTCTTCTCAAGTTTTATAAACCTTAGGGCAAATTTTTCCACTAATAACATAAATGCATGCAAAGCTGGTAGCCTACCTACAAAACTAGGCATGTGTATCCCTCCTACCAATACTTGGTTGGCAGCTGCAGACACAAGGTCCAAATTTTAGGGAACTTCTTCCCAGGAAATCTAAGAAAACTGTAGTGCACTTTCTCATGTTTGAAGAACTGAATCCATTGCAAACAGGGATCAAATTGCTGATAAGCAATATTCTTACTAAAGGGAGAAAAAACCCCACTCTGACAAGGCAGAGTAGCAATACCTAATTGTTAAAATATAACTACAGCTTGAACAATTTCAGTCTTCTGGAGGAGGCTAGTGGGTTGCTTTTCCCATCATGTTATAACCTTCCTTTCAGTTTGAGATTATTAGTTTTTGACAAGTTGCAAAGCCTGATTTAGACTGATCTGATTTGATGGAGTGACCTATTTCTATTACCTGCTCCCTCACTCCTCCTGCTGCTCACCTCTCTGATGGCCACTCTGGCTAACTCCCACAGCTCTGCTAACAGCTTTTGTTATTTCAGCTCTCGGAAGAGTACCCATAATGGTGAGAACTGAACACAGTCTCTCAGCTCACAGGAATTTTTAAAGCCATTTCTTCTGTCTCACACACCTCACAGGAAACTTACACAAAATCTTCTCTTTTTTCCTAGGCTCTAGCCTTCACACCCCCAATGCTGGGAAGTATTGCTGTTGATTCAATGATCCCAGGCACATTTAAGTAGAGTTAGCTGGACTAGATTTCTGTATGCTATTCCACCTGCTAGTTTTTATCCACTTAATATTATCATTCCCTTTTTAGCAGAAATGCCCCTCAAACATATGCAAAACAACAAGACTGCAGGCTAGACCATCAGTTCTCTCAACATTTCTCCTCCCTTCCCTGGGACCTGGCACCAGCTGAGGGTCACTCCTCTTGTGGGATCCCTACCCTGGGAACAAGGAGGGGCTGCTGGAAGCAGAGTGGGATGGGGGTTGTCTTCACTCATGACTTGGACTCCAGCAGACTGCACACATCTGGGTAGGGTTTTTTTCCAGAACGAGTATGCAGCATCCTGCCAGGCTGTGAAGCTGTCAGGATCTGTCCCTTCTTGGACTTCTTTTATGACTCACTGTGAAAAACAAGCCAAAAGCTCCAGAATTTCAGGGATAGTGCAAATCCCCCTTCTTTTTTTGCCCTGGGATTAATCTTCTTTTATTGTTTGTTTGTGTGGGGTTTTTTCTCCACTCTGCAAGCTCCTGCCCTTTTCAAACTGCTTGACAGAACACTGCTTCATGACACAATGCCGACAAGCAAAATATTGAATCGTTAAATGCTATTTTCTAAACCAATATGGGACAGCTGACCACCAGAAAGTGGACCATGTCCACAGACACTGGGAGAAACACCATCACCATCTCTAGTCAATGCTGGCACTAGATATAACATGGGGACCTAAGGGTCTAAGTGTCTTAAAACAGGATTCTGAGTCCTGAGATATAATGAAAAGGTTTAGATTTTTTATGTCTAGTCTTTATACTAGGACAAGCTGAAAGGGCCTTGAGTTTTGTTATTGATTCTGACCTAATGCGATATTGATATTAATTTTAAATGCTGCGTGTAGATAGAAAGGGTGTAGTGATCAGATCAAATATAGTCTATTAATGCTAGTCCAGGCAATTTTATATTGTATAACATGACAAAAATTGGGACAAGACCTTACTTGGTTCCCATGTGTGAAGCTCTAGCAGGTATGTGCTTTTTATGTTCTTGTCTAATCGATATATCTTGTTTTTTTGGATTGGTCACAGTCACTGCCTAAGGACTGATGAAGCTTAAATGCTGGACTTTACTTCATACTGCTGTTTTCCCTTCCATTTCTGTATAATCACTGTCATTCCGGAGAGATTAGGTATTGTATATCAAGGAACATATTCACAGGCCTTTTGTGTTTGCCTTCATAATAATAATAACAATAACAAAAGTACTGGTGGTAGCAATAGTGCAAGCAGTAATAAAAATCTAAATACTTGTCCTGAATAGCATCCTATTGTGTCTGCGCTCTAATCTTTGTAAATGCTGATCATCTTTTGTCTTCCTAGAGCTAGAAGATGCTTTGCTCTTTCAAGTTTTTCTTCACAGAAACTCCTTTCAAGGTTGAGGCATTGTTGGAAGCTAACAACAGTGGCTTTGAAATATATCATTTAAGCTGGAGAGTGACAAACACCCTACTCTGCTCCTGGGAGAGTAGCTGTGCATTCACTTAATGAGGTAGCTGAAGACATCTCTGGTCCTTTTCCCACTTTGAGCCCAAATGCCAGAGGCAAAATGGTGAGCTTTCCTTGCATGTGTGCGAAGATTTCAAGCTCTGTGTCTCCGTGCACTTACAGCTGTTGTCACCTTTCTGAAAGGGTCATTTTGACTTGCATAGTTATTAAATCCTGTCTCCTTTGTTCTACCCAGATCAATCCTAGGCCAATGCACTGAAGAAGCGATGTCTGCTGAGAAACACTTCTTTGTAAAACGGAGTATGACGGTGAATATTGTTGGCAGGCAAAGGCGATATAGGCTTGACTGTATTCTGCTCCCTTTTGAGTGCATGACATCTCTTGGTGAGAGGGTAGCTGGGTCTCCATGACCATTATGCCCATGACTATTCATGCAGAGTGGGAGTAAGAGTACAACTGTACCAATTGTGATAACTGCCTGGTTCAGTGGCACTGAACACAGGCAGACAGAGAAGTATCACTTAGTGATCTTTGCATGCAAGCTACTGCAGACAAGTATATGGGAACAAGGAACTCTCCATCTACCCCAAAAGATGCCTTGACCTGGAAAGCTCATTTGTTTCGTAACCATGGCTGTGGCTTATGTACTACTATCTTTACAATACAGACTTCAAATATTTACTCCAGAAAGGCTCCTGGAAAAGAGAGCCTATGTAGCAACTCTGTATGTTATATTTGGAGCATATGCTTGAAGAAAATTCTTATAAACTCTTCTTCATGTAGCACTTGGATAATGAGTATGCCTGAATTCTAAATATAGGGTAAATGTCACATACACAGGGAAGAATTCATCCATGAGATACGTTACAGATTTATGATGCACAGCTCATTAGGTTTTGTTATCTGGTTTACCAAGGTTTCGGTGAAGACAGATTGCCAAACAAGAAAAGAAGCAAAGAAATCCAGTCAATTTATTCCGAAGGACCCATTCTTTCCCTATGACATTGTGTTGGGGCAGGCCTACTTTAAATCAAGTCGTATGCAGTTGGTTTATGCCAGAGTTTGATTTGATGGTACTTAGCAGTCTCATCAAATGGTATTTATTTCATCAAAGCAAAGGAAATAGAAACTTGCCCAGAAATTGGAAGCCTCACTCATTAATCTAATGAGAGCTGTTCTTTTTTCCCATTTCACTTTCATGCCTGTTGGGGACAAGAAGGCTCTTCGTTTTATCATCGTTGTCCATACAGCTATCCCACACTGCAGAATCCATGATGACTGCATTTTCGAAAGAGTATCTCCCCAGGGACTGTAATTATTCATCTTTCAGGAGACACAAGATCTATAATACACAAGTGCTGCAGACAACAACTAGTTTACAGGTTTATCTCATGACTGAAAGTATAATCCATCTTCCCTGGCATGATTTAGGAGGTGCCGCATAAGAAAAGAAAGAAAGTGGGTCAACCCCATTTCAACTTGTGTTCCCTTGTTCACATAGGTCTTATTCTTTTAATTTCTCATTGAAGAGAATTAACGCTTGAGTGAGCAGAAGAAATGGGCCCTATTTCCTGTATCCTGCAACACACCTTGTAGCCATTAAGATTTTGCCTGCACCAGGTTTGGACTCCCTGCAAGCTTTCTTTCCCCAGTAGTGACCCAACCTGACATCACCTCTGCCATAAGCAAGCAGAACAAGGAAGCCCTGCTTCTGACGGAGATAGTGGCTTGAGATCTGAAAACACTGACATCTCCATGAGTTAAGAATCAAGCTATTAATAGAGAACTTGACTGTGTTAATGGCATTTTCCTAATGATTATATGGTAGGCCTAAGCCTCTGAAGAGGGATTCCCAAGCTTCCCATGTTTTCTCTAGTGAATGATACCTCAAGACACTTTCTGGTGTCTCATCCTTCTGCTTTTCCCAGACAAGGCACTCATCTCTCACTATCACCACAGAATAGCCCTATAGCTATCACTGCAACTCCTTTCCCAGGAAAGTTTATTCTGAAGATGGAACTTAAGGTAGTTTAAGCTTCTTGGAATGTAATTCCTCATCTGAAGACATGACATTGCCACCTCTCCATGCATCTCACTTTGGAAGTCCAGGTTTTGTGTTTAGAAGAAAATCTGAATGAACGTGGCTCCAAACTGAGAATTTGTCTGGACAATAATACGACATGTGTGACCATATTGCTTCCTAAGCACTTATTTTTTCAGCTTCATCCTCACACATTTCTAATTTCCATGTATGCTAAAATCCCCATTGTAAACAACCTATTTCTCTGTGTTTGTTCTCCCCACACCCTACAATATCCATCTGTTTTTTCTAAAGGGTAAACATAGCTTGTCTTTTTCATTCTGAGACATAAAATGTTACTCAACAACCCCAAAAGATGTGCATTTTTTATACAAACCTTGCTCAAATCTACTTTCTGGGGTCTTACATACAGCCTTGCTTGTTTAAAGGGCATCAAGCACTATCCCAAAAATCTAATGAAGGATTGCTAACACAGAGAGCACAGGGTCTATAATATCAGATACATTAGGAAGCAGGCATCAGTCCTGGGTGCTCACGTTGCAAAGTATTTCAAATAACCAGTCAGACAGGCAGGAACATCTAAACTGTACCCTAGACATCTAAATTTAAGGATCTGTGTTTCTCCTGATGCAGTGGCTGACATTATTGATTCTGAAAGCAACAGAAGGAGCATACCTCTCTGCCTTGATTTTGCCATTAGAGATTAAATCAGCTCTGCTGGGTCATTGCAGGTAGGAGAGACCAAAAAGCTCTTAACACACCAGTTCAAAATTAGCAGACTTAAAGGGCCTAAATCCAACCACTGCAACTTTAGCTATCTGAAGCTGTAGTTTGTAAATACTCCTAAAATATAGTAAGATGGATGGAAACCCTAAATCTAGGCTTCTTTGAACATGTAAATCCACATATCATTGTTGTTCCTTGAGGCTGTCTCTGATTCAGAGCCTGTTCCCAGATTAAAGGCATTCCAGGTAGACAGTGGTGGTATATCAAGCCACCAGTCGTTTGTTAGGCAGAATTACTGATTTTAGTAGAGAGTCACGCTTTGCAATGAGTTTCATGATCTGGCCAATATTTAGGAAAAATATCCTCATCTCTAATATTTATAACTCATTCAGTTTATACCATCTAAAGTGAACTAAGTTAAAAATAAATCTTATTTATTTTTCACCATTTCACATCAGTGAGTGAGCTGGCTGATTTATAAGACCATTTGTATCACCACAGTGTCTAGGAGAACTTGCTCACAATAACTACCTTCATTTTCCTGGGTCATGTAAACTACCATGCAATTGGAGCTTGCAAACACCGCAAGGAAATAATCACAGGAAAAAAATAAATAGAAATTAATTAGATCATTTTCATGAGTCCCAAGACTTGCAACACACAAAACCAACCCACAACTAAATGAAATTTTGGGCATCCCCTACTCAGACCATATCCCTTAAATTATATAGGTCTTCCAAAAATCTAACTCATTTATTTCTTCTAAAAGCCTTTCAGGTTTTCAGCTCACCTTCATTTTCATGCAATTTTAGGATGGTAAATTGTGGCAGGAATTGATTTGTCTGGACTCATACATTGCTAGTTCTCTGTATCTGCCTCCCATGTTACTATAGTTTCTCCCTGACACCTACCCTTCTTTGACATTTTTCTGGGAAGCTGACCGCTGTGCTTCAATTTATTAAGCCCTCCCCATGAAGATATCAATTGCCTCCTGGCAACAGGAACGTTATATATCTTTGGGGGATGGCCGTTTTGAAGATTTTCTGAGTGAGATACACCACTTGCTGTTAGCTTTTTAGAAAGGAGGACACTATTTACCCTTTCTTTTATCAAAATTATTCAAAAGCAGAAATACTGTCTTTCTGTCAAAATGGTCACTCACAGAGAGGTGAAGAGCCAGTTTTAGAACAGACACGTACATCAGTTGCGTCCTGGTTTTTCAGAGCAAAAAAATCTGTTGAAGGGGAAAAGCATATATGACTGTGCCTCTGATACTTCACAGTTTTGATCATGAGATTTTCTTCAAGCCCTAACGCAGCCAGGACCCCAGACACCAGGGGCACGCTCACTGGTTTTTACATACTATGCCTTGTTTACACGGAGGAAAACAGCAAACTTAGTGTAGCCAATGATTTTAAAGAACTGAACTGGGGTGTTTGGGAAATTATTAAAGGACTAGACAATAATTCATAGACAAATGTGTTCTTGATTCAAATCTGTTAGTGACAAGGGGTTGCAATCATTGCAGTGCTGAAATATGCATTCACATGTCTGTGTGAATTAAACATTCTTTTAAGAATATACATTGCAAAACTGACACTAACTGGACACCTCAGTTGCTGGCACCAGGACATAGAATGAGGAGTTAATGGTCAGAAAGGAAAGAGAGAAGATGAGTAACAAGACAAAAAATTGTGTGACACTGCATCTGGAGAACTTGTAATCCAGTTCTGGAGTCATAAATGCTTAAATATAAAGAGTGAAAGCTGAGAAAGAAAACCCCCTGGCAGACATTAACTTGTGAAGCCACAAGCCTGTTTGTGCCACCACAGGTCCCGTTCCTTTAGGACCATTTGCACACAAAACTTACCTCACAGCTGCCTCCACCCTCCCCTATTGCCCTGATCTCTTGTGAGGACATCCCCAGGATGTCTGGCAAAGAGCAGCTCCTTGTCTGTGCAGGGTGTTGTGCAGCCGCAGGTTTCCCCACTCCGTGCAGCTTGCAATCTAATTTAAAAAGAAATCAAGGTTGTTATAATGAACAATAGCAGGGAGAGAGCTAAGATAAATTGTAATAAAACCAATGCTTTTAGTGCCAAATAAAGCTCTTCATGCCCAAATTTTCTTTCTGTTGCGTGTTTCTACAGCATTGAGCAGGATAGTGCCTGGGTTGAGGACAGTATATTCTGCTAAGGAGGCTGTGGCAGTGGGCAGCACAGAGGGAGCTTGTCCTGGCTGTCAGATGAGGTGAAACCTCTGGAGAAGCAACAAGAGAGAGACACTGCTCCTTCCCAGTAGTCATGCAGCACGGCAGAGAGCCTGAGCAGAGTGGGCAGCATCCAGAAATGTCCAGGGTGATAATGAGGTCTGCCTGTAGCAGGAAGCAAAGTCTAAATCAGGGGTTTGGGGTTATAGAAGAAAGGAGACTTTCCTAAGAATCTACAGAGGACCATAAGGAATTCCTAGATCTTGAGACGCAACTGAAAGTTGCTGGACAGGGGTGAAGAGTGAGCAACCAGCTTTGCTTTCAAGCCTTTTATTTAATCTCTCACCCGTCAGTATCCTGGTTTGTTCTGCTGCACTTTTGTTCTTGTTGTGGTTTGATTTGTTGCAAGGTTTTTTTATTTAGTTGTGCACATTTTGGACCTCGCATACCTTTCCTCTCTTTTAACATGTTCACTTAAAAGAAAATGAGAGGTGGATCCTTCTGAAAGTGTCAGCTAATTTGTTAGGCCAGAGTAATAATACAACTAATGGAACCAAAACTAAAGACAAATCAAACAAACTTTGCAAGGCTGTACATCAAAGAGCCTGTAGCAACTGATGTGTAAGGCTTTTCAGTAGCTTGCCACTGTGAGTTAACCAGGTAATCTACTATATCTAGAAATACCCTCAATTTCACAGGCTTGTTGGATCTGCTTTAAATGGCAGATAACTGGAAAAAAGTAAGATGGGATGAAGTGTCCATTCATGCATTCTTGGAAGAGACAGTCCCTGGGTATTAAGTCAGACCCTATGTGGGGTGGTACAGTGGAAGTGATTTCTTAAGACAAAATGTGGGCTTAGATACCTTGCTGACCACCCATTTGTGGTTAAGTGAAAGGACATACATCACTGGAAAATATTAATAGCCAGTCTTCAGGGAAAAACAGTGGAATACAGTCAGCATTAATCACATCCCTGACTCTATCTCAGGAGCCAAGAAGAGGTCATTTTTTTTCCATCAGGAACATCTTGGTACTTAAGGGAAAAAAATGCATTCACACTTAAAGGTTTCTGTGGTGTAACCATAGAGATGTGTTAATGTAATAATCACACACAGCCATGTAGGGGCTTGTGCTGCTTTGTGCAAAGGGAGTTAGCAAAGTCCAATCTTTCTCTATACAAATGCCCCCTTTTAAAAGTAAAGATAAGCAAATATGTAAGTTTTACAAAAACAGAGCTTTTATTTAAGATTTAATAAGCTTAGTTCCAGTAAAAATTATTTTCTTTTTGGTCTAAATTTATGCCAGAATCTCCACATGGTGCAAATCAGCGCACCCAGGGCAGCTCTGGGGATTTGCACCTGCAAAGAAACCAGTCCACCCCTTCCTTGAGGCTCTGACATTTTGAGGACCATGCTATGACACATGCAGCATTTCTGAAATGCCAGAGTGATTCCACTTTATCACTACGTGATCCTGTTAAGCACAATAACAAAGCTCAGTTTCTCCGTGCACATGCAGTGTACATTTCAGCACACAAATTTATTTTCCTGCAACGACAATTTGCCTTCTTCTCTAATTTTGCCAGGAGTTACAATGGGCCTTAATGCATACTCAACAGGTGATACTTGCTCAGCAAATTGATTTGTTACAGCTTCTGGACAGGATCAAAATTCATTACACTAATCAGCTCCTTTGATAATTTCATAGAGTACTGCTCTCAGGCACGGTGTGGAACCACAAATACAAATATCCTTATTGTCCAATAGCTTTATACTATGGTGAGATATCTTAATTGACAGTTTCTTTCCTGTTGTGTACACATACACTGTTAACTTTATACTGGGCCATGCTGAGCAGGCATAGTAACACCCAGAACAACACGCTATTTTCCATATTTGTAAGAAGCGAGTCCACCTCTGTGGGAACCCATCCCCAGCACAGCACAGAGACATCTGGTAGTTAACAGCAGAGCCACAAATCATCTCTAAACTCACCTAAACAAAGCCACAGCTGATCTAATCTATTGCTGGTGACAGTCCTGCTTTGAGTTGCTCTAGGTCCTAGCAGTTCTCCAGCAGCCAACAGGAAAAAGAAATCCTTCTGGACTTGAAATGAACTCGAGGTATTTGGGGAGGGGGGTTGGGGAAAGAGTTTAAGGTTAAAAAAAATTACACAAATATTTCTGACTCACCCAGGAATCTGTCCCCTTTAATCTTGAAAACATATTTCATTTCCAGCTCTCTGACATGTTCAAAAGCATTATTTCTCTAAAAAGTGAGAGTATAATTGCCTGTCTGGGCATGAAAAAGTATTATGCTACCTTTAGCTGGTTTCCATTCTATATATCCACATAACTCCTGTGAGTTCATGATTGCCAATATATACGGTGTACAGCAACAATATGTTAACTTGTTCTTCTGCTCCTAAAAGCATTGTTAGTTGTTTCTTTCCTGAACTGTGGCACCACAAAATAGATAGTGTACTCACTGGCAGGCAGTGATCTGATCTTCCACTGCTTCCAGCTTACAGTAGCACTCTCGGCTTATATCTGTATTTCAGCACTGAATATGCATGCACTGATGAGTACTGAGTGAGATGTATACAAGACTGCACTTCTACATGCCTCCAACTTCCTTGTCCTGGCAGTTGATGCCACACGGTTCTGAACTTGGGCTATGCTCATCCCATCATGCTTGCAGAATGAGGAAAAAGTGATTGATTTTTGAGAGACTACGCAGGGGCCTGCGTAGATAATCCCCTCTCTCCCAGGTTGCTACGTCCCCTCTAGGAACTTCATTTAGCCAAAGGAGCTGGCATAAAATGTAGGGAACAGTCTGCACTCTGACTGAGCTTCAATTCCTGCACATGGCACCAGCAGTTAAGAGCAGTAAGGGAAATCCTATTGAATACCCACACTCAAGCAGGGAAGTAACTTTTTCCAAACTTTATTTTCACAAAGGTGTTTGGGCTAGTGGCACCTGAAGGACTAAAAAGCAGAGAACTTGCTTCAAACATAGGCGTATTTGGGAACTTTGTACAGTCATATTATTTTGAGAGAACTGTTTGACAAATGAGAGTATCATGAGTGCTAAACAAAGGTGATCTGTTCAAATAATGTCACAGCCTGGAAAAAAACACTACTATCAGAGCTAGTCAAGTGTGCGTCCATCACAACTAATAGCTCGTGTCAATCCTCCCTGAGTGACAAGCCTTGTGCTCTGGGGCAGGCGGAGCAGCGCACCAGCCCAGCAACGGCTGCGATGCTCTGAGGGACTGCAGCAAGGCAGCACACCAGCTGGGACCCTCCAGCTGGCTGGGGGGCTGCTGCAGCCCCAGGGGCTGTGCACAGAGAGGCACAGGAGCAGGACTGGGGGAGTCAAAGCGTTGGCAATGAGGCTGATAAAGCATATTTGGAAATATAGGTCACAAGCCAATGCTAAACTAACATGAGGAACCAGTTAATTTATTACTTGACAGCTGTAATGGGTGGGGTTGGAGAAGAACGTGTCTATGGGCCCATGAAGAACTTGCACTGCTGCTGTCCAAAACAGCCTGGATGATATCAACAAACATAAAAATATTAATGGCACTGCAGCTCTGGCAATTTCTTTAAACAATACCAAAACCCAAAAACCTTAGCTGAAAAAGCTGCAGTGGGAGAACTATGAATTTCCTTACTTTTCTTGGTTTAAGTCATGCCCAGTTCAAGTTACATGAACACATGTATCTTGGATCTGTAAGGGCTCTGTTGTGGTTACCAGGAAAAGAGAAAGGAATGACTGTGCTGGTGATTTTTTTTTCTGATTATGAAATAAAGGGTTAATGACTATAAAAGATGAGTGACTTGTACAGAGAATAGGTGATATTTTTCCTCCTTTTCCTGACTGCTGCCCCTGTAATCATGGAAGTAATTGAGCAGAGACTGCACCAGCCCTTACAATCCCTCTTCAAGGCACTTAGAAGGGATGAGAACTCATTTTGTTTCATTTGCAGACAAACTTTGCAATTCTGAAGGTTCCTATCCCAGAAAATCAGATTTATGAGATAAAACAACCATAGCAGGAATGTGAGTCTGATGGAGGAAGAAGGGAGTGAAGGCTGATTAGGTTAATGGTGTGTCCAGTGTTAACCATGTTTAAACTGAGGCCAGGGGACAGGGCAATGTCCTGATCGCTCCCTGTAGAAAGAAAGTGGAGGGAAGGGAAAAAAGAAATGAAGAAAAAATAAAAAAGGAAGAAGATGAAAAAGAAGAGAGGAAAAAGAAAAGGATGAAAAA
>JANZLP010000011.1:12923435-12935552 GCA_026930925.1 Chelictinia riocourii
GATCATTGTGGGGTTACAGAACGGAACGAGCTAAATAGGGAAGTTAATTGTGGCTCAGACAAAGCAAATGGTTTTATGGTGCCTGCCAGCTGATGAGGTCGGTCCTAAAAGAAAGGTAAGCAAGGGCTAATCTATCAATGGCACAAATTTGTCCGTAAATGAGGCTACAGAGGGGTTCTTACTGCTTTACCTTTCATTACAAGCTGCTCCTTCCTTTCCCTTCCTTCTTATTAATGAATCTGCAGAGTTAGGAAGCCAGATTCCCAGGACACCATGGTAATGGGTATGGGGTGGGGTGATAAGACTGCAGCAGTCATGAGGCAGAGGAACGGACAATATTCATGGACTTGGAAGAGTCACAACCAGCTTCAGAAGATTTTATGGATTTTGCCAGATGTGGTCTGAGAAACCTATGAACTTCTTGGTCTGCTTGGGCAGCAGTGTTTCTAGCAAGTCAATAAGGATTTTATCTGAGTTTCTGTTTTACTATGGTGAGTGCTGACAACAGGGATAATTAACAGTTTGATAGTTGGTCCTGCCAAAGGCCCTGAAAGACAGGAAATCTGGGAAAGCCTGCTGTACAAGAGCACGCTTTTCATGACTTTGCTCATACACTTTGTCATTGTACAGTAGATCAATAACAAAATAAGCGAGTGAAGATATTTAGTCTTCATTCTTATTTCACAAAATGACTTCATCCAGTTAGCCTGCAAGAGCTAAGGCAAGCAAAGCCAAGAAAAGTCTCTTGAGTTTTCTAACCAGATGACCTCTCCAAAAAACCAATTGTCACAAAGCTGTACCTGCAAAGACCTCTGCATGGGACGATTCTTAAATTCTCCATAATTCAGAGCCTAATTTGAGTGTGCTGCTCAAGTGCTATAGTTGTGTTTGAGCAGCCATCATCCCCCACCTGAGGCCCAGGACTGAAACAGCATTAGTTCTCTAACAAATCCAGCTGGAAACATTTGTTCTGCTTTTCACATGGTGTAACAGCATTACAAATAACATCATAAACCTATTCTAGAGCCAGCCAAGATCACTAACAATTCAGCCAGGAAAAAATAAATTCTCTTCTCTAGAAGAAGAGATAGTGCTGGAAAGAGATAAAAGAAAGAAAACCCAGGTAACGGCAATGGCAACTCTGTAACCTGTTGCCCAATGATCTCAAAGTGTGTTTTTATATGTTAAACCACATTCATTAGTTTGCTTTAGATAGAAGAGTTTCACGTACATAATTCTACAGTTGAAAGCCCAAGGTAAAAGGGAGCCAATTTGTCAGGCAAGAGTGAACACAGTGGGGAAATCCATGAACTGAAACGGAAAGCCTTGCTTTGTAGTTTCCTGCTATAACTACTAGCACTAATTACTAATTACAGATTTTTTCCTTAAAGTTTTGAATGAAATACTAATGAGCTAGTAATTAAGTAATTCAGGGTCTGTTTGCTTTAGTATTAGTTTCAGTATTGTAAGCCCCAAACCTCTGACTCACTGATCTATAAACATCCTTCTAAATTATTCAGAGATGTCCTTCGTTTTCCTTTTATTGAACTTAAGTTACTCTGAAACCTCTTTCTATGCATTAACGGCATCTAAAGTGCAACAGGTGGAAGGAGAATGTAACAATGCAGGAAAACCCAGTAACTGTATCTTGCATTATTGTCTAAAAGAATAAAAACATTCTTGTCTCTAATGCTGCTTTTGTGTATTCCTTTACATTGCTTCTACTATAGACCAGCCTCTTCCCTACATCCCACAGGTTTCTTCAGAGGTGGTGTTTGTATAGAAGAAATGCCACAACACTTAGTTAATCTGCTCCTGCAATGGTCAGCAACCAAGCGTGGCTAACCATGACCCACTAATGAAATGAAGCAGAAGCTGGGTTGCATTTGTCTGTATTACTACTAAATTACAACCGGGTAGGTTAACATATGACACTAACTGGGCATTTTATTTCTTGTGTGGTGCGGCATTAAGACGTAGGCAACGGGCAGCTCCCCAAGGCAGTGAGGACCACGGTTGATACTAAGAACCTCTGGAAGACTGCCTGAGTCTTAGCAGACTGAGCAGCTGGATCAAGAGGCTTTACAGCACTATTTTGCTCTAGCCTCCTTCCCTCCCACTTAGAGCACTGTCAGGGTCTTGGCTGACCCAGTGAAACAAAGCCCGGGTATGACTTCTGCAGAGCTTAAGTGCGAGAACTGTCCTCCAGCAGAACCCAGGTCTTTACTTCCCTTCTGAACTGCTGACTCCTCTGCTTCACACATGAAAAATAGATTAAAAAAATCTCACATCAATGCCTGTCCAGAATCCAGCACAGCATCTCATGAATCTTCCAACTGAGAACATACTAAGATTATTTTTTATTACAACATATTAAGCTACAATCAATAGATTCATTTACTGAAACAGATTTAATACTTCAGCTAATCAAGGGAAAGTAACATTTCTCTGAAAAGAAGTGACATTTCATTATAGCATTCGGCTGTAAAGTCACTGGCAGAAATTTTTCTATATACCAATTAAACAGTAACTCAATGGAGTTAGTAACATAAAAAGCAATATTGCATATTTACAGTTTCCTCCCCAGTAAATGAAAACTTCTACAGTTCTTAGTAATACAAATAAAATGTCTGCACAGTGGATCTAACAATGCTGCTACATCTCTGATCTCTCCTTTTCAAATCTTTGTAGACTGTTTCTCCCAGAGATATAACATGCTATTTTCTCTACAATCAACCTTTTTTTCATTTGGAAAGAAGCAGCGGCATTTTGAAAACTATAATAGTACCGCTGAGCTCTGTTGTTCTTCACTTTTATTCTCACTTTATGCTAAAAAGATAGAACTGCAGTAGTTTTACTATTTTACTATTATCAGACAAAAAGTAAATAAATAATGGTTTTGTTGACTATTACATAACAAGATAATGCATCACTATTATTCAACTGACTTTTAGGATATATTTCTATTTCTCAGATGTGAAATTTACTGTAATCATGCTGGAATACTGCCAAGCAGAGGTATACATGACCCTTGCAATGAAAACTGTGAAAGCTAATTTGATGAAAAAAAGAATTCATTATTTCACTGTAAATCATACAAATAGAAGAATGAATTAGGAATGCAAAAAGAAACAATCTTACCAGATTTACTGTCTTTGTACAGCTTCATTTCCCCCTAGGATTACAGCTTTCTAGGTATCAAAGGCATTCTTCAAATTTTACAGGTGCTATTTATCATTTCCTGGTGTAAGAGATAAGCATCCTTCTACTTTTACTGGTATGAAATCTCATCTTTTTGCTTGCAGGCCATCCTTTCATGGGCACAATCCAGTTTAATTCCAACCTCCTCTTTATTTGCTAACCTGTAAGAGCCACCAACTTTCTCATCAGAGGTCTAACAGAGCCTAAGTTTGCAGGACTTACCTGGTTTTACAGATTATATTTGTGGATAGTAATGGTGGGGAAAAATGGATCTCTGGAAATCCATTATCAGAAGCTGAAGTGACACTGAAGCCACAACTCTTGTCTGGGGAATACTATACTGTAAACGCTCACTTGCAGTTAAAACAGCTGTACAATAGGAATCTGGTTTTACTCCAGCCTTTAATCTCATAATTGGAAAAGTCCAGAGAGACAGGCAAAACAAGAATTTTCGTCATTACTTTAGGTACTTAAAATGTAGGAGCTAGTTTCGGTATGTAATCCACTGAGAGACTGGCACCTATAGAAAGCAATTTAAAAGACCCAGTGAGGCAACTGTCAGGCACTTTTCTTAGAGGTTCCCAGATTCACGTTTGGATTCAACTGTTTTCCACTGTCTATATGAGCAGCCTGTAGGGTATATGGTGGCTGAAATTAGCTTGTGTGACTATCCTCCTTTATATGTATTATTTAGACAGGATATTATCCACAACCCCGTTTCCTTTGTAAGCTGATATCCTGCATATCTATCTCGTTTGATATTTCTTCTACCTTCTGTGTTATTGTTTATAGGCCTATTCTTTTTCATTTATCTAAATTTAATCTGCGTTTGCCTTTTACTAGCCCTAAACCAGCACAGTACCTCTCAATACGATAATTTTTGCCGTCAACTGTTTTTCTCCAATCTTATCAGTATCTGACATTTAAAATATTTCTCATTCATGATGTTCACTATGCATTTTATATATACTGTAGAGAAAGGTCTCAGAAACAATTTCCTAGTCAAAGAATTTCTCTGTTATACCATCTCTCACCCTTTGCAACTTCAACATCTTAATTTATTCATGAGTAATTTATTTTAAAGACATTATCATCTGCATTTCACACAGGTACTACAAGTTCAAGCTCATTTATCAAGTTCAACCTCATTTGTTCAGTTTAGACTCAAAATACCTCTAAAAAGCTTAAGAAATTTAGATATATTCTGCCTATAAACTGTTTACAAGAACAATTTGCTTTCTCTTCCCCCCTCAAGACTGATTTTGGCTGATGTTCTTGTGAAACTTTAAAACAATTAAAAATTAAGAAATGGTTAAAAAAAAGACCTAAAAGACTTTGCCCAAATACCTTTTGTCATCCCATTTGATTAGAATAAATTTCTAATACAGACTGATTTTTATAATTTTATTTAGAAACTATTTTTCACTCTAGTCTTTCTCTTTGACTGTTATCCATTCTACTGCCTCTATTTCACTTCCCTACAGTACCAACAAAAGCCTCTAATGCAGAAAGGTCTAATGCAGAAAGAAAAGATGAAGAACTCACTTCAAAAATCAGAACAGGTTAATAAAAAACAATTATGATAACAAATATGACATTAAAAGAACAGTTTCTGAAGGAAACAATAAAGACACACAACTTTAGACACTACTTTCTCTGACAATTATCTACGAGTTTCCTAAATTGCCTAAAACTCTGAGAAGCTTAAGCACACTGCTATACTGTTTGAGTATTATATTCTACTCAAAAGAAAATGCAAATGCAATCGCATTTATGGAAGCTAAGTGTGGGGATGTCTACATCAAAGGAAAAAACAGTCCCTGCTGTCAAGCACAGGAGCTGGCTCCATAAACAGCTGTTGTTATCAAGGTATCCTCAATTACTCAGAACAAATTATGCTCTCTATGTGTAGAGGCACACCCAAACCAGGTTTGACAATGCAGTTATAGCATGGGAACAGCTGCAGCAGCAACAAATTACCATGTTCAAGAGCTTAAAATCATCATGGACAAATCATCCTCTTCTGCAAGAGGATTTTTGTAAAACATAAGAAAGCAAAACAAAAGATGGTGCCAGCCCCAAATCACCCACGTACGGGAGCCAGAACACTCTCAAACACTGAAGCCTGGGAAAGAACAATGTGACAAAGAGGATGAGGACAATAGCAAAACACAACTTGCACTATAGCATGAGAAATCTGGCTGTTTTACAAGGACCTCATCAGTTATTCCATCATGACAAGTATGAGGGCTCAATGCAATGCAGATGAGAAATATCTGCAATATCTATGCTCATTTATTGCTAAAACAAACCTCTCAATCCCAGTATCTTTCTCAGCAACTTTTAGTTGGTAGTGAGCAATAACTATACGGTTCAGAGACACAGCTTAAGCTTTTTGTTTTGCCGTCTCTTCAACATGGAAAATAAGCTATCGGTCTATTAATGTGTTATTTAATGAGACATAATCTACATGTCCTAATGCCCACATTTATCATAGTATGTTTTGATACCACTGGGCATAGGAAAGCCACTGTAAGCACAATCTGCTTATTACTTTGAAAATCCGGTTTTCTGTATGACTGTACTTCTCAGAATAGTATCTGTATGGGGTCAACAGTAAATATTTGGAAAATTACCAGGAAGGTATAAAAGCAAATGAATTCAAGAAGGAATACCGAGACAAAAAAAGAAGATCATGAAAACTAAAGTCTGATGGCACATATATTAGCTACTGCTGGTTTCAAATCTCATTATTCATCAAAGGCAACAAAACAGGAAACTCCAAATCAACCATCCCTAATGCAATAACAAATTGCTGGTTGGCTTAATCTCATAGGTATTAGGACAAAATTACTCCAACCAAAGGAACTGAAGGACAAAATACAAATGATCTTGAGGATTAATCTTGGAGGCTTTTCCTAAGAGTCACTGCAGGTCAGTGTCGCTGCTGGAACAGGGGCTGCAGACAAGACTGGAGGAGAAGGGAAGGTATCGATGTTAGATAGCATGACCAGATCTTCCCAGCACACACACAAGTTTTGTTTCTGCAGTGCTTGGGTGTCCCATGTTGTACACTCTTACACATTTGTATTCCCTTACTAATATCCATTATGCACAACAGTTAACACCCCATTTCATGCATTACAAAGTTTCCTCGCCATGTTTACATTCAATCGCTACCCACTGGCTGCTCTTCCTCCAGCCTGTTACTCTTGAGCTTTGCTACTAATCTAGCCAGTGCTGCCACTTTCAATTTCTTTTTTTCTTTGCTATCATTCTTTTTAAATTAGTTATATGGCTCTGAATAATCTATAAACCTCTTAAGTTTTAGAGACATTCCTGAGAACACCAGCTTCTCAGTTCCAGTTATGCTCACAGATTTTTAGTTTAAGCCACAGACGCTTTATTCTCAACATAACCACACACTCCATTAAAAAATCCATACTGTCTCATTACATGAAAATAGCTGCAGAATGACTTCAAAGGAAAAAAAACCCAACAAACCTTTTTCTACTAAACAAACATTTTAGTGAAGAAAACACAGCATGTTCTTTGAAAGGGGACCATAGGATCTCTGGGAGAGAATGAAATTCTACCTCTTAATGGAAAAAAAGATAGATCTGTCCATATTTTTATCATTATGAGAAAACCAGCCACTTACAAAGGTAAAAATTTAAGAAGAAAAACCCGATACTAAGAATGAAAAGTATTGAAAGCCTTGTATAATGTAAGTTATGGTCACAGCCATAGGAAAAGATAAGGAGGAAAAGCTGACTGATATACTGTATGCTAATATTATGGACTGAAATTAAACTCTATTCAGTCAGTAACAGCAGAGGCTCAGAAACATCCAACTGCACAATTTCCCAGTAAACACAATAAATGATGCAGTTTTATATATCCTTAAGAACTAGTTATATTTCACAGAGTGACTGCTTATACTCTAGAATGTCACAGACCTGAAAAATTCAGGTTAGAAGGAGCATCCAGCCATCACCCAATACAACCTCCTGCTCTAGGCTGGGTTAACTTCAAGAGTAAGTCAGGTTGCTTAGGGCCTTCCAGTTAAACATTGAAAATCCCCAGAGACAGAGATTTTACAGCCTCTCTGGGCAACCTGCTGCTGCGCCCAACCAACCTCACCATGAAAATTTCTTCCTCACGTCCAGCTGGAATCTTCCCTCTTCTTCCTCCCTGAGCATCTCCGGGCTCTCTTTTTTCTGCAATCTCACTTCAGGTGATGGAAGATTGCGATTAGTCCCCCCTCTTCCCTTCTCTTCTAAACAAACCCAATTTCTTTAACCTTTTCTCACAGCCCACATGCTCTACCCTTCGTCAATGACCCCCGCAGGAATCGCCGCAGCGAGGTGACTTCTCTTGCGCCGGGGAGTCCAGAACAGTGCACGGTTACTCCAGACATGTCTCACAAATGCCAGAGCAGAGAACAGCGGCTTTCCTTCAGCTGCTGGCCATGCTCTAGCTAACACAATCCAGGGTACGGTTGGCCTTTACCAGTGCAAGGGCACGTGGCTGGCTCACGTTCAGCTTGTTGCCACCGGGACCCTCAGGCGCTTTTCTGCAGAGCTCCTGCACAGCCAGTTAAGGCTCCAGATTCCTCTGTCCCTGGTGCACAACCCTGCATTTGCTTCTCTTGGACTTCATGAGGTTCCTTTGTCAGCACTTGTTTTTCTAAGCTTTTTGAGAGATGAGGTATTATCATACTGGTTTTCTATTGCTAGGATGTATTTGTATTCCAAAGCCCAGGAAATGGAAGGCTTAAAAAACTGCAATCTGTTCATTTTTACAATACTCATTAAAAGCATTCGAAGATTTTTTTTCTTTAACAGTTAATACAGAAGTAAATAGAAAACTAAAAAAAAAACCCTAATAAATTAAGATCTACAATCAATTAGCTATTATTTTAACCTTTCCAGAAGCCTTAATTTACCCTATGCTTAGCAAGAACAAACTTGGATTGAATTTCAAAAAAAACTACCAGGAGCTGAAATAACAAAAGCTGCCCCCCCAAAAAAATTTTAGTCCAAAACCAAGCACCAATTATTCTATCTTATTGGCAGCAGCAACAGAAAACTGCAGAGGTAATCTTCCTAATTCTGTGGACTTCTATGGAACACCACATGCTTTACAAAGAACAATTTTTTTAACTGCATTCATAGGCAGAATCATGACAAAAAGCAAAATGGGGACTATCTGATCCATCAGAACAGAGCGAATTTATAAATTATAGCTCATTAACATTTTGTTCTTAGGGGCAGCAACTGTGACAGCATACAAAATCACTGCCTCAGTTTTTGCAGTGCTCATGCAGATTTTCTAGTTGTTATTCTTTTTCTGTTTACATCACCAGTTCCAAGGCTAGATTTTACATTTTTTTAGTATTTTTTTCCCCTGAACATGTCTATAGAGAGTAAACATGCCCACTGTATGCTGGCATTTAGTGTAATATAAATGCACGCATAAAATATATTACTATTCATTTATACTATTCGTGTCTAACATTCCCAAGCAGGACTGAGGGCTCTAATATTCCAAGGACTATACAAACACACAGGCAGTCAGGACCCCTTGCCATTAAGAGTTACAATTGCTTTTGAGAAAAGCTGCAACAAAGAATGTCAAGATGTGGAGAAATGAAAGGAAGTCAAGGGATAAATAATTAAGCTGTATGGTTTTTTTCTTTCCTTATTAATTCTTGAAATAATGGTTCAAAATTATCCTATTTTTAAAATGAACTAAATTTGCTACTTTTAACAAAGATGTAACTTAGGAATGAGCAGTGGGTCATTTCTTGCTAGCATCTTGCAACGTTTTCTAACATGCAGTTTGTTCAGTAAATTCTCTCTAGCACCTCCCTCATCTTCTTCAGAAGATATAAACTGTGGGGTAGGGCAGTTTTTTAACTCTCAGAGTTTCTGTTATTGCTGTCACAAATTCAGAATTTTGTTTTTGAGTATGTTCAGATTATTGTTTAGGACACAAAGTCAAAGAAAAGCACCTTGAACTTGGGACGGGAGATTGTGAGATGTGTAACTACTCCGGGTTCCATCAGATTCAGTTCACTTCAAGTCCTAGGCTGCCCTCCTGAAAATCCTCTTGCTGCTGAAAATTAACGTCATTTTTAATGTAAAACCTTGCATACCTGAAGAAAGCAAACGCAGCCCATAACCCTATACCAGTTTACTTGTCATATATCCCAGACCATGTGAGCACCCTGAAGATAAAAACTAAGATGTCGAATTTGACTCAGTCCTTTATATGAAATCAGTGCAGAAGAAAGGAATGAGTGGAAAAGGACAGGTTCAGGCATGAGAAGACATCATCTTAGCACTGTATGACTTCCCATGAGAAGACTGTACATCATCATCTTGTAACAATAAACATCAGGAACAAAGCTTAAATTCCCACTCCATTGAGAAATTTATTTTGAAAGATTACCTGGCAATCAGCCCCACTTTTTAAGTGTTGGTGCTAACACGGTGTCTATGTGTTGACTTCTGCATGACACACAAATATAGGTGGTTTCAATAAAAGACAATCAGAATAAGAAAAAAGAAGAGAAGGATTCCTTTATGTAGCTTCTCAACAGCCCAGTACTAGCAATTCCAGCAATACCCAGTGCATCTTCCACACCTAGCAAGAGGATGTAAAAATCTTAATGTAACATTCTGCAAAACTCTACAAAATGTTAGTCACCCACCAGTTCTGTTTGGAGACTGTTAACAAAAATAAATACAGATTATTAATGTCAATTACTTTATCCTAAAGATATAGTTTGAACTTCAGAAGAGGTAGAATACTATACAGTTTTATCCTCAGTTTGTGTGTTTTAATTCTGTATGACTGTGTTTAATGAAATGTATGGACTCAGATTATCTGAGTTTATCTTCTTTCACAGTCATCAAATTATATAATTATCACATTCCTTCTCAACACTGTAAAGTTGTTTGTTCCTAGTGGAAGTTGCATCCAGGTCTCCAGCTCTCAGAAGTATTCTTCAGCTTTCAGAATAAAATTATTTCTGTCCAGCATAACCCATTTGTTCTCCTATCATTACTTTCCTCCTTTAAAATAATCTTCTCCCCTTCTTCCCCTCATCATCTTTGTTAACTCTGCTAATATGAAGATGAAATAATCCTTCTCTGACACTATCTTGCTAAGCTAACCAAGGAAGTTACCACTATTTTTCTTTAATTTGCCAGGCTTCTGTTCAACCCAGTGGTGCCTCTTTCAGTTTGAAATCATTTGTCTTCAATGTGAACAACCAGAATCAACCATCTACAGAAAAATCTGTATTTCCTTTTTCTCAGGAATGTCTCGCTCCAGAGATTCTAGGGCTGTGTTTGTTGTCTTCTTCAAGCTGAAGGCATGATATCCTTATGTTTTATTCTATGGCATTTGGCATCACATAAAATACACTAACAGCACAAAACAATAAGAAGGGAAGATAGGGAAGAGAAACAAAACTCAGATTATGACTTTACCATGATAAACAAGAAATCCTTTCCTGCTGTGGCAGTGAACACAAAAACCTCTGTCAACATGTATGAAAGTCCAGTAAGCAAAGCATCAAGTAACCAGGGCACCAACATTCTTTTACTGACTGTCAACAGGCACAGAGGGACAACTTCTCACGTGTTTTGCCAAGAGACTGTACAGAACATGTGGTGGTTGTTGTGGAGCTCTGTCAGGACAGCAACTGAGTATATGGGGAAAGTTGGACTAATTCTCCTCCTAATTTCGGAGTAGTCTGAAGAGCTGTACCCTAACAAGGTGCTCCATATCTGTCCTCTGTGATTAGGCAGTGGCAGTCCACCCACCTTTGGGATCACTAATTGGTAGAAGTCGTCACTGTCACTCAGGGAAGAAAAACATGCCAGCTTCAGTCGAGAAAGCAGCACCTTATCCTGGCTTAAGAAATAAGCTCTTGAAAGCAGCTAGCTGACCAATTCATTCCTTTTCTTTCAGGTAAAGATTGTTAGGTAAATTGTGGCCAGTCTCTTCAGTAACCACCTATAGATGTTTGATATTGCTGAAGGCGTCATGAACGAGGTCTAGCCTGGTTCTCAGACATCAGTTCAGCCTCTGTGTCTGGACAAAGGTAAAGCAGCTGTGTTGAAGATGTTTCAGCTCTTGGGAACATGACAGTAAATTCTCTGAGGTGCTGATAAGTTGCCTGAGGATCTACAAGTACAGGTGGATGGATTTGTATCTGGAGGGTCTACTGGTTTTGATGTGATATGATCAGAGAAAGTATTCTGTGGTGATTACCCGCTGCAAGGCCAGTCTCTGGCAGAAGAGAGATGCTTTATTGTGTTTTAAGTTAAAAGTGTATTTGCCGAGGGAAAATGAGGCAGTTGAGCAAATAATAGTTTAGAAGCAAACTGCATTCCTGGAGTGCAGGCAGTACCGTTTAGCTGTCCCAGAATCAGCAATACTGTTCTCAAGTTTACTAAAATCACAGATAACTGCTACTGAGCTGCAGGTCAGAGCAGAGAGCTTGATTCCTTGCTAGTCCTTGACAGCAAGACTGCTGTAACTACAGTGCAAATCCCTCAGAAGCAAACTTAGAACTTTCAGAATCTTTCCGCTGGGCTCCTACCATAGCAACAAAATACTAAGAACACACCACTATTTCCAAAACACTCTTTTCACCGTAACTGTCCTCATAGTCTATTAAACTAAACAATTCTATTTTGAACAAAGTAGTATTTATTATGAAACTTTTTAATAACTACTCTTAAAATACTAAAAATAAAATAGCAGTAATTAATCTTTATTTAAATGGTAATTTAATGTGTTAAGAGCCCAAAATGAAACTAGTCATTAGCTCAATAGTAAAGACTGCCAGAAGCTTCATTACTGATTAATAATGGAGAACAGAGTGTACTGAACAGC
>JANZLP010000011.1:12981199-12991377 GCA_026930925.1 Chelictinia riocourii
TGAGTGGTTATTCACCAGAAAGCTCCCTCTCTCCTCCTCCTCCTCTCCAAAGAGTTATGGATCCAGGTATATGTTCTTAGGTGCTTTTTTTCAGCAATTCTTTAGGGGACTTAGAAGTAAACTAATAAGGTCTTAAACAAGTTTGAGACTTAAGTGCAGAACTATGAGCATTGGTGGTTGTTTTCCTTGAACTTCTTGACTTCAGTGAATTTCAGAAGTGTAGAATTTGGGTACTGTGAGCCTGACTGAGGTTAACTTTCTGTAGAAGTCTTTCCACTGATGTTGGCTAACACTGAGGTTAAATTTATTTGCATTTAGTGGGGAGGGGACTTTACTGACTTAAGTCTGGATATAACATGTCTCTTTGAATCTAGAATTTTGTGTTATATAAACCACTACTGTAATATTTGCTTTCTCATTCAGGATTTCTAGATATGTCTGGTATTTCATTTCCTGAACTCACTAACTTCACAAAAGTATCCAACATGTCTTCATCTGCCTCCTTCAACATGCCAGCAGCAGATGCTTTAGTAGGCACTGAAAAGTTAATGTTGAACAATGACACTCCTGCTTATTTTGGTAAGTGTATTCAGGATTTACTTTAGGCCTCTGACCTAATTTCTGGAATGGCACCAACTCATGCCTGCTCAACAGTATCATGCTTTGTGGAAATAAGCCAATTTTAAGAAAAAAACAGAAAGCAGATTGGCTAAAATAAGATGGAAAAAGTAGCAGATAGCAGGTGAAGTGGACAAAAACTAATAGGCTTTTTTTGTAAGATTATAGAATGTGTGTCTGTCTTTAAATGAAAATGGTGATGATCCAAATTAAACTGACCTTAAAAGTAGGTATTTCTAAAATTGGTGTCAATTAATTTTTGTACCACAGGCTTGTCTTCACAGTTTTAAAGTACAAACAAAATTGCAGTCATCCTAATAGTGACTTTTCTATTTAAAGAAAAAAAAATAATCTTCATACTATGGATGCCTTTCCCATTTAAAAGGTTGGGTGACTAAGAGTTGTTACACAAAATAAAACATCTCTAGCATAAGAATACAGGAGAGCAAATCATTCATGGTCTCTTAAAAACCTGCTTGCACCATCAGGTTGTCTGGATTTGGGGAGAACTGAGTGAACACAGCCCATGTGTTTAACAGCTGTGAATCTGGTTATGTGTCTGTAAGAGGTATCTCATTTAAGCTGATTTTTCTAGATGCATGGTAACCAAAGGCACTGTCTGTTAGCCTGACAGGTTTTTTTTTTGGTTTGTTTTTTTTTTTTACAAACTATTTCCATTTCCCAGAAAATGCCACAGCTTTGGGCCCTGAAGATGTAACCATGCATTGTGAAGGCTCAGTCAAGCAGCCCGAGTTGGACGACCTACTGCCTTCAATTCCATCTTTACCTTCTTTTGCTCTTCCTAATGAAATTTCTTCAAAAACAACACTAGGAACTGATCCCAGTCACCAAGAAACAAAGCTGGTCTTAAACAGTATTGAGAGCTCGTTAACCACTACTCCGGTGAAACCAGATGACGAAGCAGCATGTGAACAGAAAGAAGAAGCAGCGGCACAAGATTGTGAGTGAAATGGATGCTGCTTTTGTTTACAGACCACTGTGTGCTGTAATACTACAGCTTGGAATATTTTTCTGATCTTGAAAGAATTACAGTTTTTCTATTTTGTTAGTGTAGACAATATTATAAAAAATTATATGAAATACATAACCTATTGTCTTTTCTGGTCATGGTTGAATGGACTGATCTGTGTTCAAACTTCGAATGCTGTCCAAAATCACCAAATTAATGGAGAAATTAATGCAGAAACAAGTTGGAGACTGGCAAAATGTCAAGTTCCTGAATTCACGTTTGCCTACAACTGCTCCTGAATGTATTTATGAAGGCACTCTGCCTGAACAGTGATGCTTAATGATGATTTTCTCAGTATGATTGATGGCATTAAAAAAAATTACGGTTTTGACTTGTTAGAAAGCTTTTCTAATGGTACACCTCAATTAGACAGTTCTTGTGACTTTCAAGGCATTTCCTACCCCAAGATATCTTTGTTTCTACTTGCTACTCTGCAAACTGTTATTTTTCTTGTTTTAGAGCCCCTTCTCTGTAACAGTTACTCATGTACCTTCTCTACAGCTACTTTTGCAGGAAAAAGTACCACATGGTTTGCAGTTGCAGCATATAGACACAACAAAATCATGTTGGTGGGTCCTGTCATTCACTTCAGCTCTTCAGTGGATGAGGGTTGGTCTCACAGTTTGTTGGGGTTTTTTTGTTTGTTTTTTTTTAAAAAAAAAAAGAGGGGGAATTAGGTGGTTATTTGAAACAAACTGAAGTCAAAGATGATTTTAAGTCAGGCCCATGTGTTTTCAGGGTGATTAACCTTTACAGTGGAGCTGAATATGTCTTGGTTTCTGTAGTGAGGGAGAAATAGCTTTTCTTCAGCTGTGCTTTTCTATTTACCCATTTCTATTTTTATACAAATCATTGTAAGCTTAAGATATGGGGATGGAACATGTTAGTGCAGCAACATCTGTTGCTTTTTATAGCTTTTTTTTGTTTTGTTTACACTTGTCTTCAAGTAACTTCTGAATGTAACAGCAAACATGAAATGAACAATGAAACAATGTCAGTGTTTTTATACCTCTCAGGGCAGTGATTTATGGAATTTTAAGGCTACTGCTTGGGAATAACTTCACTATAGCTGGTACAGTTAGTGTGGTGAAAATCCTTCATAGCTTAAGAGAATGGGGTACAAGGTTAGGTGTGTATTTGAACTATAAATTAGACTGTACTACTTTAGTACAACATTGTCCCATTTCCTTTTCTCTGCCCTGTCTCCTCATCTGTTTCTACCTTGTGCGCTATGGAGATCAGTAAGTGAAATGACTGACTAGGCAGAAATCTACTACCACTGCAGGATGGGCAGTCTGGGTCACATAGCTGTGCCCGTGACAGCTCAGCTTCAGCAAAAGGGTGCAGGTGAAGTTGCAAAGCAAGAGGGGTCTTCTGCTGAGTACACCCTTAGATAAAAATCTGTCCTTTGTATTCCTTCATCTCTGCTGTTAGTCTGAAATACTGTTTTCACATATAATAGAGTGGCTCTGAACAGGATGGTCAAAATATCTTGCTTTAAAGAAGAATGCATTAAGCCCTTAACTGCAGGTAGTAGAATTAAGAGATCTGAAATCTAGTCTGCTAAGAGTGAACAGATTTTCTTCTTAAAATGCTAAAATCTTCCTTTTTTCTTCCTCCCACTGACTGCTAAAGGGTGAACAGCCAAACACTAAAAATAAATGTAACTTAAGCTATTGGTAAGTTTGTCTGGTCTCAGTGCCTGATGACTGAAGACATCTAGGTGATCTGTTCAGATTTTGTTGTTTAGAAACAGTCCTAAATAGTCTTATATCTTTGTCAAAACTGTTTTTCAGCTGGTAGTAGCTCATTTAGGTGATGCTGTACCATAAGCACCCTTTAGAAATTTAAGAGCAGGGTATGTCAAAACTGATACTAAATTTCAGATGTCACAGTAATAAATGGCTTAACACTTATGGCAGTCTGTGTCCAGCCTAATTTATGTTAATTGGCTCTGGGGAGGGCGGGGCGTCTTGAAAAATGTATCAAGACTTGATTCTTTTTTCATAACATCCAGCTGAACAATGGTCTAACATACCCATTTAGAAAACCAAATAGAGAGTTAAACCTCTAGCAGTGATAGGAGAATACAACATACAACTTAAATGCTAAGTGATAAAATAAGGTGAAGAGTTTAACCTCCTCATCAAATTCCTTTTCTCTTGACAAGTTAGAGCCTACCTTTGGAGAAGCCTGAAGCTACCTCCCTGCTGAAACAAAGTAGAAAGTACTCTTTTAGTTGTGGGTGCAGAAGAATGCTGATTAGAATTTCTTACTTTCAAAATAAAACCTAAAAAGAGTCATAGCAGCTCCTGAGAGTGGCTGGATTCAAAGAGGATCCAATTCTGCTGGAGACAGAGGTCTCCTGCCTCAGCTTCCTGCTGTCATTGCAAGTATAGACAGCAGAAGAGCTATCGCCTCCGATACACACTATGTCTTGCAGACCAAGCTGGAGCTGTTGTGATTATCTCACTTCTGCTGCTACCTTAATTTGGGGAAGATTCAGGAAGGGAATGACCAGGTACTATTGCTGAAAGAAATGTCCCTTGTAAGGCCTGTGAGGATAGACCAGTTCTGAACTAATAAAAACAATATTTTATTTTGGTCTGAAACAAATTAATGGTTGTGGAAGACAGAGCTATCTTTGAGTGAAATGGCTTGAATGTCCACTTTTGTATTTGGGAATTGAAACAAAAACCACCCCAACAACCACAATCAATCAGGTGCTGTCCCAAACAGCTATTCTTTCCTACTTACCTGGAAAGCTGTGTAGTGCCTTGTTTGCTTCTGTATACTTTGAGGGCATCTACACACCTGACAGTGATAGTTCTTTCAAACACAAAAAGGATTATTGCAGGAATATCACAAGGAGGGCAAAACAAAGGGGGGAGGATGTCACCTTAAGAGTGCTTTGTACTAACTTCAGAGCTTGGATGCAGTGGATGGGTAGCTTGACACTTTGGTATGGCCAGGCACAACAGGATAAGCTTCCAGACCTGAGGTTAATATTCAAGCCTGAGGACATGAGTCTGGCAAACATGAAATCCAAAGGTCTGGGACTAGAAATTCCAACACTTGGTCTGAAGCAAAACCAAAAAAGTAAATGGATTCAAATTGTTGGCTAATATATACATGATCCACAATGGACTAACCAGTGTCTGCCTTCGATTCTAAATTCTATTTTTGGTAAATTAAGGTAACTGTTGAAGAGCTACATAACTTTGTGACAGAAGAAATGTCCTGACAACAGAGCTATAGTCCTCGTGGTCAAAGGACCTGCTGATGGTCCATGGTTACTACTTAAGATACTAGATTTATACTGCTATTGATTATTTTGTAATTTTCTTATTTTTTACCACCTAGTATTTATAACCTCATTAAATATGTGTTGTGTAAGTCTTTAGGAAAAAGTAACACAATAATTAAAACAATCAAGATATTTCAGTTTGCTTTCTGTTGCTTTATTTCATTCCCTTTATTTCACTTTGTCTCACTAAGTTGAGCTGAGACGGCCTGTGTATAACCACAGTACAAGCAGTCACCAGGATGCCAAAGTGACTACAGAATACTAATGTATTTACTTCTCCAGATGAAATTTTCTTTCAAACTAAGCTTCACAACTCACTAACAGCCTTAAGTAGAAACTGATATAATGGAAAAGATCAAGTCTACCCAATTTTTCCTCAGCCATACATTGCTAATTTCCCCCATCCCTCTAGAAATACAGAGAAACACTCAGAGGTAAGAAGCTAAATAGCTTAAGACAACTGTCCAGAAAGACTAATGAGAGCTAGGCTAAATTAGAGTTTCACCCTGGTGTCCAAAAGACCCTATGAAATATGGACTGAAATAAATCTTCGTTCATTTCCATCCACCTTTTCTCCCAAAACAATCAGACATTTCCTCTTCTGTGATCAGGAAACCCTTTTCTTTGTGAAGATTTCAACACAATCACTGCTGAAAACTACAGGAGTTAGCTTGGCACTAAGCCCAAAGGTTATGTTTACCTTTCATTATTTTTCAGAAGGCCACAATCATTGAAGACTGTGGTTGAAATCCAGTCTAACTTAGGCACAACAGAGACATGGGAGCTCTTGGTACTTAACAAAGCAGCTCTTCAATAAGCACCTGTCTCCTGCGTGGCAAATGGAGGAAGGTGAGTATGTGAAGCTTTGCATGTGTTTATATACCTAACTTAGGAGGAAAGGACTCCCTGTTACTTGCCCCTCCTCACTGAATATGTGTAGTACTTAGGCACTTCCTTTACAAGTAGTAGATCATATGCTGCTCTTTATATTTTCAGATTCAGACACTCTTCTTCAAGTCATTATATTACTACATATCTGAAAGATTCAAACATTCCTTAAATAAGAACATTTGAGACCACTAATGCTGCTTTTTTTTCTGCTATTCTTTCAGATCTAATTAGGTATTAATAAACCTAACAGAAATGCAATGTTTGCAATGACAAGCCAGAGCATGGACTGTGAAAGGCAGGAGCAATTTTAATTTCAGTTTCATTTATTAGCTGATTTGTATTATTTTCAGTCAGCAGTACTTGAAATTTAGAAAACAAAATAGAAAAACCCTTGGACAACTGTATTGCTAGATACTATGACAATGCTCAGTGGATGCTTTCTGTGTGTACAAACAATAACCTTTTAAAAACCGTTCTACAGTTGATAACACTTCAAATTTTAAATGTTAATAATCTCTTTACATTGCATGTTTAACATGGCTTTATAAAAATTCATCTCCAGAGGGCTATTTAAGACATTACCTCTTAATTCACAGTTACAGAAGCTGCTGACAAAGGATGAAGGGATGAGTCTGAACTAAACTGTTGGGACAACCAAAATAATACAGAAGCACTCCTGGCCCTGCTCCTTTACTTTTTTTTTTTTTTTTTTAGTCTCCTAAAGCAATGCTTATTGTTCTTCTCCCCTCCCCCAGTGACACAACAAATCTTTGAAAGAGTCTTAGGATGATCATCTTCCTTCTTAAGCTTCCTTTCACACTTTCACTGTTAAAAAATCATTAGTTCCATGAAGCCAGTGATGCTGGAGAAAACATTAATTTTCATCACATAAAGTGCTAAGTGCAGTTGCTTCATTGCATCAGTTGTTTTATGAACTTTACTGTTTATGTCTCTTTACATGTTTAAAGCTCTATGTATGTATCAGCCTAAATCTTCTCTCATTTCTCAAAGCCTAATGGCCCCAATCTCTCTTCACCTTCTGTCCTTTCATTTTTACTACCTTTGTCCCAACTCAAGCTTAAGTGTAGTCACTGAAATTTACACCTGACAGAGAGGGAAGTCAGTATCTCAGAGGACTTATTTCTTTGTGGATGGTTAGTTTGTGATCAAAGGCTCCTAGAAATCTCACAAAAGTTGGGTTGGATCAGCAGGAAGTATTCAGTGCTTGAAGTCTGACAGCAGAAGCATCCCCAGTGTAACAAAAGAATCTCCATGAACTGAGCAGCAGTGCTCTTGGCTGACTCACTAAGATAACCTGATTTGGAAGTTGGGTAATTTATCAGTATTAGAGACCACATTTGCAGGAGCTACAACCTGTAAATTTAAGGCTTCATCATAACATTGGCTTTGTTGACATTTTTCTTCAGCTACAATGATAATCAGTATACCAGGAGTAACATTTCAGCAAATCACCTTAGAGCTCATGAAGATTAATGAGAACTACCAAACCTAAAGAGAAAGATGCAAAAATATATTCCAAAATACTTCTTCAGGAATGCAAATCTTTAAAAAAAAAAAACAAAGAAGCCTTACATCAAGAGGCAAACAGTGGGCTACAGCTTTAAGCTAATCTGAACATAAGGAGAAACGTACAAGTACAAACTCAGAAATTGCAGCATGCTGGTCTCAGACGTAGTCTAATTTCTCTTTTTAATTCCAGAGCTAAAAAGCCCCTACAGCTGAACAGATATGCATCAAAGATGATGCACAGAATTGCCAGCAGGATTTTTTTTACATGTTGCCAAATGTATGTTACACAAAATTGTCATTAAGGGCTAGCTTATTACATTTTACAGGGCTACAAATCTCCTTGAATTAAATATTTATGAGTCTTGCTTAGAATACTGAATCCTGTGGTATTTCATAAGAAAAAACAGAAACTAGCCTTTTCAACTACATATTCTACTATGTAAATTATAAAATAATGAGTTTTAATCATATTAAATGCATTATTATATATGTAGATTAAAATAGAAAATCCCATATTTTTACATCCTTAGTTTCACATGAAAACACTCACACAACATGAGAGTAAATCCAACCAGCAGAACTCAGCATGTGCTTCACAGTGCTTTTCCTTTGCAAGTAGTAAGCTGATGTGCTTGGAGATGAAAAGCAAAGTGGAAAAAAAAGTACATTGAAAAAATCAGTATGTATTTTCTCTTTCAAGTCTGCTACAAGGCTAATACAATTTAAAACTGCATTTCCAGGACAGTAATTTGGATAATAAGAAGGGAAAACTCCTCCTGTAAGGAGAAAAAACATAGCTTGCCAAAGGATAAAATGAATGGATCCTGCCCACTCTTTGTGAGAAAATAATCCTTGTAGTTCTGACTTGGGAACAAGCAAGTCAGTGGCTCTGGGTAAGAACAGGTTAAGCTGAATAGGGTAGCTATTTCCTGAGCACTGCAAGTAAAGGGAAAAGAAGCGTAGGTTGTACTTAAAAGAAGTCACTCAAAGAACTCCAGTTACTGTAAAGATTAGTTGCTGTCCTTCTCAGGGAGCAACATTCTCCCATTAAAAGCAGTGTTTCTGATACTGGTTGTTAATCTTGCCTTGTAACCATCTGAAAAACACAACAAAACTATAGCTTTGGCCACATCAGATTTCTTTACCCCTTCTTACAGAGCATGACCACACAAATGTTGATTGGACATGCAACATGCAATCTCTGGTCTGAATACTGGGATTGAGCAGTTGCCGTGAAGAACCTCTTCCAATGCTTCTGCTACTGGCAGGACGGTTTCAGACAGTTCCCAATCTCTGTCACTTTTTCTCCTTTCTCTTCTCTTAAATATTTCCTCTCCTTTAATTATACCAAACATTAAACTAACTTTATGTAGCTATGCTCTGAGCAGGCAAGCAGCTGAAGGTGCAGAGAATTAGGGGAGGGGGTAAATGACAATTACCACCTTCAAAAACGTCAACAGGTTTAGCAGCTTTTAACAGTGCTACAAGCAATGATGAGGGAACAGAAAGAGTGGTTAAGCACAGCTGTTCCGAAAACAAATGTAGAATGTATTTAAAAGACAGAACTGTGTTTCTGAGAACTGCTCCTCATGGGGCCAATTCACCGGCATCCATCAAGTGAACACTGAAATGTTTCATGTGCAGTCACTGAACGATTCTGGGAGAAGAAAGCAGACAAATCTGAAAGCTTTCTTCATATCTGATATCCCTCTAAAAGGTTTTTCAACTCACCCAGTTTTCCATGCATCCTTTTTGCTAATGTCATAAAAAGACAAGTCTTTTCTTTAACCTCTAGAACATAAAGCTTAGTATCACAATCACAACTGAGAATGACATATGGAAAAAATACCATTGTTGGTTCAAGTAAGAATCTGTGATGACGTTCAGAAGGTATTTTACATTATCTCCTCCCACCTCCAAGATAAAGTGAGTTTATCATTCCAATGTAAATGTTACTAAAATGCAAAGAGATAATAACAAGCATGCCAGTATGAGCTCTGAGCCAATAAACTAGATTTCTGTGAAGCACCAATCTATTTGTGAAACAACTTTAATAGAATCCTTCAAAAATTTTCTTATAGCAGAGTGAGCGAGAGGAGAGGTACAGAGATGGCTGCAAAGTGAACAAATCCACCTATCAACAATCCAGCAGGTGCTCCAAAAAGGATTAGAGACTTCATGTTGAGCTACATCTCTCTTGACACCAAGAACAGTAAGTACCATGCTCATTTTATGAGCTGTCTTGTAAAAACATTTTCTGCTGTATACTATGTCCTCAACAGAAGGAGAACATGACTTCTATAAACCAAAAGCATTTAATAAGCTATTTGTTGAAATGACATGATTATAAAGCCTGGACAAAGAACATGAACCTTATGGTTAGCAGATGGGGAGTCAGTGATACTGGTTTTGGCAGAAAGATCTAGAAATTCAGTTCAAGTGGAAACCGAAGACATCTTGGCTCAAATAAAGCTATAACAATGACTGTGATGGAAGTTGAGAGAATTAGTGAGTACCATTCCTCGTTTACCAAAATACTAAAACAGGTGGAGCAAAATTTTAGTTGCATTAAACAGACAATTTGTAGGTTTTTAGGCTTCTGGGAACATTTCTCCCTCAGTTGCATACATGTATCTGTGCTTTCAGAATGTGAAACTGGGAAAACCTCTGAAAAAAATGGGTTGCAAAAGGGCTATCAGCTCAAGCCCTGACAATCATTTAGCAAAAAGCAAGAATTAATCAAGTGCAGGTAATGATGATGTAAG
Organism: Chelictinia riocourii; assembly: GCA_026930925.1. Taxonomy (NCBI): domain Eukaryota; kingdom Metazoa; phylum Chordata; class Aves; order Accipitriformes; family Accipitridae; genus Chelictinia; species Chelictinia riocourii. Next base: position 12,991,341 of record JANZLP010000011.1, read on the forward strand.
TACTAGAGCTTTAATAGCTCCTCCACATAGCAGTCAG
>JANZLP010000011.1:13079940-13090321 GCA_026930925.1 Chelictinia riocourii
TCCCCTTGCTTCCTAATGGGATGGAGAAAATTTCTTCTGCTTCAGGGACACGAGGGCTCTATTAACAATTCAAGCACTAGAAAATGATAAACAGCTAGCATCTCTTCCAGACTGTTTGAGATGTAACCATCCATTTTAGAAGCACTACATATTATAGGCATACTCTGTAATGCCTGTGAAATATGCAACTTAAATGGGACTAAAACAGGTGGCATTCCTTAATAAACTGTAAAAGATCCAACTGACCCATGAAGAGTATGAAGGTTCTGACTCAGAATTCTAACTTTTTGTCCTATTTGCAAAATCAAGTATTTCTTTCCTGAAGATTTTTTTTTCCTGAATTGAGATTCTAAATGTCAGTTAATAATGTTGCTTCAATGCTACAATCATTATGGCATGCACTGACAAAGTCAAAACATGTTTGGATTTCCTGTGTAGCATCTGAGAGTACAGCAAACAGATTTGCTGCTACGTGTCAACTACATTCAGGTGATGACAAAGGAAACTGTAATGGCATTATGTTCTAACAGTTCCCACAGTTTCTGTAGTGTAGAAAAGAAAGGCTGTCAAGAGTTTTTGAAATCAAAATATGGAAGTTTAAGTGAAAGGTGTTGCACTGAAGTTTCTCACATCCAAGATAGAATTTCTGAAATGAACAGCAAGCTAACTTCACTTCACAGGCTAGCTGGGCAGTTGCTTCTGACTATTCATTATCCTAGCAAGATGCCTACAAGGCATCTCCTCCTCTACCCCTAAACTTTTCTTCTGTCCCCACAAATATTTGGGTCAAAATGAAAACATTTCAGAACACCACTATCACCACTGACACCTCTAGTTTGATACTGTCTACACCTAGGTGTTTTAGAGAAAGAGTCAAATTAGAAGGCTGAAAACATCTGCTGCAGGAAATCAACGTAATGCTGAAAATTTAGTCCTTTAGACAGTAAAATAAGAAAATCTGAGCAAGAGGTATTTACCTGATAATCATTCCCCCTGTAGATGTCATATTTACAAGGAATCACAAATTGTATCCATCTCTACTGAGTTAAGAAGCAGTCCAATCTGCCAGCCAAGAAACATGGTAAAGAATTCTCCCCGTTCCTCCTCTTCATGTCAAAGAATGTTCCTCCAGAGCTGCAAAACTGAATTATACGAATATGCATATTAACTAGATGATTCTTTCTTTCATAAATTCTTTAACTTATAATTAACTTTAGTTATTAATATGCTTATTCGTATAATTTAGCTTCCAGCTTTCAAAAAAACTACAGTGGCAGATAAGAAAAAGCCTGAGAAGCCAATATGATTCCTATTAAACAGAGCAGTTTAGTTTTTTACTTGCTGAAAAGAGGCTGTCATTGGACCTCACCATCACATCACATTTCCTAACGCATCAAAAGGCAAGTCAAAAAAACAGTTCTGAGGTTCCAGCCCAAAAAAATTTTTTTAGTTATCAATGTTTTCCTGCAAAGCTAATGGAGGTAGTGGCCATATCCCTGAATATATTTTTACTGTGGATTTTTACAGTGTGGGCAATTTTTTATTCCAGCTGATGGGCTATTTGAAAGTTTTCAAAGTTCATCTTGCTTCTTTGGACTAGATTTTGTATTCCTTTTAGGCTAACTTCTTCCCTCTGTAAATCATGTTGAGCTGCTGCAGTAACAACAAAATGCATTTTTGCAGCATATTTCATATGAGGATTTCCAAGTGTTTGCAAACAAACACAAAAGTAAACACAAGTAAAATAATTCAGTATTATGCAAAAAGAACTGAATCTATTTTTGCACTTGGCAACATTCTCCCTTACTTTATCTACAAATAAAAAAAAAGTCAGGAATTTAGAGAGAACTGAGCCATTAGTCTTCAGATGATAGGAGTATATTCTTTGTACTTAAGTATTAGTCCTGTGCTATGGTAACTACAGTAAACTTATTTCATCAGAATTATGCAGATGTATGTCAAAATAATCACAATAAGTGATCAGCCATATTTCTTAACATTATACAGTTAAAACAGCTTTGAACAGAATATAATTTCAAAGCTGTCTTGGAATTTTTAAGCTTCTATTGCTTTTTGCTAATCCAATTCTCAACCCTCCAAAATTTCCAAAATTAAGAATATTTAACAAAATGAGCACTGAATGTTTTTAATTCTGAATTTCATCCACATGGCTCCAAAAAAAAGTTAGAATTGTTTACACACACCCTCTAACATTTCAGCTCTAAAGACAGAGTGAATAATTAAAGAGCATTTTACCATCTCAACTCAAACTTTAAAGAAAAAAAAGTTATATTAGAAAAATTTTAAGTCATTTTTACAACCGGAATGGTTGAGGTGTTGAATGTTAAAGTTCAAGGTTCATATAGGAAACGTAAGAAAGCTTGCAATGAACCTACCAGTTTTTCCTGGTTAGAGACAATACTATTAGTCCTCATTTGCAAGAGCACTGACATTTGTATAGCATGTAGTAACTGATGACTATGAGTTTATGAAATTAAGTTTAGCGATTAGAATATTAAGTTCTTAATCAAAAATACCAGTTTTAGGCGTTCTTTTCTTCTCTTGCCAAAGGAAGAGCTCGATGATCCAGGTTCTGATTCTTGGACTCCTGGTTTACCATTATCATCGTCCTCCTCTTCATCATCATCAAAGCACCATTCTGGTAGCTCAGGTGGTGACGGTGCATCATCTTCATCTCCATAACGACGAAATAATTCCTTCAAATAGTCACCTTTGTAAATACCTGGTGGTCTAGCCTGAGCAAAAGTAGCCACAGCAGCCTCAATACTGTAAAATGAAAATTTAAAATTACACTGGTTGCTTAATTTACATGTTTTAGTCATATTGTGCTTTATCAAACATAAGATTTATTGGGACTGAAAATTAAAAACAAATTCCAAACTGGTAGTTACAAAAACATTAATTGTATTTGAAACATCATGCTTAGATCAGCCTGGCAACAGTTGGTCTTGCACAAGATAGTGCATAATTCTGTAGGTACTGTGTATGTTCTCAGAAGTAACTGCAGCTTGCACAGCTTCATCTCCTTATTGTAGCTAATAGTGGTCTGCTGGTCACCTAAGCAAAACTTTTATTATTGCTACAGGAAAGGAATGGCTGACACGTAGGTAAGTACTTAAAGACTGAACAAAGACAAAAAAGACCAAAGAAAAAGATAAACGAACTTAATGAAGAAAAATGCAATTGTTGAAATTCAAACATGGCTACATTTTTCCCCTAAGAATTATCTTTTCTTTCATTGGAGGCTTTGCCATCACAGTGGAGAAAAAGCATCCTAATCGTTTGAAATTACTTCTCTTTCCAGAAGTTTCTCATAAAAACCCTGTAATTCAGAAGCCTTTTACTATACAGCTAACACTTAATCTTAAGCGCTTTAATAAACTGGAGACTGGATCACAAAAAAATTAGAAACCAAAACTAACAGTCATGCACCTTTACTAGCCAACTGGAAAGCACTCCAAAATATACAACAGAGAGCACAAGGGTTTTACTGTTGCTATTTTCATAGATCCTATGAAAATGTTTAACAGAAAACACTGGACATAATTCTGTCTTCAATTTATCATGACTGTGTGGAGCAGTAATGCTCCAAGCATCAACAGTTAGAAATCTTGCTATGTAAAAGAGAGGAGAAATCACAAAAGGTACATGTCCCTGATCAGCTTCTTGACAAGCACTTACCTTAAAGCTGGACAAAAGCACATATTACATGCTGTGAAAAGAATTTTTTTTCAGATAAGAAAATAGCCTACCACTGGAACAAGGAAAACATATAGCTAAAATGGAAAAAATAAGTTAAATGCAAAAGGCGTTTTTTGTCTGATCTCTACAGTATGGGAAGGAGCCTGAGAACTTTATGGGGCAAATTTCCCAGAATAGACAGAAACACTTCCTAAGAACCAGTAAGTTTGGTTCTCTCTTCTGATCTTTGCTAAGAGAAGAAAACAAAACATTTTCCACAGTAAGACTATCAGATGGTCGGTCATCAGATCTCAGAAATGACAGTTTAAGAATCTGACTTATTTGGAAGCTTTCTTCCCCATTCTGTTTTCTAAGACTCCTCATTTCTTCTTCACAAGACATTTTTTATTTTGGTATATTTCTTAAATTGTTTCACATCTTCTGTAATCAATGCCAGTGAAAGGACAAAGCAAACCAAAAGGGATGGGGCCTGAAAGACACTCAAATTTGCCTCTGATGATATTAGAAGAACTCTATACTATTCTGGAATAGATGGCAATAAAAACCAGAAGAGGCAGCACAGATTTCAAGCACAGAAACCGAGCTGAAAGAAAACATATTTTGCAAGTTCTAAAAACATAGCAGTCTTTGAGAAAAATTAGTTGTGAAAAAGCAAGTCAAGTAAGGTTTCTGATCACTAGCTGGAGAGCTTTTAGTCTGGATGACCTTTCTTTAAACTAACTATAAAATACGTCTCAGTGTTCAAAATACATCAGCAGCACTCCTATATCATATGCTTAAGGAATGAATATGGATGGATTTTTCCATCAGGAAAATCTTACTTCCTCATGAGCAAATAACAGTGCCTTATTTTAAAGAATGATACAGCAAATTGGATTTATCTTGATACAATGCTTAGCATTAACTAGCACCTTGCCAAAATTCATTCTTTAGCTGTGGACATTTTTCTCTACCAGGTGATCTGGGTGTTCTGTTAAAAAATCGGACAGAGATGAACAAACTTGACAAAATCAACTACCTAAATGAAGCAAAAAAACCCAAGACATGGCTGTTAGGTTTTAAGGCTTTTCCCACAGAGGTTTGAAAATAAAGAGACACTGCATAAAAACATGAGATTGAAATAAGATTCAAGTGTATTTCCTCTTCAGAACAAAGGAGCAATTCTGAGTCTAATTATTGCTTGCTGCTTTTAAATTGTTAGTTTAAAAGCATACAAATCTGCTATTTCATAGGAACATCTAGAATCATACTATAAATATATTTGTATCTGTGTCTACATCCTATACTCACCTAAGATTCTGACAAGACTCAGCCACCCACTACTAATGGTGTTCTGTCTCCATTACGCCAATATCTTTATTCCAGGTTTACTAGCAGACAACAATGACCTAGTTCTTTGCAAAGAGCTTGCACATACATGCTAAGCACCAAATAACTGTATGTCCAGTCATAAGAAAATGCTGCAACAGGAGTAGAATTTTCTCACTTACAGGACCACACAAGAAATATCATCAGAATGCTTAAGCGGCTTGTTAAGAAACATGCCTTACACGGGACTCTGTCAGCAAGGAAATAGTGTTTCGTGAACACTACCGAACATGCAAAAGTCACACCCACCAGCATGGTACAGGCAGGGTTTTTTGTACTCTAATGTTATTTGAAAAAGACCACTAAGACTACTCTTTATGAAGGCACCAGCATTTTTAAATCACAAAACTCCCAAGTGAGTCTGTATAAAAGCATGCTGTAGACTTTAGTCAAACAAGTTGGAAACAAGGACTTTGTCTCCCCTCGACCCTTCAGAAGCAAGTATATCACTCTGCTTTGCTCTAGCTAATCTCTTCAGAACTCAAAAAAAAACCCCAGAAAAAGCCTACATGCAAGCCTACATGAAAAAGATGAAAAAGTAATGGAAATAAATCTTTCAGGCATCTCTGAACTCTACATTCTTACTCAAAATGTGGGCCGTGTCATGGGGAAGAGACACAGTACAATACATACACTCCTAAAAGCCCACACAGAGCAGGTACAGCTGACTTTGGAAAGCTTGACTGAAACAGGTTAAGCTACCAAGGGATGATATGAATAATGTTAATATCAGTTATTTGGTCAAGATTAGTAGGCAGTTTTAAAATACAAACAGTGAATACATTAGGATAGCTGTCAGGACAATGAGTGAAACATACTGAAGAGGCCTTTGGTCTCTCTCCACAAATCCCTAGAAATTAACATTCAAAGTTACCTCCAGTCCAACTTCTCGACCAAAAAGGCACAGATCAGAAATCCAGTTCTATTGAAACCATGTGTGCAATGGACACCTAGACAAGACAAGAAAAGGGCATCATCATTTCCAAGTAGTTTTAACAAACATGTTTAGGTTCATGTGTGTTTTGGATCCTTCTACCTTCATCATTAACATTAAAGAGTTATCTCCCTTCCCATCAAGGCAGCCCAGATCACGTAAGGCACATAAACCTAAAAAGCAATTTATTACATTCATTCTGCAAACTATTAGCAACAGGAGTACAGGATGCTTCAGTTTATCCCAACTCAAGAGCATTAACTTAATGCAACTGACATATGACTAATACAGATAAGATTCAAAGTATTTTTTATGACTGCTCAAGTGCTTATCAGAAGACAATACAATCAATTTCAACAACTGTACTTTTAGTGGGTTTAACAAGCATTACATTCATTTCACACCATCAGGCATAAAAATCATATCCAGATTACCTTTCCTCAAACTTGAAAGTGGTGTCAATAGACCACAATGCTATTTCAAATTTGCTGTTACCATGCTAAGACCAGACATTAATTTGGAAAAGAAACCACACCAACAACAAACTACAAAAAGAAAACTATAACAGTACAATCACCTTGAATTACTTATCTTTTCAATGTAAGAAAAAAAGAATTAAGTCTTCAGCTCCAATTTTACTGAATTCATCCCCCAGTGAAAGGAGGGGGAAGAGTCAAATGCATTGGAACTTTTTTTTCTCTCAAGGCAACAGCACCATCTAGTGATAAACAAAACTGCCTGAAAATTTGTGCTATTCTAATGGATTCAAGCAGGATGTTGCCTCTTCCTCATACTGCATTTTAAATTATAAATCTCAGAGTATTAAAGTTTCCACTAACACCAAATGCAATTATGCTTATTATCAACATATTTTTCAGTTGTGACCATGGAATCACAGAATCGTTTAGGTTGGAAAAGACCTTTAAGATCAGCAAGTCCCACCACTAACCTAGCACTGCCAAGTCCACCACTAAACCATGTCCCTGAGCACCATATCTCACATTTCAATACCTCCAGGGATGGTGACTCCACCACTTCCCTGGGCAGCCTGTTCCAATGCCTGACAACCCTTTTGGTGAAGAAATTGTTCCTAATATCCAACCCAAACCTCCCCTGGCACAACTTGAGGCCATTTCCTCTCGTCCTATCACTTGTTACCTGGGAGAAGAGACCAACACACCTTGGTACAACCTCATTTTCAGGTAGTTGTAGGAAGCAATAAGGTCTCCCTTCAACCTCCTTTTCTCCAGGCTAAACAACCCCAATTCACATCAATTACTAAAACAGAGCAAAACTGCAATAGCACAAGGCAATGTACTGGCAATGCCCAAAACAGTTTCTGCAAGACAGGAAAGTTGGGAAAGTCTTCTCAGCTTGGATGAATTTCTGAAGAAAATGTTCATTAATGTACAGATTTAGAGTTTCCAATTTAACAGAAGGGGCTTCCACTCTCCTGAGTGGGACATTACTTTCACCAGCGTGGCCACAAGAACATTTGTTACATCAGAGGGGTGTGTGGAGTCATTATACATCCTGGGACACTTTTGTCTCTCCTCCATATAACACTGTCTTGTTTCTAAACAGATTCTTAATTTCTAGTTTATAAGATGATAGAAGACTTACTTAAAGCCAAAGTAGGCGTTTCAAGCGCTTCCTCTAGAACTACTGCAGTGGGTCACATTTGGTAATGCTGGTCACTGTTACAGTGACCCCCACCAAGTCTCTGGTCTATAGGATAAGGAGTGAGACGTGGTGTCGTGCCCTTCAGCAGGGGCCTTGCTGCTCTCTTGCCTTTAGCCAGCCAGTTTTCACAAAATCTAAAAAAAAAAAATCACAGCACTTCTGATTTCCTTCTCAAAGTAGCTTGAATCATTGATTAATGGGTTCAGAGTTATAGCGGAGAAAAAGGTTACCTGGGAGAAGCGGTTCAGACAGTCAGGCCAACTTCTTCTCTCCTAGGGTGACTGAAAAAACTTATGGGAAAAAGGGTTAAGAGCAGGGGTTCTGGTAAGCTCCCCAAAAGTGAATGCCAGCTTCTGATTGCATTTCAAAATGGACAAAGCTGCATAAGAGCAGGTCTTGCTAACACCTCTTTTCAAAACATAAATGAGTTTCTGTACAAAATAGGTACAATCAGATATATATTTTTCCTAAAAATGAGGTATTCACTTCAAGTTACAAATTAAGCAACCTGTTGCTTTAGAATAGGATTGATTTTCTGTATCAAGATAAAAATTCACTGCTAACAGGAGAGTGTGGATGACTCATTGCTTCAAACCAGATACAGATCAATCCATTTGGACATCTTTAGGATACGCTGAAATTTATTTAGCCTTGGCTGATTTATTCAATTCCCTTAAAAAATCCAGTGATTTATTACAATATGCAAAATAGTGAAAATTACGTAAATGGTTTAAAGCCTAAAGTCTCATTTTCAAAAGAAAATGGCTGGTTTGGAGCCAGAACTGTGAGCTCAGTTCCCCACCATCAGCATGGGAATGTCGCTTCATGCTCCACGCAGCATGCATCAGGGCAGCTGTGTTTAAGAATTAGGTTTCAATATTATCCACAGTTTATATTTGACCACCTTACATCTGAAAAGCACAGAGGTTAAATGACTGATTTAAACTCCGGGTGGAGGCCGGATACGGCTGTGTCCCCAGCAGTACCGAGCAGGCTGATTTCCAGGACCATGCAGGCTGCTGCTGATAATTGTTCCTGTGAGTCTTCTGCAGTAAAAAACTGGTGAATTTTGGCTCGGTCCCATCTCTCACACCTGACTACCGAGGAATCCTAAATGACCAAATACCAGCTCCTAGACGGCTAAAATTAATTAAATTTTGTGCCTTTTTATTTCTGGTGACATACTAAGATTTTATTGTAGCTGGGGAAGATTATGAATATACAGCTACAGAAATAGGCTCCCAGGAGACCTTTTAATCCATCCTCCAGCTCCAGAGAAGCTAAGCTATACCTGAACCATCCCCAACAGAGGTCTGGGTAACCTAAAAGGCTTCCAGTACAGGAGACCCTTCTTGCTCCCCAGGCTATCCATACCAGGGCTTCACTATCCTCATGGCTGGAAAGCTCCTCCGTAGCATTTCAACTACAACCTCCCAGCTCCCTCTGGCTGAGGCTCGTGCTCTTCGTCCTTCTCACAGTAGACATGAGAATGCATAATTCCCTTTTGCTTCGTGAAAGTCTTTTAGACATTTGTTTTTTGCATCCTAATGCACTCATCGCCATCTTCAGGTAACCCCCTCAGACCTGTGGTCTTTCCAGGTCACTCCTCTCTCCCTCCTCTGGGAGATGATTCCCTCAAAGTCTTCTCCATTTTCCAAGTGCATTCATCATTTATAATTGCAGCTTTGAAATCTTAAGTCCAGTTGCCATTTACAGTTTTGTCTGTCTTCCATTTCTTGCCAAATAACTTGAAAATTTACTTCTTGGCTGGCTCTATGCCGCTCTATTCTTCTAATCCATTTTGCATGATTTTTAGTTGGCTGCCATGGATAAAGCAGCATGAAAGTAAGCTGTGTGATTGACAGGTATCTTTCATAAAAGCAGGGGATACAACCTGCTCTCAGCATTTCACCGAGAGCTCTGCTCTGTTAGCATGTGTTATCTCTGCTGGAAAACAGTCAGATTGCTTCTCCAGGTGCTCCTGTGAGGGTTTCTTACTGCGAAGTCACAAAGAAATGGCAATGCTGGAGCCTGGTTTTCTGTGAAAGACAACGCTTGTCTTGTAAAGTATCTTATTTCTGAGGTAGTGAGAAAAAGGGGAAAGTTTACTCCATAGTGCCTATTTCAATACCAATTTTGATTCCAAATACTGTTATTTCAGCTCTTTTCCAGTGATCAACCCTATAATGTGAGGCAATTCTGTATCTCATTTCACATGCACTTTTTGAATTCCTGTTTTCTTTTGCTTTTCTTTTCTAGTGAGAGAAGCAAAAGATTAGAGAATTTTAGAGGAGTTTTTGCCTTCTTTTGCCTGGAAGACTTGTAGCCAAACCTTGCTGTCCTAATCAACTCAATGAAACCAAATTTTTTTCCACTTCATTTATAATAATACATTATCCTCAGTGCAGAGCCCAGAGTTTTGGGTTGTTTTTTTTTTTCTCTTTCTTTCTTTTGGATAAATTCCACAGCTCAACTCTAATTTTCAAATTACAGAAAAGCAGAATTAATCATAGTACGTATAGGAAAGCAGGGCAACGGCATGTACAATTTTGTTTGCATGATAAATGTTAGCTTCTTTGCTTCTTAAGTGAAGACGGCTTTGTGCAGTCCCACTGGTATCCAGGTGTCAGGAAGCGGAGTGTGCTGCAGTTCCCTTCAGCTCCTGCACAGCCC
>JANZLP010000011.1:13955074-13966586 GCA_026930925.1 Chelictinia riocourii
AGTTGTCCAAAGATTATGTCTGTCAGAATCTTCATTCTGAAGTCTTAATTCTAATAAAATGTAGTTACTTACTGTTGGCTTATTTTTATGGACGTTAGTACAAACTGTTTATGGCATACTGTGTAGCCTCTTCCAGTTGGTAAATTCAAGCAGTTCCTTAGTAATGATCAGTGTGTGAAAGACTTTCCAGTGTACTACAGCTACTGATTTGTGAGGTCTTTGCCAGTAAAAGAGACTTATTTCAAGATTTGTTTTGGCACATCTTCCCTCTTCTTTACGTTTGTACTTAACGTGTTTGATTTTGGGGAGTTTGTTTTTTTTCCTTAATGTCCTGCTACTAGTGCTTTTTCTGTCTTCTAGTGCTTCACCTCTGTGAGTTTTTGAATGCTTGCTTTTTTTTCCACTTTGATTGGATTTTACTTATGTGTCACCCTGTAACATTCAAAGCATCAGCAAGAACGTTTATATTGTGTTTGAACTAGTGTTTTGGTTGTGCTGTGTCCTGGTTTCAGCTGGGATAGAGTTAATTGTCTTCCTAGTAGCTGGTAAGGTGCTAAGTTTTCAATTCAGTATGAGAAGAATGTTGATAACACTCTGATGTTTTCAGTTGCTGCTGAGTAATGTTTAGTGTAAAGTAAATGATTTTTCAGCTTCTCATGCCCAGCCAGCGAGAAGGCTGGAGGGGCACAAGAAGTTGGCACAGGACACAGCCAGGGTGTTGTCCCACAAGTGGGGTCGTTTACCCGGTGTGCGAAACGCCAATTACAGAGCAGAGGTATTTTATTCCAATTGATTTTTGCGCAAAAACGGGGGCTAGGTGGTCATCCACAAGCTAGCACACCACATGCTTAAACAGGCAAGCAATTTATATAACTCACTTATACATATTCAATTTTCAAAATTCTTCACCAAAACTATTACTGGTGGTCACTTATCTCCCACTGTTTCTATTGGGTTAAAGTTTCCCCGCTTCGAATTAAAGATACAGTGTTTTATTCTACAGCGCATGCTCAAGGAGAGTTGGGGGGGTAAGTCTTTTGGTCTTGAATTGAGTCGGTGGTCGTGGTCTCCCCCTGCCGCCTTTGTCTTTCCTCTGGTTATCCAAAATTTTCACTGACTTCATGCCTATTAGCAGTTCTTCAACTTCTTCGGGCCTCCTGGGGTAGGATGTTCCCTTCTTATCAGTCTTTTAGCTCTCCTTCAAGTGCCCAGTCATTAGCAAGGCATGCCTTGTATTTCACAAGACCTTTGTGGTCTTCTTAAGTAAATCACTCCTTAAGTACATCACTGCTCAAGTACATCTTTTCTTAAGTACATCACCCACTCTGAAAACTTCTCATCTAAATGGGAACTTTATAGGCAGGTCTCAAACCCAGCAGGTCAGTTTAGTGTTTTCCAGACACTGCACGTTCTCTTTTAGCATTCATAAAGCAGACCGACTCCATCACTTCATCTCATGGCTCAGGAAGAGAAACTCTCTGCTTGTTAATATCCTTATTTTAACATTTAGGACAGAATCCCAATTGCCATATACAAAGAGGGAAACTGAAGATGATGGGCCTTGAAAAAATGAGCAGGATCTGGTCCTGAGTTAAGTGCAGCACTGCGCTTAGCTCCAAGGAAAGCAGGAAGGATGCAGAAAAGCGTTCTCCACTGAGGCATTCCTTTACTACAGGTTTTGTATCTCATCTTTATTCTCTGTCAGGGTTTCCTCCACCTCCTTTAAACCACAGTGGATTGCATGTGCTCCTTTGAAAGAAAAATGCAATTGTTCATCAGTATATGTGATGCATAAAGAAGTGTGATAGCCGAAGCTTTCGACTTCGGCAGTATTGGATTGTCCTGATTTACCCGTGGTCTCATTTTTTTTGGGTAATATATGCTGAAAGTGCTCTAACATCCCCCATCACCATAAGGATTCAGACTTAAAACAACCACCCCACCCTTTCTGCCTTTGGCACTATTTGCTGATTAACCATCTGCTGTCATCAAAGTCCTGGTGAAGAAACAGTGCTGACTGAGCAGGCGGTGTTTGGCAGTACCAAACCACAGAAATACCCAAAGCAGCGTCCATGCAAAGACCGGAGCCCCAGGCAGCATACCAATCCCAGGCTGGGCAGAAAGCTGAGGGAAGCACCAGGAACCCCAGGTGCTGTGAAGGGCTCTGGTGGTGGGCATTGCCACTGTCCACCTCAGACTGAATGTTTTCCTCATGGGATGGCCCATTAGATTAGTCTTGCTATGGTTCAAACCTCCTTGAGTATTATCAGGGTATGACATCAGCTTCTGTGTTTGGCCTTTCAAATAAATAGCGTTTGCAGGAAATAATTGCTGTGAATATAAATGATGTCCTATTGGCACTAAATTTTTAGGAGGAACAATCAGTAGAGGCACTTGGTCAAGAACACTGATTTGTGCCAATGACGAAGAAAAAGTGCCATGTTTGAAAGAGAGTTGACCTCCTGCAGCAGTGTTGCTGCTCCTTGCTTCAGGCGCTTGTTGGTTTTCGTTTGCTGTGGCACACTCAACTCATTATTTTCTACAAGAAAATAACTGCCATTTGATGTAGTGATGCTAGTCTAGGCAGAATAATAACAGCAACATCACATCCAGCGCACCATAATAATACATTACATAAAGACCCTCTCTCTATCAAAAGAGACCCTAAAAAAGAACATTTGCTCACTCATTTTTTCTGATTATGCACCACGCACTCAACGTTGAAGTGTGGGTCTGTGGATGTGGTCACACATGGATGTTTCACTTGGGCACCTGCGTTGGCTCCTAGATAAGGAAGGGGGTGCTGGTCTGTGCCTCTGTGGCAGGGTGCAGAGGACGCCAACACCTCCTGACTCTGGGTGGGCAATGTTCTTGGTCCCAAAGATCTGGCAAGAACATGACCCCCACCTGGGTAGGGCTCCATTTCATGGATGCCCTCTGATGCCAGTGGTGTCTTCTGCTGCAAGACCAAGTAGAGTTCAGGACAGCCTGTTTAAACACCCCCATTTCAAGACCAAAGGCCCTAAGCCACTTTCTGCGTGAGGCTGACTCAGGATGCAACTAGCTTTGGATTGAACCGTGGCAGCAATGTAATGATGTGCTGAAAAATAATGTAACAAACTGGGTCAGGAAGGGGACACTTTCTCCACACCTGAAATTACTGGGAGAAGTCTAGGAAAAGAGTATCACCTTGTCCTTGGAATTCTGGCTGAGGCACAGCACTTAAGCTCCCTACTAAAAATGCATCTGATGTCCCTTTTTCAGCGTCTGGTTAGTTCTCTAACACAATGTCTGTTGCACTTGGAGCTCTACCTAATTAATAAAGATCTTCTCCCCAAACCAAGCAAACAGAAAGCAAAAGAAACCAACAGTGCAACCCCTATAGGTGGAGAACAGCAAAAAAATCTCCATGAAGCTGTTAGCTAGAGCCCCAGAACATGTGATGGGATGAACAAATGCATGGTGAAAATGTAACACATTCCCTGAAGCTATAGAAACAGGCTCACAAATTTTAAACATTCCTCCAGTGTCCCCAGTGCTCCTATTTGGGACCAGTGCTTTATTTTGTGATCTGGTTAAAACCCCCCATGTTTTGAGGCACGGCTGGGTGCTAGTAGGGAAGCCAAGCAGCAGAGACAGCTCCGACATTATTATACACAATAGTTATTGCCATTGGGGATAAAAGGATGCGGCAATTGCCCTTAATTTAGAAACAAGTAGCAGAGGGACAACTAGCAGCTGGGCGCGCCTGCATGCACGTGCGCTAACAGAGAATCTATAGCATGGGAGCAAGGGGATGTGTTTTCAAGACGACATGGAAAGAACCCACTTTGAAGTTCCCAGGCTGAGTAAAATCAATACCTAAATGCTTCAGTGAAACGTGTTTGATGTTGTCTACGTGTAGAAACCCAATAGAGGCCACTTATTATTGAATAGTACTAGACTGAGCAAAGTAGGTCATATTACAGCTTTGTTTGGGAAGCAGCATTGTACCTGCCAGAACAGCATCCTTAATGCATCATATCTGGCACTGGAGAATAAGTAGGATATGCACCCAAACCACTTGCAAGAATGAATACACAGACAAACAGATCTCATCTATGACTGTTTTCTGAAATAATCATTGGTCAAATTGCCAGATTCTGTCAAGTGGCTACTTGAACCCATCTCACATGCCAGGCATTTGCAAAGGCTATTTATAGAGCGACTGTGACTGCGGTGATGCTGAAGGTCTGTCAGCATTTCCATTACAGGCTCCTATAACTTGACGGTATGATACCCACTCCAGGCTACAGCCTGACGTGAAGGGTGGGATCTTGTTTTAAAACAACAGTACTTCTCCTTACCTTTGGATTCCTCTCCCGAAATGTATTAAAATTTGTGGGTGCCTATTAGGCTTTTGCATTCCTGTTGCTTTAAAAAACCCCAGTATAGATCTTCTTTATTTTTTAAACAGTTTTTCTTTTCATGGCCAAAGATCAAGCTGTATTTTCCTGTAGGGAAAGCAGAGATGTCTAGAGAATTGGAGATGGCAAGTGGCTGCCCCTGTGCATTATTAACACCGTTGCTGGCTGATGGCCGTATGTGACACGGGGATGTTGTGTTCCCGGGGAATGTGTGTGACACTCCCCTCTAGCCACATGGAGGACTGTCAGGTGTTCCTCACAAGACACACAGAGAGCTGCTCTGCGGTTGTGCTTGACACCCTCTGACACCATCCCATGTTTCGGTGCCCAGTTCAAGCACATGTGGGTCTGCCCACACCTGCAGCTGGGCATGGCCCCTGCCCACGTGGACACCTCTGCTTCTGGGGTCCAGGAAAGGGCTTTCCATTGCTTCTCTCGTTGCTCAGGACCCCTTGGATCTCACATCAGGGAGAGCCTGGGACGAATACAACCCAACTCGCCCGGCCACTTTGTGCTGGGGTAACTCCATTCACGTGCTGCCCGAATTGAGGGTGACCCCAGCTGCGGCGTGAGCTGGATGGAAACATCCTATGCCCACGCGTTTGGCAGCTGCCCTGTGTGCGTGTCTGTACACACGCACGTCTGGAGCCACCTTCTTTACAAAGAAGAGGTGGGCTGGCAGGGCAGAGGGACCCCACTGCCTGCGGGCACTGGAGGAGACGTTTCGTGGATGTGCCCTTCCTTGCTCGCTGCCTCACGCTCGTCGCCTGGCCCAAGAGGGATTGCAGTGCCTGGCAGCCCCAGCTCCTCTCCCGCTCTCATGTGGAACCTGGACATGCATTGATTTTTCAGCTTTTCTCAGACTGCACTCATCCGTCATTTTATATTACTGGAGATACCATTAGCAATAAAATAAAGGATGAAGGGTACAGAACCCATTAGAGTGCTTACTTCATGTGTATGAGAGAGTGAGTGAAACAATTAAAAGCACATCAGCTTATAAACATGCTGATACAGTTATTAGCACAGTGAATAACATTCAGAGCATGATACCAGGGGATAGAAATGAAATCTCCCCTTTCCTTTCTCCTTCCTTTCCTGGGAAGCAGAGGGAGGGATCTGATATTTCATAACCACGCTGAATGTATGTAGCCATAGATATTTTACACGAGCAAGATGAAACAAAAATTAAATAATAAAATCAAGGGACATTACGCAACAACCAGTCTGCAGTTGCCTTGTGTGTGAATGAATTTCAGACCCACAGTGTTAAAACTAGAGTGACAGGAAGGTTAAATGTAAAAGGAAGAGGTAGCAATACAGTCCCGGAACTAGTTTATGGTAAGTTGGGAAAAGCTTCAGCAAAGAAAAGAACAATTTTGATTGTTTCCATTCACGGAATGCTTTAACCAAAATCCTTCTGAGAGCTTGATACCCTGCGACGATGATATGAATAAGAATCAAATGTATATAAATATTAGATGATAAGCAGGCACTCACCCACCTCCCTGAACACTCCAGTGTCATTTGCATGGAAAAACATATGTGTGTGTTTTGCAGCTTTTGTTTTTATCATTTGTCTTTTTGTCTCAGCAACCTCGGGTGACGTGACCGGCGTCTGGAACCCCAGGTAACTTCACTCTGACAGCAGGAGTGGGCACAGCTTGCTGATGGTGCCGGGTGTCTCCCTCCAGGTTTTAGACCCACTTACTCCAAAGGGTTGTATGTTTGGTGCCTCTGTGAGTTAGTGGTCCCCATTGCAGATAGCCCTCTGGCACTTCCAGATAGTGTCCCAGATAGTGTCCCAGGAGGTCGGGCCATTTTGGAGGCTGGTGATGCTTGAGAACTTGCCCAGAACAGAAAGTGATTGAAGAGTTCCACTGCTATTCGGCGTGGGAGTTTTTATGAATGGTCATTTTGATGAGGTCAGTGTTGAAAAAGCACAGACTTTCGCCAGCCACATCCTGAAAATGGTCACAACCAGCAGGCTGACAGTCAAATTGGACTGTCTGGCTGAACTGCTGCAGTACCGCCATATTGCTAATGACCAATTTCCCCAGCAGTCAGTTTTCTTTCTGGTGCTGTTAACTTTCCCCTTGATTCTTTCATAGGACTCTGGTTGTCTTTTAGGCACAATAGTGGTTTGCTAATATATGCTTAACAGTCTATAATGGCTGGTAAAAGCATTTTTTCTTTTTCTGTAATTTTTACAGTATGTTTAGGAGTAGAATACGGTGCATTGGATTAGAAAATGCAGTTATGTCCAGCTTGGGTTTTAATTGCTTCTGGGGGGTCTCAATACTTACCTCTTTCAAAACACAGGTTTCTCTTTGAAAGGCAGTCTGTTGCCTAATCCATCTTTTTACTCTGTGTTGGACTTGGACACAAGTGCTCACAGAGCCAACAGTGCTCTTCCATAGAAAGAGAGTTGCTCTAAATTTTAGAGAAATGGTCTTTTCCCAGCAAGAGCACAAGAAAGGGATCTGATCAAAGAAGACTTATGAAAAAGGTCTGGGAGGGTAAAAAAATTCTGATCGATTTTTTTAACTGTTTTAAAATCAAAGCAGGTGCTGGAAGGATCAGGTGGGAGAGGGGGCAGCAGGTGGGATGCAGAGCTGCAATTCCATGCTCCTCTAAACATGTTTGGGGCTATCGCTGCCTCTTGCTTTATCCATCTATTTTGCTGACTATCACCTGTACGATGTGGTGTCCCTGCATTGCTCCAAGGGCAGCCCAGGCTCAGGCACGAGCTGAAAGTAGGTTCCTGCTACATGCAAACATATTTTCTTGAGGTTTGTTTTTAAATGAGGACAGATGCAATCCCAAACTGGCTGTGTGAGGGTCCCTACATCCCTCTTAATTAATCTATTCCTGTTAAGGACCCTAGAGCATCTTGTGTGACGTTACAGCGAGGGCTGCAGGTGGGACACGTGCAGCCGTACCTGTTGCCATTCCCCCAATTCTGCAGAGAGGAGCTCGCTTGAAAGGTTGTTCAAGGGGACGTAGCGCAGATGCAAACTTTCCCTCTGCTGCGCTTGGCGGGGAAATAAAAAGCCGAAATGCATACCGAAATGTAGACTTGTGTCCCAGGTCTGGACACCTGGGAAGATGAGGGCTCTGGCCAGGGTAGTTGTGTGCTTGGATGCGAAGGGGTGAAAGCTCTGCAGTGCAGGGAGACCCATTGATGGTATAGGACATCTGATCACAGCTACTTGTACTTTATAAGTGTCTTTGTTTTCTTCCCTTTATATTCATTTGCAGGCTGGACGGTTTTCCACCAAACGTCTGAGAGAGTGACCTATAAATCTAGTAGCAAACCTCGTACCAGATTCCTCAGTGGACCTGTGTCTTTGTCCATCTGTTTGTATTTGTTCTTTTGTATTTTATCACAGTCCATCTTTCTTTTACCCCTTTTTCCAATTCCATGTTTTATATCTCTAATATGTTTGGCAGGATGCCCCTTTTTCTGACCCATCTTTTCTTTCTTTTTATCTTTCTTTTAAGTAATCATCATGAACACACCTTATTTATATTAATTTTTCATATGAAAGCTTTTTTTGCACTGCTTTTGGCTCGTGCCTGGGCACCAAAAGCATGTGTGGAAGATCTCATCATTTATTATATAGCCTTATGGTAAATTTTACCCTGGACTTATCAAAGCTTTTGTACGTTATGTGATTTATGTTGAAGTAATTTTATTTGCAATGTGGCAAATATACATGTCTGCTGTCCCGGTTCCAGCGACAACAAAAAGAAATCCATCCTGTAGACGAATGGTCTCTTTCACACATGTTTGGACTATGAAGACATGCATGTAGCAAGCTGATACAATACTAGAAGGTCACTGAAGGGTATAACTTCCATACAAGGGCTGTATTAACACGATATACAGTACTGTTTATATCCACTCTATTTTCTTTAATTTTTTTTCCCCCGCTCTTTGCATGTGGAAATGCTGAGACAATAGTGCTCCAGCTAGTTCTTTCAAAATCTGTTTTCTAGGTGGGCTTTTCCCCATGTATTCACTTTAATTATTTTAAGTGAGCAGATTTTTATATACTTGTAAGCAGCAGGAAGATCTGGTTACTCCAAGGGAGAGTACCATCAACTTTTTTTGTGTAAGCTGATCTGGCTGAAGCACTTTACTCAGTTTATTTTCTTATGACCTTATGTGACCTCAGAGATGAAGTCAATTAGCAGTTCATCAAAGCATAAATAAGTAAAAACCAATATCAGATTTTCAGATGATACTTTGAAATGGATTGCTAGGATCCAGTATTTTTTGTTTCAAATAATTGTGCACCTGCTATTTGTACCCTGTTTGTATGACTTCTAAAGTAATTGGCAATTCAACCAAATGATACCAAGCTATTTAATTAAAAAATTAAGACCTTTTTACCCAATCATATATGCTGCTTTTTAGGCAAACAGATTTTGCTTGTACAATAAAGATATGTTGTGCTGAACAGGTACTATAGGCCACTTACATATAACATTAGAAAGGCTAATAATGTTCTTGAGAAAATGTTTGGTTAACTAACTGTTCATTTGCATTAATATCAGATCTCCCATTGGAGTTCTACATTGCTCATCATTATCCAAGTGGTACAGATCAAAGGCACAAGACCACTCAAATACACTCCTCCTGATTTTATGAATAAACAATATTTTAAGAAAATAATCTTGATTTTTTTTTTTTTTTTGTTTGAGGTCCCTAAAAGTCCAAGCACTCAGGTTCTTGAAAACTGATGTTTACTGCTCGGCATACTGAATTTATTATTGTGCGAGTTTTTAACGACTACTGAAGTCGTGAGACAATTTTGTATTCAGGGATTTTTTCTGCAAACCTGAGGGGAATTCTCAGTTCACAAATTTTCCCATTTGGTATTATAACGGACATGGTAGTTTCTTCCTCTGCACATGTAATTCCCAGAAGACGTTCCATTAATCTTTCACAGGATTACTATTCAGTAGGATGCAAAAAAGACTGGGAGATGGCAATTAAAAACCAGCATATTAAAAATGTTTGGGTGCATGGATATTGTGAATGAAACCAAAGGAATATGTAAATCCTTCAAATCGTGAAGTTTCCCAATGCTTAAATAACTCGGCACGACTAATTGCTTTCTGTTCTCAGCCCATATGCTCTCTTTTCGTTTTCTTCTGGGCGAAGTGTTTGGAGAGGAGGTTTGCACTCCCCCATTTCTGAGTCATACAAGGAGATGGACTGAGTTTCAGGCACTTAACCCTGACACATCCGTCCAAAGTCACCGCTGCTCAGAGAGCGCAGCTTAGTTTCAAATACTGCCTGTCACTTGAGTTGCTAGACAGTTTTCCACAGCGGAATTACTGGTAGGTTTTGATGGGGATAGGAGGTTATTTTAGCTGATTTTCCCAGTGAGTCCAGGGGGTTGGTAGGGTCTATGTGAAGGAAGGAAGATGGGGCTGCGTGCAGCCCCATCATTCCCCAAGGGCAGCTGGGGCTGGGACTGCTGCTGGAAGGATGTACGGCTGGAGATTCCATTGAGTCGATGTCCAGAGCAGCCATGACCATGGGCCTCAGGAAGAATAGTGCTAGATGCTGCTGCTGCTGGGAATGCTGGCCGGCTCGTGCTCCTTCCCCTCCGGAAGGGATGTAGGTTGACCCGGTGTGCAGGCAGAGCCAAGCGCTCGGACTAGGTGCTGAACATGTTTGCGTCTGCCGCACACTTGAAGGAGAGGGCGTGTTGGAGACGGGTGGTGAGCGAGTACTGGGCGTACGGGGCTGGGATGTGGCTGGCCGGGACTGGCAGCTCGGTGCCATGTCCAGGCAGTTCAGGGTCCTGGGTCCGCTCCACATGTCGAGGTTTCCCTGGGATTTTTTTGTTTGGTTGAGAGCTCTTGGGAAAAATTGTGCTGGATTTTCAGAAATGCTCTGAATTTAGACATTTGATTAAGGAAAAACAGCCCTTTGGGGAGCCTTGGATATTCTAATGTGAGGCCTGTACTGTTAGCAGGCAAATTAGCAGCACACTTTTATAAAGAAATGTTCAGATGCATGAAGGATAGTTGTACAAATATCTTGCCCTGATTACAAGATCCGTCAGACTTAGAACACTTTCACAGTGTTCTCCAAGAATTGCATTCTGATCTGTTCCCTATGTCCAATGTTGACCTTTCCTTTGTATTTTCCATGGAATAAAATATTTTTGATGGGCTTCAGCATAATTTTAGCCTGAGCTGCTTCTCTGGGTTAAATTGCAAGGGTATCTTAGGGAAGAGTGCGCTGATTGTGAATTGGAATTTTCAAAAGCTCTAGTTGGCTCAGACTTGTAATCCTGTGTAAAGCGATTTTTGTCAAGTCTGTAAGAATCAATATATTGTATGTGCATATGCAGTTATGGAAATGGTCTAACAATTTATTGCCATTTCAATTTTATTTTAGCTTTCAAGCTTTTTGGCAGCTGTTAGAGTGCAAATATGGGACAGTGGATTTTTCTGTCCTGGCTGATATAATAGCTACTTAATTTCTCAGATATGAAACCTGGAATTGGAGGTAAAATACTCTGCTGAACTTTTGCAGTCTTAAATTAAGTCTTAATTATGATTTATGTCCTTAACTTTACAGCTATTAAACACCTTGATTTTAGAAGTAATACAATTAAGCTGGTAAATTCGCTTTACCAAATGCATTTTTAATTGAATTTGAATTTAAAACCAATCATAGCCAATGATTGTCAGTCCCTGCTTCAGGCAACATCACTACTTAGATAATGTTTCTCATCTCCCAAGCAACATGCTGCAGTGATACGGTTTGGAAGAAATAGCTCTCTTTTTGGTGATTGACTCTCCTGTAATATTTTCCTTAATGTTGGCTCCACTCACGCAGATATTTTGTGAATCTGTCTAGTATCACTGTTCTCTGTTGCTTCCCCACACATGTGGGGGCCCCAGGTTTGATTTGGCACCTGAGGTGCATATAAACTTGTGACTCGGTTTTCAGGAAGCGGAGGGGTTGGTGACCATATGGCAACTAATCTCTCCTTAAGTAGTTGATTAGGCACCATTTGTATGCACACGTCGCCCTTTGCACACTGAAGCGGCTGCGGTTCCTGTAGGAAGCTGTT
>JANZLP010000011.1:14209449-14219595 GCA_026930925.1 Chelictinia riocourii
TCTGTCAAAGAAATCTTTGCAGGCACTAATACAAGAATTTTATATAAGTTCAGTATCTCATTTGTATAGTGAAATGAATGTTTCACAAAGAGAAAGAAATTTTGGGCTTCAAAGTACACCCAAGTCACCACAATTTTGAAAAAACAGAAGCCTAAATTTAAATATATAACTAAACCTGCTTTTCACAGGAGTGAGAGAGGGGACCATAACCGTAGCCACACATTTAGCTTGTTTAAAGTATCTGAATGTTTGTTACTTATTTTTTTGAAAAGTACCTACTGCAGGTTATCAAGACACCAGCTAATAGTAGGAATGATGCACACTTGCACACTATATGGTAACCAGCTGGAAGGAGAGATTATTTTATTTATCAAGTGTGCAGACAGGATACAAAGTTTTTTGCATTTTTCTAGACTATACAGCATTCCTGACCTCGAAAAATATATAAGAAAATAGTCTCTATTACTTATTTGTACCTTTATCGATTAAGGGACCTTTAAAATCCAGAAGTGTGCTTACAGGTATTTCCTTGTCACTAAACCTAATGTAAATAATAGCCTCTAGGATTCCCAGGAATTCCAGCCAGGAAATGTTTTTCCAATTAACTGATTCCAATAAAATATTTTTATCTGAAGTCTGTACAGCAGATGCAGATACAACATGTACTCACTTTGGCAGTAAGGCCGCTCATTCCTCCAACTCCAGGTGCCATTAGCAAGACACTCGATAGATGCTGGTCCCAAACCGTAATACCCTGGATCACAGCTGAAAACTACTTTTGTTTTATACTCATAATGTGAACCATTCACTATTCTCCATCTTCCATGTTCCAGTGTAAAAGAATTGATGCTTGGACATGTAACAACTTCCAAAATAACAAAAACAAATAGTCATTTGTGGCTTACTACAGGTAAATTAGAAAAAGAAAAAGAAAAAGAAAAAAGGGAAAATCCTTGAAAAATATTCTAGGGTATGTTTTCTTTCCTTTCTAAAATTCATCGGGTAAGATAACCCAAATCTTAATGTGGATCAGACACTCTGACACTTCTGTATCAGTCTTATGTACACCTGGGTTTTCATACCCCATTTATAAGTGATGGTATCCACTTCTCTTTGGGACTGAACATGCATTTTCTCTTCAGTGATGTTCCACCAAATTTAGATGGTGTAGGATTATATTGATTGATTGAATATAAATAATAAGCAGCAAGTTTCAAACAAGTATCCCAGAGTACCAGAGACTCTGTGATTCTGGATAATAAATAGAGTTTGTTAACAGTATATGAACTGTGCAGCTCTCATGGAAGAGATGGATTTTGCATAAACCCCTGCAACTATTAATTTTGATTTAGCTGTAAATTAATTATCAGTTTGAATGTATTCTATAGTCTCTAGTGTATTTCTTCTGCTGTCACAGAATGTTTCAATATATATCTCAGATGCATATATTTCTAATATGTATATAACAATAATTTAATACCAGTGATTATTCATAGATTAAAGTAACCTGAAGCTGAAAGTTTAAGTAATAAGAACATTTGTGCCTTGGATAAATAAACAAAATGTACAGCCAGGTTCTTACTCACTGGAGAGTTTTTACAAGTTACTTACCTACACAGCGAGGTGTTTTATTGTGATTGCTCCAGGTACCATCCGGCTGGCAAACTGCAGTAGTAAGTTCCTTGGCTGACAGTCTATATCCATCATTGCAAAAATAAGTAACGTGGGTGCCAACTAAGTAATCTGTGCTTAATATCCCACCATTTAATGGAGCTTTAGGAATTCCACAAGATATTGCTGAGTAAAGAGAAAGACATAGGTATTTTATATCTTCTTAACCATAAGCTTCTGCTCATCTCAAAGCATTTATGCATTGTATCAACAACAGTCTTAAATTCATAAAAATTACTTTAAAACTCATTAATGTGTGTTTTAAGCCTATAAATAAATTCCCTTAAATTTTTAGGGAATTAAATCTCAGGAAGTTTTTGTCTTTTGATGTAGGATGTTAAAAATAAGAACAATGGTTCATAAATCTGCAGCTATCCATTCAACATGCAGAAGATAATCAAAGAAGTGGGAATAGAGAGTATCTGGAAAAAATATGATCAGCATGGTTGAATGAGTAAGGCACCAGTCTGAGACATTACGAATCTAGTTTGCACTTCAGGTTTCTTCCATCAGATGTACTGTGTGACCTCTGGCAAAGCACTAAAATTAACTTTCAACATTCTATTTTCCTCCTGAAAAACAGAAAGGAAATACCCTTTTGAAAATATTGAAAACTGGCAAATGAAAGTGTAAGCCACTTTTTTTTTTTTTTTTTTAAATTTTTCAGCAGAAAGAAAGGACCAGGAGAAGATCTAGCTCTAAATAATGCTCTGTCTGCTTTGGGAATAAAATAAAAACTATCTTTTCCACATTTTAACACCATACATCTAATGTAGGTCAGATCCAAAGAAAAAAGGGCTTAGGCAGTTAACTCTTAAGTACTTTACTTTGAAGTGGAATCTTGAACCCTAAGAAACCACCTATCCTGCCTACACAGAGATATGAAAACTTAAGCCTCTCAGACTATGCATAAATACTTGATAAAAAAATGAGTAATCTGTTTTTGCCCCTATTGTGAGCTGATCCGACATAAGACAGATCTGCTTCATAAGCAATATAACAGCAGTGTGGCCCTGTACCAAAGCTAATAGTCACAACTGGTAAAGCACTAACGCTATCATAACTTGCAGAACAGAGGTGATAAGATCAGTGTTAAAATATGCTTGAATTGCCATAAAAAGAAACTGCATATGACATGTAAATTTAAAAAAAAAAAAAGGGACACACTGTACTGAAAAGATCACAGAAAACTATTATTTGCTCATCACCTCATCTGGGCATCCATAAAAACATATACCTCATGGCTATCACAATATCTACTGGCAACTAGAGGCAAACACACATTTAGAAGAAAATAAGAAAACAGTGATTAGAAGACATTGAAGGCCCCAAGAAAGTCACTGAATTCAGTCTTCCAGAGGGTATGAGGACATGGTCCCAGAGGGCTAAAAAGTGACAAGGTAACTAAACCGGAAGGTCCCTCTTCCACTTCTTATTGAACATCTGACAAAGCTGTACAATTTCACCTGATATAACCAAAGAAAGAAACTGAGCCTCCATGACACTAAAATGAAAATATGACCAAGTTGGTGTTTGTTATATCTCAAATTCCTCCATAGCTTGGACTGCAGCAGCAAACGTCAGGCAGACCTATCTGTGCAAAGAGGGGGGTAACCAAAAGCTGGTATAGCCAAGCTATAATTAAATAACACTGTTTACTGCGTAACTGGCCAAGTTAACCTCTTCCTTCAAAAGCACATGTTAATGATAAAAAGAAGTTTCAGGCAATAATAGAGCTGCCAGAACTAAGTCCACTGCCAGTTACATCAGGGCCAGCATTCAGCAGAGTATAAAAACTAATATACAACTGCAAAAGACTTGTAATGTGAACAGCTTTGCTTATCATCCTGAGCACCAACAAATTCTACAGCACTATTTGTTCCCAGACTGCAAATTCTGTCTCTTTTAGCAATCATCAAAATATATATACGATATTTTGTAGATACAACCTGAGATGTTTTATATCTACTATTGAGATTAACTACTCCTTCAGTATTCAAAAATCTCCATTAATGACTTGATAAATTTTGGGTCATACTATCCATGTTAATAGAATCAATCCTGTGGCACGAGGAAAATATATCTTTCCCTTAACCTTACATTTTTTAAAAACAAGTTTCATCCCAGCACACCAAATGCTTGATAACAGCCTTTTACATAAACAACAGAGCTCCCAAGGAATCAGTTATGACATTTTTAGTTTACAGCCATTTTGAGCTGAATTTTACATAAGTGGAAACTTGCACTGTATTTTATTTTTTTTAGTTGAGGGAAAAAACGTGAAAAGATCAAGACAAGGTATTTTTCACATCTGACAACTTGACAGGAAAAAAATGACAAATATGGAACATCTAAAGTGCCTCCAAACCAGGTCTATCACAGAAATGTTTGGTCATTTTATGTCAGCTTTGGCAGTATTGCAAATCAACCATACAACTGTAATCACAACCGAAACAATAAAACCTATT
This sequence comes from Chelictinia riocourii, assembly GCA_026930925.1. NCBI lineage: Eukaryota > Metazoa > Chordata > Aves > Accipitriformes > Accipitridae > Chelictinia > Chelictinia riocourii. Next base: position 14,213,589 of record JANZLP010000011.1, read on the forward strand.
CTTTGTTCACAAACTTCAGAACACAGTTCCAATTCTAAAGATATACACATAGGGTTAAATGTGATTTTAACAACTGGTCAGCAACAAATGTCTGAAGCTGTAGGAATGAAGAATGCTTTCTCTGATTCTATACGTCAAAATTTCTAAGATCTAGATAAACCCTTCTTTTTTATGCTCAAATAGTGAGAACACGGAGTAGCATGTTTAATTTGGCTGGAAATCCTTTCTTTTCCAGCTTCTTCCACATATCTCTAGTCTCTGTCAGTGTAAAGGACATAATTCTGTAACAAGTCTTTCTCAAGACTGCCCTTTAGCTTGAGACAGTCCTCAGCTGCCGGAGGGCTTTCTGCCCCGAAAGATTTATCTGTTCCTCCTGTCACCTCAGACCTGTGTGCTAACACAGGTGGGAATTGAAGTTTTCAGACTTTCCAGCCAAACTTTCGGTACAAAACCTATTAAGATTTCTGTACAGATGGGGGTAGAGAGGGGACCAGTTGAAGTGGATATGCTTCTTTTAATCTTGACTACAATACAATCAGATTTTTCTATTGATCTTTGATCTGAAGTACAAAACGTCCCTTAAGCCACGGGAATTCAATGTATCTATTGAATTATCTATCTATCTATCTAGCAACAGTAGAGTCAATTTTTAGAAATATATATTCACTTACTGTATCATTTTAATTATATTATTTGAGTATCTGACATACATCTTTGGTTTTCAGAAGTTTGGAGAAAATTCTATCTTCACAGGTACATGCACAGTGGAGTTACTTTTTTAACCAGGAGTTAAATTTTATCCTCAACACTTACATGCTCTCAATTCATCCTACTGATGTTACTGAGAGTCTTTAACTTCAGTAGGAGTTTGATCAGGCCCTAAAGAAAGTTGGCATCAGCTACAAAAACCAACAAAAGACCACTTCTACAGAGAAATTCAATCAAAATATCCCTCTTCAAGAATTAGAAAAAGGCACTGTGGAAAGATTTTCAAGAAACCAGCTAAAATTATGTAATTAAAAATCTAACATCTCAGGCAATAGAAGTTTGTACAGCTCCAGATTATTTTAATTCTTTTATTTATTCTCTGTACAATAGAGTTTAGCAAAGGTGATGCACCCATGTAATTCTAAGTGAATAGCATCTTTCTTGTGGATTATAATGTAATTTTTTTTCCAGTAATGAAACTTTCATGAATTTCAAGGCCAGAATAAGTAGAATTTTCTGAAATTTCCTATACCCCATTTAATTCCAAAGTTCCTAGAAGACTAAAAGATACCTTAATTCCCCAGGTTGCTCCAGGGCCCAGCATCCCTGATCATTCACAGACGTTTGCACCCAGGATGCTTTCTGAAGTAAACCAATTATTTGCGGTCCTATTCATGTATGGGTTTAAGAATATTTTGCTTTGTGGGCAACATGGGTAAGACTGAAAAAGCTTTGGATTTCTCCACTCTGTGCAGACTTCCAGCACCATTCCAGAAGGTCTTTTGTGCTCAGACCTCTTTGATCTCCCTCATAACATACCTTGGCATGTGTTGCGTATGCGTCACACTATAAAACCTCTCTTCTGGCAAACTGTAATGTAGCCCTCCCATCATTTCAGATATTTTGACCTGAAGAAGTAAACACCAAACCAATAACATACTAGTGGTAGGCAAGCACTCTCTGGGGCTCATGGGAGGGCTGTGAGGAGACCAAGGAAAACTACTACATCTTAAAAATGCAGTCAACATGCTCCAGCAGCAGCTGGATGTGGAAAGCATGGATGGTAACTAATAGGCTGTACTTCACCTAGGGACCAGAGTTGTTTGTCTGGACTGGACTTCAAGTTTTCCACATGGTGATGAACAGGCACAACTGACTGCTTGCATGAATTTTTGTTGATTTATTTATTAGTTGTAATAATAAGGCAGTTCAATTTTTAAAGCTTGCTTAAGCATGTATTTCCTTAGCAAATTAATAGATGGTGGGTGTAAATGATGAGTAGGAAGCAGGTTTTTTCTTCTTGATGGTTTTCAAATTCTTTTTTGTGTAAGCAGGAGCTGATTTTTCTTATAAGAGCAGAAAATAACAATGAAGTCATTGTTTAAGAGGTGCAAAGGTACAATAACAACAGTACAAACACTGTATAACATTCTAGATGCTGAAATGGAGAGGCTTGTTTTGAGAACCAAGTTGTCTCCCATTGGTGCTTGATCTATTATTTACATCCATCTGGGAAATGAGCCCTCAGGAGGTTAAAATATAATTATCCAGTTACTTGCTCTTAGTGGGGGAAAAAAAGAAAAGACAAAAAATTCCCACAAGCAACAGGACAATGTCTTACCAGACCATTTGAAAAAAAGTTTCCTTCTTCATTTTCAGTGAACTACATTAATGCAGTGACATTTGTAGAATGACTCAGTAGGGGCATATGGACTTTTTGAGAAGAAAATATAGGTAAATAGCTGGCTTGATATTTCAATGTGTGTCCCTGCCTGTTGTTGGTTTTGAATAGAAGAGGATTAAATGGAGAAAAAGAGTATGTTCTGGGAGGGGAGGAGAGCAAAAAATGGTAGAAGATTGCAAAGTCTCAGCAGTTAATTGCTTGAGATCAGTTATGTCAGCAGTAATGTGAAATCTTTTGTATCCTGTTATTGCTTCTGTAAAGAAAAAAGATCTATTCCTCAAAGAGGTGAGAGCACCATCTGTGGCAGTAATGTGGGAACGAAACTTGTGAGAAGACATCGTGTTCCCATCTGTTTTCAGAGCGCCTTAAACAATGGCCAAATCCACCGAATAGTTTCTGCTGTGTGAACTTGTGAAGTGTGGTTTACAGTGTTTTATGGCTTCTGCATCTGAACTTATGCATGCAAGTCCAGAACGACTGTCTGTCAAGTGCAACTGCCTTTGCGTACAGGCGTGTCTGCACTGGAGGGCACACACAGCATCAAAGGTCTGCTGCGGCAGCTGACTTTCATGTCGGTCGTGTGTAAGATCCTATATACGCTGAAGAAGAGAGCACCTAAATTCTTTGTCAAGCTCTTCTGTTTCCAAATGTAGGCTTCAGGGTGTATTTAACAATAGATATTTTAAAGTATAAAATGTGATAATGCCAGGTTATCATCTTGCGGTACCTTTATCTTTTTTTGTATCTGTAAATTGTCTTGCGGCACTTGTGTCTTTTTTCTAACAAGTCATATTGTCTCCAACCTGTCTGACTAACTGGGTATGTTAACACTGACCTTTGCAGTTATTTTGTATTCTCACTTTGCTGTCCCTCTCATTGTGATGTTGGCTTTCAGGGAAGCTCAGGAGAGCACACCTTTTTTAGGGACCAAGGTTAGCTAAAGAACACCAGAGACGAGCCTTTAAACAGAGAGGCCATTTATCCCTGACATTTGATAGTCTGGAAATTTTACTTCCTTTTGGTGTTGTGGTGGCAAGGTATTGCTTGATAAATAAATGAAAATAAAACACTTTTTTTTTTTTTTTTTTCCCTCATGGAAATGCACTCAGAACTTTGACAGACCCCAAAGTCCAATGGCTCTGCAGCCTGGCTGAACTTCTGCCAAATCCAACATGACTTTGGGGCAGGTTGCTATACAGATGCTTTCTGCAACATGTCATCTTTTAAAAGCCCATTATTTTCTCAGTAGTCTTTGCTGATAAATCGTACTGTAGCTAGGCACTCCTTTAAATTAGTGCCTGTAAGCCAGTGAGTGAACGAGCCTCCTTGGAGACGTCGGTTTATCATCTCGGAAAGAATTCCCTCAGCCCAGTAGCCGGGAGGGGGATGGTGTGAGTTCCAGTACAGTAGTTCTGCAACAGCAGGAGATTTCTCTCGTGAAAGGCAAATCCTCAGGAGAGAGATGGAGAGAAGAATCTGAATCCTCAATCACCTGTGAATCCTTGGGAGACCTGGGTGAGAAGCTTGCTGTGTCCTCCTCTCCGCACCGCAGAGGCAGCCTTACAAGAGCTGGCCCAGCCAGCGCTCTCGGTGCGGCTTCGGCGGCACACTTCAACCGGGAGTCGGAACTGGGTTTCTCTGGTTTGCTGAACTAGGGGTGTGACACCAGATTTCATTTTTGTCTTATTAAAAAATATATAACTCAGGTTTTCACCTTCAAAATGCACCACCAGTAAGCAGTTTTGATTGGAAGGCATGTATGTTTTATCTAGGAAACCCGAAGAGAAGTCTTAAAAAATGTAGCTTCAGATGATTGAGAAGAATGAATAGTAATATTGTGGTCGTGTAAAGGTAAGAGAGAAAAAGAAAGGCTGAAACACTATACAGTGCTTATGCCATTTTCTTTTCCTTTTTCAGGATATATGAAGAAAAAAAAAAGTGTAAAGGAATATTAAGAAACAAGGAAATCCTTACATAAAATAACCTTCCAAACTAATGGGAACAGTTCTCTTGTGATTTCAAATATATCCCAGTACTGTGCTAACGCATGCAAAGGATGAAGGAAACAAGTTACAAATGGAGAGAGTGTCAAATTCTCAAATCATGACAGAATAATTCATCCTAAAAGATAATTTATACTGACTAAGCTGTCTGAGGCTTTGGAGATCAGCTTGTCAAATTAGTCACCTGGTCTCAGTAGAAGACTACCAAATCAGAAAGAGGATCAACTTTAAACCTCCATCCTGAGACTACCAACTTTCAATTTTATGAGAGAAAAGACAAAGTCTTGCAAGGTCTGTCTATGTCAGTGCCTTTGCTCTCTGCTCAGCTAAGGCAAACTGACATCAGGGTCTCCAAAGGGTTGTGTATAGCTTCGGCAATCGGCCAAATCCTGGGACTGGGACACATGTTTTCAAGGGATGCCATGGGAGCCGACATTTACTTAAGGAAGTTGTTCAGTTTAGGTCTTGCTTGTGGCTGATATGACTAGATCCCAGAGATTAATGAAGACCTGAATAACTTCTACTTTATGTTCATTCTCCTGGAAGAGATCAAACAATTGATCTCTTTGAGGCTACAAACACTGAGACCTTGTGAAAAATTCCAGTATACCTCAGCCATGTATAATATAAAAAGTAATAGTAGACAACAATCATAGCAAAACTCAGTTATGCATAATCAGCCATATCAAGCTATTTTTGCACTCTTTTAGTACTTGGCAGAAATTATTTTTCAGTAGTGCTTCATGTTCCCTAAATCCAGCCACTAATTCTTATGACTGTCAAAAACCTCAGTAAGGCTTTATGGAGCAACATGGTAAGTTTTGCACTTTATTAGCTTCAAAGAAACAGTGGCTGTGTACAGCACTGGTGGGGTTTTTTCCACATAGCTGTGGTATAAAGGATTTGGCTATACCTGTTTGTTTGAATGGATACATCTCTTCCTTTTTGGCCTATAAATTTCAAAGTCACTCTAATGTCAAATTCAGTTGCAAGGTGTGTTTTAAAGTGATTGTGGTGGGCTGACCCTGGCTGGACACCAGGTGCCCACCAAAGCCACTCAGCCAGACAGGGGAAAGAAAATAAAACAAAAGGCTCGTGGGTTGACATAAGGACAGGGAGGGATCACTCACCAATTACCATCACTGGCAAAACAGACTCGTTTTGGGGAAATTAGTTTCATTTATTAACAATCAAATCAGAGTAGGATAATGAGAAATAAAACCAAACCTTAGAACACCTTCCCTCCATCCCTCCCTTCTTCCTGGAATTAACTTCACTCGCAGTTCTCTCACCCTCCTCCCCTGCAGTGGTGCAGGGGGACGGGGAATGGGGATTGCGGTCAGTCTGTCACACCTTGTCTCTGCTGCTCCTTCCTCCTCACACTCATCCCCTGCTCCACCATGGGGTCCCTCCCATGGGAGACAGTCCTCCACAAACTTCTCCAATAGGGGTCCTTCCCGTGGGCTGCAGTTCTTCATGAACTGCTCCAGTGCAGGGCCCTTCCATGAGCTGCAGTCCTTCAGGAACTGATTGTTCCCACGGGGTCACAAGTCCTGCCAGAAAACCTGCTCCAGCGTGGGCTTCCCACGGGGTCACAGCCTCCTTTGGGCAC
>JANZLP010000011.1:14339007-14352943 GCA_026930925.1 Chelictinia riocourii
TTTTCTTCCTTTATTAAAAAGTTGCTTATCTATAGAAAAGAGATGATAATACTCTCAGCGTACTACCCTGTCCCCTCCTACCTAGCCAGCAGAACAAAGCCTCCCAGGCAGGGAAAGAGGGGGATCGCAAGTGTGGTCGGAAGGAAGGAGAGGGGTTTGGGAAGCCCGGCTGGCCCCCGCTGTCATGCCTGGCTCAGGTGGGTGCTGGAGGAGGGGATGCAAGCCGGAGCCTTCCCGGCAGCCGGCAAAGGAGGGGAGCCTGGGGCTAACTGCGGCGCGGGTCCCAGGATCTCAAAGCGCCGCAGCAAAGAGCAGGGAGCTGAGCCTCTGGGCTCTTGCCTTGGTGGGGGACGCAGGGGCTGGCCGGGGCCAAGCAGTGAGTCATGACAGCGGCTGGGGTTTGTGACAATGTTTTTCCTGTTAATCTCCCCCACCATCTCTCCCAGAAAACACAATGGAAACTCCGTAATCCAGGAGATAGCCTGGGGCATACCACAACTCCAGAGGGTCCTCGCAGGAGGCTCCGAGTCCTCCCCAGATTTCCCAGCAGCCAGACCAGGTAGTAAATAACCGCGCAAGTCCAAAAGATCGAAGGGGAGTGATAGAAGTATTACGTGCTTGTGCCGAGTCCTGCTCTATCCCGGATCTGGAGTGGGACGCTCAAAGACGCTGGAGCGCTGACTCCTTGGAGCCGGAGTATATCATCTGTTAAGTCTCTGGCACGACAGACTTGCTTTAGAGGGAGCAAATTAAAGGTCGTCCCTCAAAATCTGGTTAATGCCACATGCCAAAGTAGACAGAGAGAGAAACAGAGGGATGATAGATACTCAGATGTATAGATCAATCTATGGCTCAAGGCATGTTTGTTTCTTGCTCGGTTTTGTTTCTGTAGTCTAGGTATATTGTTTTTATTATTTATAGCGTTGAGGGGAGTAATCCTGTGTGTTTGAATTTATTTGCTGTGCTATGTGGCTGATTTGGAACACGTCCTGTTGTGGGTTTTTTGTCCTTTTTTTGCTAAGGAGCCTGGCAATCGTTTGGCACTGAGTACAGGAAACATAAAAAGACAATCCAAGACTTCATTTAACCGTTTACCTTTTCAGCACTTAGCCACTGCCTACGTGTTGAGGATGGCCGAGGAACCCTGCGGGGCCTTGATTCAACAGGTCTTTGGTGGAATTCAAGCCCGTGCCTAAAGCTAGAAATGCCTTGCCAAACGGTGGGCACGGTAGGGATGGCTTCTCCGGAGGCAGCAGCAGTGCTGCGCCGGAGATGGAGCGCAGCAGCTGTTCAGCAGCAGCACGGGAGCCTCAGCCAGCGCTGCACAGGGAGCCAGGAGAGAAAGAGGATCCATTACATTGCAAGTTAGCTTTAAACTCGCTTCGGTGTTTTAACATGAATCATTCATTCCACTAGTGAGATGACTGAGGAGTCTGGGCAAAAAAAAAATTAAAAAAAAAAAATTAAAAAAAGGGGGAGTGTTGCAGAGGAACATCTGAAGGGATGCGGGAGGGGGGACTTGGACCTAAGGACTTCAGCAGCTTGAAGGCATCCTTCAAATGCTTCAGTAGGAATCTTGCTTTTCCCTTTCTCTGGATTAAGAAACTCGAGGTTCTGGACTGGTTTCCTCCTTGCATTAGTGTGTCTTTGTATCTGTAGGGCTGGCAGAAAGGGCCTGTAATGATACCCCGGGGCTTCGCTTCTGAGCTGAGCCCTGGCTCCTCTGCGCGGAGCCGGCTCCGCATCTGCCGCAGCTCTTGTCTAGGAGAGATGCGGTGTCCCGGGAGGAGAGAAGGCAGCGGCAAGGCAAGGAGGGAGGCAGTGGGAATTCTCTATTTATTTGGGGTACCAGAAGCAGAGAGTGCTGCTTCTGTAACCCTCCGAACAGGGTTCGGGAAGATCCCAGTGCAGACATTAACGTGGTAGTTGTCCCTTCCGTCGCACAGCTGAACCTGAGTCGAGAGACTCTGGAGCCCAACGCATGCAATTGTACAGCTGGGGCAGGCAATTTGTCTCTTCTGCAAAAGACTTTCCCTAAAAAATCGGGACTCTCAAGGCACGGAGCGTTGAGTCATGTGGTCCTGGACAGAAGACAAGGGTCGTCCTTAAGCCTCGGAGCCCCTCAGCAATTCAGTTCTCTAGTGGATTCCTCTTCGCGTGGCGACAACGAGACCATCCCATCCATCCATCCGCTCCCTAATGCAGCTAATACCAGTATATTGCCGTTTTTTTTTAAAATCAGGTCACACAAATTGCTGCCAGTTCCTAAAAAAAAAAACCCCAACCCCAAACCCAAACCAACAAAAAAGCAAGGGCGTGAGATGAACTGTCAAACCGCTGGGCGTGAGGGACCCTGTTTCAAAGTGTGCATGCAGGAATTGAGGAAAAATCTTGCAGATGTCCCCAGGTTAAACTGTCCCTATGTTGTGTAATTGGAATTGTATATCCTTGATGCGGGATGGGGGGAAAAAAACCCCAAAAGTGTTGATGGAAGGCAACTGCATGGGCCTGCAGATGCAGGTTTAAATAACCCTGCTGCAGCTCCTGCTTGTGCCGCCGAAGTTGGTAGGTCAGACCAAGCCCTTTGGCTGACTCTGAATGGATTAGCTGGCAGCTGCTGAAAACCCTGCCCAGCAGTTTCATTCCCATGGCCTTTCTGGAAGAGGCACTTTCTTTGCTTAGCACAAGAGTTCTTCTCCCCAGTGTGTTCTGAGTCAGGAGTGGCAGGACTGGCTGGACAATGGTGATTGTGTAGCATAGTAGCCTTTTAGGTTTCAACCTTTTCTTCTTCATAGGGTCAAAGATAAACCTCTTAGATGCTTTGAGAAAACTGACCCCTGTCTCTGGAAATAACTGAAATGTCCAGCCTGGATCAAAGAAACCTTTCCTTCAAAAACATTGTCAAAACTGAGATTTTTTAAAAAGCTTTTGGCTCTGATGAAAGCCAAATGATGAAATCAGTGTGTATTTGATGGGAAGTGTTCCAGCCAGCTCTAATAAGGAGCACTACTCAGTATTTTAATGGCAACCTTCAATAGCAAAACTCTATTTTGGCTCCTTTATGTTCCTACCACTGTACTACCTGGGCAATCTCCCAGTCTTTAATGTATTTTTTCCTCACAGTATACCTGGAAAATGCTATTGTACCGACTTTACAGATGAGCAATGGAAGCACAGGAAGGTGAGGCGACTTCCTGAAGATCGTACAGTCAAGTTTTCAATGGAGGAAAAAAATCATTCTCCTTGTGCAAAATCATAAGCTAGTGTTGTGAGCTGGGGTACCTAGTGCTATTTTTCTCTTATATGACCCTGATCTGCTCTGTCCAAAACTTGAGACTCTGCATAACCTGATGAATCATTTGTCCCATATGTAAGAAATGTGAGAGAGAGATCATTTGTAGGCGAGGTCTATCACCTGCTCTGTCAGTTATTGGGCTGCCATAGAAGAGTTGCTATTTATTTACAGAAAATAGTTAGAAAAAACCCTCTTTTATCCTTGTGTTTCTTTCTTCCTGCTCCCTACTTGCACCTTGTATTTTTGGGTCTTGCATGCTGCAGGTGCTCTCTGTAAACTCCCACCTCAATTTGCTGTGAAGCTTTTAGGAGGTGGGAAAGTCTCTGCAAGAAGGATAGAAAAGAAGAAGAGCCAGACAATATTTGGTTCACTAGACAAAAATATCACAGTTTCTTTCAGGAAGCAGAGGAAGCAGCAGAAACTATACCTAACTAGAAAAGGACATCATATTTGCTTTACATTGTTCGAAATCCATGACCGCCTAATTTGGTACCCTTGCCTGAGATGGCAGATCAGCAGCCTTTTATAAGTGAGGGTGCTGATATTTTCCACCAGTCCTCAGTTTAAAAGCAGTGACAGGATTTCAAAGGGAGAAAAAGAAATACAGTTTTCTGGTGAGAAACACAGTCCATAATTCAGAAGACATTGAGAATGCAGGAAAAGAGCTGCAACAGGCCAAGTGTGAATCATCAGGTATGATTTTATTCTTGAAATAAAAGAATATAAAAATATTCTTGAAATAAAATATTTTATTTTTAAAATAAAATAAAAAATAACACTCTTGTGGTGTTATGTATGTTCCCACGTTCTTTGTTTATATGAACAAATCTCTAATTTTGTAAGTTGAATTAATGACATTTTCCACTTTCTTATTTATTCTCCTGATTGCAGATGACACAAGATGACCAGTGTACAGTTTTGTGGTTTGCTTTTCCTTTCTCTGTCCTATCTTATACTTGCATATACATGACTGGATATGATTATTTGCATAAAGAATTTACTGAGGAGTAGTGTCTTGGTTTTGTCTCAGAAGAGAATAATTCTTCTGATCTAGGTGCAGAACTATTGGCACCTAACTGTGCTATTTCTCTTACTTTGTAAATAGTCTCAGCATTGCTGTACAAAACTGCCTTTATACAAAATCATAGACAGAGGAGAAGGAAGGCTCTCAGGTAGCTATTATCTGTCTTCCATGTTAAACAAAGAGACTGAGCAGGGTTTCTGAAGGAGGTAGAGTATTGCCTTTGGTACTCACTAAACTCCTCAGATGTATCTGATTGGGATTGACCTGTTCTGGTGGCCACAAAGCCATGGATCACCATAGTCAGATCTGAGCCTGTTAGGATGGGGTACAATCTACCAGGCAATTTCGTAGGGACAGTAGTATAGAAGGGTCCAAAAATAGGCCCCAGCTGTGAGCTGGTTTATGGTTGATGGAGATCAGGATCCTGAGGTCCCTTCCAGCCTGAATTTTCCCATGACCCTGTGATGATCCAGCGATCCTAGGGTCATAAAGGAAGAAAATTCTTTGAGGACTTCCATCCTCTTGTTTTTTCTCCAGGGGCCAAACAGGTCATAGTTTTGTGCAGACTTGGGGAGTTCTGGGAGCTTATGTTGTTTGTTACCGATGTAAAGAAGATAGACATTGGAGTTGTCCCTATACTGCTGGAGACCTAGTTCATCTCTTACCATCTCTTACCACAGGTTCAGATAAAGCTGGAATAGATTGGAGGAAAAGATTCTGCTGAGGGTTTTTGGAAATGGAGCTGCAACTTCTGCAAAGAAGGCCTTGAGCCACAGAACAGCACTTCTCTTCAGCCGCAGGGAGAAACTGCATCTTTTACGTGTTAGTACTATGTTGGTGTGAGGCTATGGACTTACACAAGCCCATGCCAATTTAGGACTATGAAATTATATGACAGGTAAGTGTTAAATGCAGATGTAATTCCTATATACCTACTTCCATTACAGGAAATCTTTGCCTCTTCCTTTTTCTTAAACCTTGTGAGTACTTTATTTTAATTTAAGTACCTGATAGTAGTGAGGAAACTGAAACTAATTCATGACCTAAGAACATCCTTCATCACTTCTTGCTTCTTGTCAGAAAAACAATTCGCTGCCACTGGAAGCTTGCGCCAGGAATTTCCCTGCAGGCCTAAGCTTCCACCGCCTTGGAACATCAAAATGCTGAACTCGCAGACTGCAGAGAGAAGTTTCTTCCCAGAGAATAAGAAAGTCATCTTGAAGTGTGGTGGGTTTTTGTTTTGTTTTGTTTTGTTTTTTAAAACTGTATTTATAATATAATATGCACCTTTCTCCTTGCTTCCCCTTTCTGCTGCAATTGCCTCTAAAAAGGTTTTGATGCACTTCCTCATGTGCGTGCCGGCTGCAGTGTGTGTATGGCTCAGCTGCTGGTAACTGTAGCCAAATAATGTTTGTAAATATTCCTGTCAATAAAGCTTACTGCCCTTTGGCATCTTATTTGTGTGTCTGCACAACTTTGGGGCATGAGATTTTATTCATGAGTATATTTGAAAGCAAGAGTATCAGGAAAACCAAGGAACTTGTTACGGAAATGTTTGTACAAAAATGTTCTCTCAGGATAATCTTTTAAAAGCTCTTTCGGTTTTGTTGGTGTAAAGTTCACTGAACATAGGCTGAGTTTTTGCAAATCATTTCAGAGTAGGAAAACGGGATTCTTTTTTTAAAAGAGTGCAGGTCACCCAGTTCTGGAAGAGAAATTGTCCTGCTTGATTCACAGGGGCAGTCATAAATAATGAGTGCTCATTCACCAGTTTGTGAATAAACCTCAGGCTAAAATGTAGTCATACATTCATTAAACACTACAAAAATATCACAGCATGTCTACGGATAATTTACTGCTAAACTTTTCAGATAATTAATTTGTAAAAATTAATTTGATTAGCTTTGATCTGTGTGCTAAGTACCCATCATTAAAACTTCAGTGTTTTATTTTGTTGTGGATTATTTTTGTATATTGCTATTAGCATTATCTATAATCTGTTGTTTAGCCAGATCAATTATCTGTTATCACTGATCCATTCCCTAACCAGGTGACTTCCATTCTCTGAACCATAGATTATTTAGCTGTTTGTTTCTCCTGAAAAAAATCTGATGGATAAATTGCAAAGTTGGGCTATAATCCTTTAATGTAAGTTGTGATAGATTTTCTATCTGCAGAATGACTTTTTACTGAATCTTCTATTAGAAATGCTTGTGGCTATATGTAAGTAGAGGTATGGAAACTCTTTTCAAAGGCAGTCGAAATTCGAGAGAAGATATTAAGCCTAGAAACAGTCAGATCCAAATTTTTCCTTGAAATAATTTTTTTTTTTAATTGAATGTTAAGGGTTTTTTTAATGAAATACGTCTGCTTCTGATGAAAGTAAAATATGTTCATGAAATACAAAATGTCCCAAATTACAGTATTAAATTTATAAGTTAAAATGATTTTTTTGTTGAAAATATCATTTCCAGATTCCTTAAAAAAAAAATAATAATGTGAAAACTAGGAAAAAAGAAGACTGTTTTCTCTGGGAAAGAAAATTATTTGGTTTTTCTATTAAGCTTCTTGACGAGTATAGATTTATTTCAAGTCCTCATTTTACAGGTACTCTTGCTGCTTTTAGAGATGCCCCCTCCACAATTGGGAAGTTCTTCTACAAAGCTTTTGAAAATTTCTCGGGAAATATTTCCTGGTAGCTTTGCTATTTGGCACAAAGCACTACAGCAGTGCAGTTGTGAAAAAACCAAAAATGTTGTGCAGCAGGATGAGGAAATTCTGGTTTAAAAATGAAATAAATTCACAGTTCCTTGCCTCAACATCTTGTTAGGATGATGCAGTGCCCCTAAAGTTACATTTCACTGTTTACCTAGAATCTCAGGAAGCATGTAAAGGTATGGCAGTGTAAGATTATCTTCCTGCTTTCTAAAACCCACCATACTTTCGTAGCTCCATAATTCAAGTTTAACATTGTAATAATGCCAGAACGCAGTGTGACAACGACAAATGACTCCCTGACTGTGGCACTTGCTGCTGTACGGGGGAGGTCGGGAAGGACTCCTAACTCAAAAAGACATTTCTTGTCATATTTTCTAGCAGTCATCAAGGGCATGTCTTTCACGGAGAGCAACCAAGTAATTCCCAGGGTCCAAGTTTGCAGAGGGGATGAAGAAAGAGGAGGGTTTCCACCATGTGAACACAGGCGAAGAGAAGGCCCTGCCCTCTCATGTAACTGTCATGGCCTCGGTCTAACGTGACATTTTGCCTTCCCACGGAAGGGCCGGGCAGCCCTGTTAGTCAGAGGGACCTTGGGAACCAGCACTTCCCACGTTTTTAAGTCCCCTGGGCTTTTATCTGCTGCTGAAACCCCACTCTTCCCTCCCTCACAGCCAAAAGGAGAGGAGAGAGGGTCTCTGGCCCTCTTGAGGGGGGGGGAAGGGACAGGAGGAGCATCCATAGCTCCCTGCCAAGCGGGAGAGACGCCCAGGCCCCGCGCTCCGGCTCCCGGGCAGGAGGGCAGTGAACCACGCTCCCACACGCCTTGCTCTCGCTGAGGGTTGGGTGAAGGACAACTGAGAGGCCGGTCCCTTCCTACGAGCCAAGAGGGTCACGAACCCAACGTGACTCTCACAGAAAAAGTATTATTAAAAACAAGCTGGGGAAAAGGCTTCCTAGCATTTGGCCCGCGGAACAGAAAATAGCATTACTGCTGGAGCAGGAGCAAGTATGAAATCCTGGAAAACACTCATAAACATGACATATTTTTATTAAAAGTTTTAGTTTCCAGTAAAGCTTCCATGAGCCGGGTCTCTGTTACCATATGACAGTGTAACTGCTGTTGAAACCAGGACTGTCATTTGAACAGAATAAATCAAGTAAATAAATACCCACTGATATTGTCTAATGAATGTTCAACTGCATTTGATGTAATGTGCAATATATTCTTCAGACTTGCCGCACATCTCACTCGAAAGCAGAGGTCCTATGCTGTATAGTATGTCTTCTGGCACAAATTTTCTGCAAAGGTCCGGTGCCATTTCTCAACTGTGACTGTGAACAAAATTCCACAAAATGTGAAGCACTCGAGAGAGAGCAGAGCAACATCATGGTACCCATTTTACAGATAAGGATACAGACACAAGCTGGTGAAGGAACTTGTCCTAGATAATTTGGAAAGTCAGAGATAGCAACCTGAATAATACTGCAGGTCCCTCAGTTTTATTCTTCTCCTTGCATGAAAACAGCCTCAGATAAAAACTGTTTGATTAGAAAAGCGATATGGCTTAGCACTTGGCTACTAAGATTAGAATGTTTTTCTGCTGCATGATTTTCTTAAAATAAAAAGAAGATATTTGACTGAAATTAAGAAGGATTATATATTAACTCAACTGGAAGACTCATTACATGAGAATGGAGGTCTTACACAGGCATCTCTATTTATTACATTAATTTGCATGCCACCTATCCTGTGGGCACCCTGCTTCTCCCCTCCTACTTGGTGAACTCAAATGGGAAGGTGAATTGTGAAAATGATGGAGGCAGGGCTCAGACCTGTGTGCTAGGCTGTGCTAGACCTAAACCAAAAATGTTTTCATTCAACAAAGAGAATTTTTTTTGTTTGGAAGATATCCCTTGTAAAGTAAAGCAAAGGGAGGCAGTGGTGAGGTGGGAAAGCTGTTCAGCTCTCAGCTGGATCAGGTCAAGTGTGTAGTGATCTAGATTCAGTAGGTTAGGTAAAATATTGGTGCTTTCAGTGTCCCGCACCCACAGTACAAAAAATGGTTGGCGATTCCTACAGAAGGAAAGAAACCTGAAACAAACTCCTTCAATGATGTTTTAGATTATGCGTGAATTTGCACCACAGCTTATTGTGCTTGGTGAGTCCTGTGGAATGACTAGTTGCCTGGTCCGAGTGTCAAGTGTCTGTCTTTCATTTAGGCTCTTTGTTATAATGTCAAAATGTCTCTTGTGTAGATAGGCTGAGAGGGAGAGATTACTGGCATGGGCCCAGCACAGCACTGGGTAATGCCTGCTTTCATCCCCAGCTAGGATCTCTGCATGAGAGGGGGCCAGGCTGCAACCGGCCTAATGCCACAAGCATGGCGTCAGGGGTCTCCTCATCATGCTGTTGTATGGTGGATATGAGGTCAACAAGCACTGTGAGATTTCTTAAATCACGCAAGACAATGACAAAAATCCTATTGACTTAAAAAGAAACAAATTCAGACCATAAGTCAGGGTCACAAAAAGTCCTGTGATAGAGCTGGAGCAGAAACTCTCAGATTTCTATTATTACCTTAATAAAAAAATCCATCTTTCTTCCCTTTATGAACTGAAGCTCCTCCCCTTCCAACACTTTTTATTTTTCCCCTGAAGTATTTGGGACAGTTTATTTATGGTTCCAATTTACCTGAGTAGTTTGAATGCTTGCCCATTTCCCAGGAAAATTTTCTGCCTTAAATGATCCACATTATAAACTGCAGCTATAACAAGGACCTTCTAGGGAACGGGGGAAGGTAGGAGTGGATGAGTTTGTTCATTTCTACAGAACAACAGAGTGAAATCGTAGTTTTCATCACACTTCATTTTCAGCCCTTACCTTTCTATGGCCTCTGCCTCCTTACTTCTATAAACTGGACCATTATTGCCCTAAACCCTTAAACCGTCCTTTTAACCGGAGCTGCTTTACTATCCAGCCTGCACTGCATTCTCATCAAATCCAGTTTGTAAACATTCCTGGGGCACTCAAAGGACAAATGACTATATGTTTGGGAATACATGATAAAATATTTTATTTCCTATAGCTTAATGGAAACTTAGGATGGTGTCCTAAGAAGAATTTATTTGACAGTCTAAGAAGTCTTTTCACCAGAGGATAATATGTTGAGCATCAGCCTAGAGTGTACTTTGGGTTTCATGAGACTCTATTTGCTAAGTACCGTGGAATATAAGAGCTGGTTGGGATGGATGTGAAACAAATGCATTCTTCACGTGAGCATATTGGATGTGTCCACTGGTGTGAAACTGTGGTTTGTTGCGATCATGCTTTTACAGGGCAGTTCTGATAGTGCACTGACTAATGACCGGCTAAAGCAGGCATTGGTGTCAGCCAGGGCTGTAGCTGTTTAGCTCGGAAAGCGTGAGGCTCCCATTTCAGAAAAGTGATTCTGGAACGTGCGGAAAATGTTCCGCCCCGTGAGGGCTTGTGGGGGGAGAACTAAATCATGAGGCTGCAAAGACAATAACCTCTACTTTTCTCCAGTGAGGCACCATCCTTTGTGTGTGCTGCAGATTTTTTCAGAGATGGCAATAATGTTACATTCTGGCACACTTCTTAAACCATCTAAACTGCATCATGGTTGTTTAGGCATTGTACTTGGACCACGTCAGGAATTTTCTTATTAAATGACTTGTCACTAGAAAAATGCTGATTCCTTGATACAAAGTGTTTTGTGAAAGAATATCAATGCTGTGAGCCACTGCCAAGACACAGAAAGCCTTTAATAGAAATTCACCTGCTGGGCAGATTCCTTGTTACTTCATCTGCTGCACTGCTAAGAGGAGAAGATCCATAAAGAAAACTATTATCTTGAATGCTCAGTCTTCATGCTTTGAGATACTCTTGCTAGAAGATGGACTTAGCCTGAAGGGCAGATATACAGAAACAAGTATATTTTTTAACCTAACGTTTTAACATCTGACAATGGATAACAGTTTAATATGTATTAGCATAAACAGTTTTCAGTGACATATAAAGCACACTAGTGAAAAATGGCATCCGTAAAGTATTAACTAAAAGTATTGCTAAATTAAACTTTAATATTCCCCTACATGCATCTAATGATAAAGCTTCCAACTCTCTGGCTCTGAGTGATTTCTGAGCACTTTATTGTTATGTTTGTCCAAGTTTATTACTCTTCTGCCTTTCTCCTCTGAAGATGTCCTTGTTTGACCACAATCTTGGGATGCCTAGCAGTGTGACAGTTCTCTCCAGTAAGGACATTTGGTTTTCATGTGCTTCTGGGTGAGAGCCTGAGCTACTTTATTTACTCTTCAAAGACCCTAATTATCCTGAACCTGAACATTTTGGCTGTTGTTCACAGCTGAAATTACTGTATTGTCACTTATACATGGCTTAACCACTAAGCTGTGCCATGGTTTGCACCTATTGGACTGTATTAAGCAATTGCTTTTAAACTTGGAATTACACAGTAATTAATTTGCCATTTCTTTAAAAAAACCCTTTTGTTCTAGTGTTTTCAAGACTGTGTGTGTCTTTTTTTGTGTTTCTACCTGAAACACATGCCTGTCCTTTGTTAGGAATATGTGCTTGAGCTGTCACATAAAGTCAAACTTACAGGGCCCTGGCTGCTCTGGAAAAAACAACAGTAATTCAACTAGGGACTGAGCATCCCCAGAAACAGGAGAGCTCAGATGTCTCCTGTTATCAGCTTATCAAGCTCAGAGGAATCTATTGTCCTCACTAATTTATCCAGGTTTGTATTGAAGGAGGTGTACTTTCAGTGACAAAGTTAACCCCTTCTGAAGGTTTTTCTGCTCATTTCTAATATACGTGTATAGAAAGAAGCATTAGAATTTATATTTCCCATGCTTTTCTTTAATCAAAAGTTTACAAGGGACAGCTTATGAAGATACAGTTCCTTTTATTGTGGAGACATTTACATTGTGTTGGGGCTTTAATGTATTTGAAAAAAAGGTACCTGGTAATAGTGAGCTGATGGGGTGGTTAAGTGAGAGCCAGAGCAGGCACAAGGGGCAAGGAACGTGTGGCAGAAGGATGGAAAAGGCAGGAAAGGTTTATCACGGTTTAACAACGGATGTTTGGGACAATTTGCCCTGGCCATGGTCTGCTCTTATTGACCTCTTTCCTGTGGTTCCCTCAGCACTGCACTACCAGTTAAATTTGGGACAGCGAGTCCTCCAGCAGGAGGTCCTCCTGCGAGACCAGCAGGAAAGGGGTTACAGCACACAGCCCCCTCTGCCTCTGTGATAAGTGATATGCCTTGCTAATAGCACTTTCTCCTTCCATAATTTTAAATAGCTTCTCTTTTTTCCTCTTTTGTATGTTTAATATAAAGTCAAAAGATTTTTCATGGTGATGATTGATACATGACTAAGCAGTTTACATCTCCATACCAGAAATCCTCAACCCTCTTCAATTGCTTAATACTACTATAAGATCACATGAACCCTTTTCTGTCTATAAGCCTGTTTATGCCATTAAAATTAATACAACTGGTCTTGGGAGGCTGCTTAAATATAAGTACTGAGAAGCATGACTATTTTATAGGTAAATTTTATTTTTTTAAAAAATACTGTATAATAGTTTTGCATGCCCTTCCAATTTTTATATATTTGCTGGGCAGAGTTGCTTGAAAAATGGAAACACTGGTTTTGGATATTTTTGCAAAAGAATTTCCTTTGGGTGTTTCTGGTAGAAAATTAATGGACTTGAATTTTTTCCCAGCTCTAATGTATACTTGCTGTTACAATTCTGACTTGCAATTCAATATACGTTACTCCAAGTTATTCTCCATTGCTTTGCTACAAAATTCCTTTAGAGGAAAAAGCATTATTTTTAATTGCTTAATTTATTCCTCCTTCTTAGATGGTATTGATTAATGAACTGTATTTATAAAAAAAAAAGAAGTAATAGAATCCCTGCTTCCTTCCTCTTTCTCCCCTTCAGTGTTTTTAAGTCAGTGCTAGCGGAAGAAAATTTAACAAAGTACCTTGTGGACTCACACCTCAGTATTACTTACTTTCCTTACCTTTAGTTATGCAGTATCAAGTGAGAAAGACTACACAGCATGTATGCAAACAGAACTGTGAAAGGTCTGTAGCGTGTATGGCAGAAAGAGGACAGAGAAGCTGTTCTTGTTCTGTAGGAATGCAGTCCAGACTCTGTCACCTGTTCTCTGGCTGAATATGCAAATACATTTTGCTATCTGAGAATTCCCTTTTTTTTATTATTATTGGTATTACTTATGAAGTGAAGTAATGCAGAGTGGCTAAAATCACTAGAATTATCTAAAGGTGCTTGAGGCCAAGTCCCACACTGCACTGTGCAGTCTATTATTCATGGCTTCCTATAAAAATTATATCCAGTCATCAGATCCTCTGACTAAGGTAATAGGGATGGGCCTTAAAATTCACTTGTTATGTTGACAAGGAAAATAGTAATATATTTTTTGGCAGATTTAGTTGAAAATTGCCCACATCAGAATTCTAGGGCTCTTGATGCCCTACAAGACCTGGATAAGGTAACATATATACATGATTCATGAGCATACATTCATTGGAATGCTTGCTTATTACTGAGCAAGCTGGATATTTACCTTTTAAAATTCTGATTTGTGGGATGCACTCCGGTCTCTGCTCAGGTGTGTGAAGCAGAGTCTGTGCCACATATGCAAGGCATTTCTTATGCAATAACACTGGAGATGTCACAACAGCAGCACATAATATTTGGGATGGAGGTTTAATTTTCCTGCTGTCCTGTGTCCTCCAGTGCTATGTTGTTGCGTTAAGAGGGCAAGCCCCTTTGCTTTCCAGCTGCAGAGGAGCTGGAGACAGCTCCTGAGCAATACCCAATT
>JANZLP010000011.1:14358113-14368271 GCA_026930925.1 Chelictinia riocourii
CAACAACTTCTGTATGAGTAGCTTATAGGAGGTAGTCTCAAAGGCCTTACTGAAGTCCATAAAGCAAATCAGCTTTGTTGGTTCCTTGGTGAAGGAACCTAGTCACATTCTGAGGGAACTCATTCTTTATGAGTAGCTTTTGGTCAGAAGCTCTAGCCAGGAAATTAAACAACTCTTGCTGTACACAATTTTCCTAGGGTATACACTGACAAGATTTTGCATATTCAGTCTTAAGACTGTGGTGGCATAAAACTCTTTCATGACAGGTAAGCTTCTCTGAGGCATTCACTTCACTGACTGAGAGCCAAGGCTCTTGACTGCTCCAGGACAATTACCCTGGAGCTTCCTGGGATGCTCGGAGCGGTATCAGTGGGGCTCAACTTACAATATTCCCTCACAACCAGGTGCAGTTTCATTTCTATTATACTTTGCTTCTTTAGTTTTCCACACTGCACAGCAAGAATGGTCTCCCCATTGCTCTTTTCTTTTTCTCTCTCTGACAATGAAAACCAATATTCTCAAATAAACTGTATAATATAAGCCCGAGTTTTAAATAATAGAGACTCTTGACATAATCAACTAACATATATGCTTTATCAGCTTTTTATTAGCCATGCTGTTACAAAGTAATTTCAAAGCTGTTTGCAATTCCCTCATATGCAAGATGAAGCAGGATACTGAATAAAAGACAGGTATCTGTGAGGTGCAGAAGGAATGGCAGTAATACATTTGTCTTGCTTGATTTCATCCCAGGCTTGCACAAAGGAGGTCCTCTAGAATTAATTTTACAATTGTTATGCTCTTTTGCATCACTCTGTAATCTAAAAGGAAAATTTCTGTGTGATGCTCTTTCTCTGAGGGCTTTGGGTTTTCAGCTACATAATTTTTCTTTTGAAACCATGACTTTATTTTCAAAACATTCAGTCAGACCCAGGGAAGATCCCATTTTTGTTCCATGGACTGTGTGGCTTCATATATTGGTACTGAATGAAAGAATCAATGCATTTCATCAGTATGAGTGCACTCCAGTACTTTTTAGGACCACATTGGGACGTTATACTGTAACCTTTGTAGGGGATACTAGCAGAACACTATTAATGTTAAGAAGTATTCAAAATAGATTAAGATCACATAGCCAAAGACTACCTTTTGCACAGAAAGTGTTACCCCTTTCACTACTATGGATGCCTCCATCCTGACTGAAAAAAAAGCAGTTAAGCATATACTTAGTTTTCTGTCAACATGCGTATGCGAGTCTGAAAGCAGGACAGTGAATCACATTTCCAAAAATTAATTGGAGGTGACTGTTCTTTGGGGGCATTGCTTCAATATTACTCCATTTCTTCTCACGCCTCATGTGGGGTCCTGATTTATACTTGTGTAATTCCATTGTAGCACTCAGCCTCTGTAATGAGACTGCAGCATGAGTAAAAACACTTACAAGCAGATTTTTATCTTCCTCTAAATTAGCAGTTCTGCAAGAATGTCAGATGGTCCTGATCAACACATTGAGCTAGCCATGTCTGAAAATTAACTTTCTAGTCATTGCTCCTTCCCTGGAGTGAGCGTGACTAGGAGAACAATTGCTTTCCAGCAAAAAAAAAAAAAAGACCCCTGAGAACATTTGTCTCCATCCACTGGCAGTTTCATAAATAATGTCACGTCTTCAAAACACATGGATTAAAATCTTTCATTTTAGACTACATTCAGCTATTCTGTTACCATACCAAACCTCTGCAATTCTGTTAACTTTAGTAATGCGGGCCACAGTTATGGTGGATACCAAAAAATGAAAATATTGTAAATACAAAAAGAGGGTGAGAAAAATTATAAGTGGGTGGGACTGACCTTGGAGATGACTGTCGTCTTTTAATTTCATTGATGCCAGTAACCTCCTGATTCAGGCACCAGGCTATGTACTGTAGTTAGATGGATAAATCTAGACTCAGCCTTCTTAACTTAGATGCTAAATGTGAAGGCTGTAAATATGAACTGACATCCCAAGCCCACTGGAATGTGTCTGGGTTTGCATGTGGGAATATGCTGCTTTAGCTCCTAAAGAAAACTGGAGCTGAGAATGACCCTTCAAGTGTTGCTCATCATCAGTGCACAACATCACAGACAAATATTCCTTCCTTCACCAGAACCATCACCTTCTACTTTACAGGGCACGCTCAGAACCACTGGGCTGACAGAGGCCTCTTTGGTCTTCTAAAGTTACAAGATTTGCATTGGGAATGCTTAACTGTAATTTGCTCTCACAAATCTCAGGTCTGTTAGAAACTGGAGTTTAAAAGATGGTTGCACGTGCCTGCAAATAGAAAAAAGAAATAGCTCAGAACAAGCAGAAGGGGTTAGTTTTCACTAAAAGTCAGGGTGAGGTGCTCGCTCCATTTCACAACTCTCCCATGAACTGGAAGAAACAGTTTTTGTTTATAAGTAATGTGAGAAAGGAGGGTGAGTGCTTTTTTACAACAGCCATTTAGTCAAAGAAGCAGAAGGTAGTCAAATCACTAATACTCACAAATTTTTTGAAAGACCAGTGACTGACTTATTAGTAAGTTATGTGGCACTTGCATGAGTTTATGTTAGACTTTTCTTACCAGAGGTGTAGAATGGCATTACATATACTAGCTGAGACTGTGATTTACACTTTTGTTGCACTCCTCTCTGCCCCTATGTCCCACTGGGAACCCTATTCTAGTGAGCATGTAATGTAGAAATATCAATCAGCTAAACATATTTTAATTTTAACACTGTTCCTTCCAGGCTCCATAAATATCAATAGATTCAAAAGGTTGGGGAAGGGTTGTTTAACATGTAAATTACACATCTACTGGCCATTTTAACATAATTTTAAAAATAGCTGTAATAGGCTTGTGATGAGGGATACAGAGAAACCTAAAGGATTTTCTTAGTCTTCGTTTGCACTTTGTTTTATTTTGTGTAAAAGACTAACGCAAGTATTGCATACCATCTAAGTGATAGTAAAGACTCGCAGTAAAAGCCATTGCAGTATTTAAAAACTGCCAATTAGTTCAACAAGTGATGTTTGTTTTGTTTTTAACAAGCGTGTGATAAACAAGGGAGCAATGAAAGAGGTTCATGAGATAGAAAATAAGAGCTAAAATGAATGATCAGTCAAGTCTGTCAAAACTTTGTGTAGTACATTTCTCTTGTTACTGTTATTTATGTTCCAATTCAGAAATAAAGGGGATTTCTGTCTCTCTCTCCCCGCCCCACCAAGCTAGAGCAGAACATACAGATTGTTATACTGCCCTGTGTTTAACAGCTGCATAGAAAACGCAAGAGCTGATTTTTATGATATATCATTAATTTTAATGTAGAAAGCATCTTTATCTCTCTAGCAGTAAAGTCACCTTTTTTTTTTTTTCCACATTCACTCAGGTCTGTGTCAGTTATTTCATACGAAGGTCAGATGCATTTTAAATTCATTGCTATCATGCACAGATACCAGAAGTAGTACAGTAGTCCCATGATCGTATAAGGTGGCCACACTAACATGTCATATACCAATGTGGTTTGAGAGAGGAGTGGCTGCCTTTGAGTTCCACAATCGTATCTTTTTCTGATTTACATTCAGCTCTTGTACACACTTTCTGCAGAAGCACTACATAATTTAGTAGGGAAGAAAACACCAGGCTAGCTCTACATACAGTAAAAATCTGGTGGTGTGTGTTATTTTTTCTCTGCCTAGAAGAGGATAGGGAGGCAGAGGGGATGAGAGGAACATGATTATGTCTTGCCATTCATTTGATTTTTCTCATCATGAATATGTTCTTTCCTTATGACCCCTGCAAAATGGCATTACCATTAGATGGTAAGTGAACAGACCTCTCTAAAAATATAACACTTTAACAAATTGTTTAGCAATGACTGCATGCAGCCATCAGGCAAAAACACTGACAAGGATGACAGAATTTCAATGCAGAATGTGAAAGTATTAAAATAATCTGAGGATTGACTGGAAAAGAAAAGCCTGATTAAATTTTCGTGATAGCTTCTGAGGCAGAAAAGAAACCAGACATCTCTGTGTCTATATTTATTACTGGAACCTCTGTTCATTCTTCCTGGCTACTTTAATAGAGGGGGGATATTGTCTTCTCTTGGGAACTGAGAGTCTCAGCCTGGAAGATATTGTCACTGTTTTGCTATCGAGTCTGTATTTCTGTTTTTAAGAGAGAATGGGAGAAGTGTTCTCAACCTTTGCCCAAAACTAAAAATAAATCTGCTAACTATTTCCCCCCTCTTTACAGGGATTAGAAGCACTGAAATACCATAAAAGAGGCAGTCTTTAACATTCTGAAGTTCAGGCCAAACAGCGCTAAGGGAGATCAAGGGGTGTCTAAACCTGATTCCTAGGAGAAAAAGAAGTGGAAGCATTCAGATAAGCATCCACATTATGCTTTTTATTTTAATTAGAACAAGCTTTAAGGTTCACTCATCGCTAATTCCCATCAAATATAGTATAACAGCCATCTCAAACTTAGTCTGCTGATATCTGATGTTTCTTCCTTTCATTTTTATGGTTTCACCAAACCTTTGACACTAGCCAAAACTGGATGAATAGAGGATGGATGAGACATAAAATCTTACATTTCAGCTTTAAAATGTTTTTATGGAAGATGACTGTAAACGAAATGGGAAAACCAGTAAATTATCTAGATAACTGCTAGAATATCTGTTAAATGGAGACAAAATAAAAAGAAAAAATAAATTAAAAAAAAAAATCTTGTTTTCTATGGAATAAAACTTAAATTGAAAACTAAGCCACATAAGGTAGGACTCCATTGGCATGCACACTGTTGATGATTAATTTGAGGCTGATGCTCTCCACCTAGTGCATATTAGATATTTACTTGTAATTTTTACCAGTCTTAAAGTATAAAGTTTTACTAGTCTTAAGTGTAAGACTGTTACTAGTCTTAAAGTGTAAATGTTCCCTTTACATGACAAAAAGAGCTTGTGGTGACCAGCTGAGACAGAATAGACATCATTGTAAACATCTGCATTTGATGAGATTAATCTTTCTTGTGATACCTATTTACCATGGACCTGTTGTACACAAAATTCAGATCTCTCAGGACTTTGTCAGCTGCTGAAAAATGTGCCATTTTATTATCACTATAGTGGAGACTAAAACCACATCTATGTTAGCATTTTTGTCATTATGGCTGTACCAGTTAGGGGATATGATGTTTAGTGACATTCTTATACTGACAGAACCAGCAAAATAAGCAACTATATTCACAACTTCAACTTTTATGCATGTAGTCAGCATAAAGTGCACTGGCAAAATATCACTTTTGCCGGTAACAGATGCATCTCTGCTAGGAGGAATTTCCAATTCATTCAGAGGGCCCTTATAATGGAGACGAGCTAAGAGAGGGAGATGATAATGCTTTCTCTAAAATGTAGTTTGTCATGCTTGTTTTGTCCTGGAGTTGACCATCTTAAAATATTCTGTCTAATGTTGTTTGATTACTGAAGGAAAACAAAACAAAACAAGAGATATTGACAAATCTGGGAAGCAATGCGAATGAAATAAACAGGGAAGAATACCTTTCTGGAAAAGTTTTGCAGAAAAGTACTGAATTTATTAACTGCTTCTTAAAAGAAAGCATGTAGGACTAGAAAAAAGTGAAATAGTCCTATGCTTCTGGGAAAAAAAAATCAGAAAGGCTTCTGATTTTTCTCTGCTAATACTGAGCTAGTCTTATGTTTTCAAATGTTGCTGTAATTTAATTATGGTAGGACTGAATTTATGGGGTTGCAGGATTTCAAATTTTTAAAATGTAGAAACCTACCAAATCCTGAATAAAGTGAATAAAGCCAGCTCAGATCTTTTCTGTCAGTATTTGCTATTACCATAAGAAGATGCATAATGTGCTGTCAGTTGCACAGAGTAGTCGCATGTCCACACCTTTAAACTCTCTTACTCTACAAAACAAATGGCTGCACAAAACCTGCCTGTCATATGTGGTGTCCAATGCTGGATTTGTGCCTTTAGCTGTGTGTACAGTGCTTGCTGACCCGAGCAACACCCTGTCAGGGAGCATGTTTAAACAGTATAGCCATTTGTGTACCAGTATCCAGAATGGAGCTCATTACTTTTTACCTAGCATTTTTCAAATATATATTGCTACCACGAGAAGGATTTCACATGAAGTGATGTTGTGGACTCAGAGATCTTGCAAACAGCAATAACGTTAACTCTTTCGTACTTACACAGACAGTAACACTTTAAGAGGTACAGAAAGCTAAGTGCCTAAATGGACAATATACACGTCACCTTCCTCATAGTCCCAAGTGTGCAGGATTTCAGGGTTTTTTCTTCAAAACATTGGATGTGAGAGAAGCTAGGGATAATTGGATGTAAATCCCAGCATGTGCTATGAAATCACACAATAGTGTGACACAGGAAGAAAGTTAGTGTAAAAGCAATTGCAGGTGAATGGCATATCATCTGCCTTCCAGCACTTTGCCAATACGCTAAGGCAATGTCACGCCTTTTGGGCACAATGGCATGGAAATTTTAGCAGTTAAAATGATCAGAATTTTCAGTTTCATGTCTCACAAATACACAAAACCAAATAACTTTCATACATATGAAAGAGTAATTGTATTTTTCTATTGACATAGAAGGAGGACTGCAATATGATGTCTTCTTGCCTTTTCTCCTACAATATCCCTGTGTTTTCTCTGGAAGCCTGAAGGATTCTTTCTCTGTAAAATTTTTGAGTTCTGGTTGATGTTGTAATAGGATTTCTTTGCTTTGGTAGTATCTTCTGGTAATAAAGAGTCTGGTATTTCTGAAATAGCTTGTGTATAAGCTCCTTCTTGAAGGACAATATTGGGTTACTGGTCATATGTTTTTTTTAGGTGGAGACACCATGTGACAGTGGATTAAATACAGCTTGCAGAAATCAGAGATAGTTCTGGTATCTCTGTGGATGGCTGACATTTGAGGACTGGGAGAAAGATCTAGGGGCAGAAGACCAGGACATAGATACTGGCATATAAACTGTAGAGAGTCCTTAAGACACAGGGGAAATGGAAAAGGTGATGAACAAACAGGTTTCATACTAGAAAATGAGCAAGGAAAGGAGAAGGTGAACTGCTTAACATAACCATCCATGGTCAAAATGGAAGATCTGAGATGGAAAGAAGCTGTTGTTTGAATGGCAAGCAATAATTTAGAGAAGAAGGATCACTGACAACCTTGGAGAATGTGCAAGAGTGCTGGGAAAGGAGAAGGGTGAGAAATCAAAGTCAGGGATAGTATAGATACGCACATTTCTTATGCTACTAAATAGAGATTGACAGAGCTTCAGACTTCACTGTGTGCATCACACCTGTCAAATGTGCATGAAAATGCTAAACTACAGACAGGACAATTAATTCCCTCACTGGGGTTTGAGAAAGTATGTGTGAGCTTCTTGGGGATATGGGAATGGAAGTGAATAGCGCTATATTCAACACCTACACACCCCAAAGCCCAAGTTAGTGCTTAAAATCTTCCCTTCCTCAAGAAATTAAGGGCAGGTGTGAGTCTGCATTTGGCTCCCCTCACAGCAGTATCTATCAGGGAAAGGTCAATGACATGTGTAACTACCGGCTGGCCACTTATTCCTCCATCCAACAAGGCTCTGCTTTTCCTATAAACTCACAGCTCGGAGGGGTACAGTTGATTGGCTTTCCTTCTGTTCAGTTCCTCTTCTTTGATTTACAGCAGTCTCCCACACCCTTTTCATAGGTCCTTCACTAACTTCACTGATAAGGCATTTCTCTGTGTCCAATTAGTAAGGCTAGTGTATCAGGCTGGAACTAGATAATTAAAAGAATGAAAAGAGACAGAGTGACCTTGGTTCGCAAACCTCCATGGGCAATTTATAAAACTTTAAAGATTTCAAGAAAATGTATTAATGTTATTATTTTATCTCTTGTTCATCAGAAACAGGGCAATTGTTCTTAGATAACTTCAAGGCCCTTCTAAAATTGAGAAAAAGGTGAATTTCTTTTTTGTTTTAAACTGTCATTTTGATAATTATACATTTCTAGGACAAAAATGCACTTTTCAAGTTCCCAAATGAGGGGCTGACTTGACTGTATTTTATTTAAAGGCGTATTATTTGTTTTGAAAGGATAGCAGGTATTAAGTCTTGCCTGTGTACCAAAACACTGAGTGGCACCATTCTTATGGCAAATCCAGAGCAATGGAAACACAAAAAGCAGGAAATGCCATTCTTCATTTTATCTTACTTGGTCTCCCAGATTTCCTTTAGAAGGAGCAAGAGAGAAAGTGCTCCCTGGAGTAAAAGAAATGTTGTGGTACAGCACGTATTTGGCTCTTCCATTTACTTAATTTAAATAATGGGGTATTTGTGCCTTTAGCACAGAACAAAGGTCTGATTATACAAGAAAAGTAATGGGGGAGGTGTAACTTTTAGGCTGGAAATTCCTCTTACCTAGCTGTAACCACCTAAAAGACAGGGAGATGCAGTTCAGTTATTTAGGCTTCAGTGATAGCTGGAAGAGGGAGATAGGCAGAGCTACCCAGAGCTGTCTTATCCAAGGGCTCATGGAAAAAAGAGACATTGGGGAAAGTCTAGATGTGCCCTTCTCTCTGCCTGGCTGCTTGTCTCTCTTTTGATTATAAATGTAGCCCAGATGGCTAGCTTAGACTAGATGCTTAATTTTTATTTTGTTTTCTAAAATTAAGGAAGATAAAATCCACCAGAAAACTAGGATGTACACTTCTTTTCCCCCTAAGACTGTATTTAATGATGAAGAAGATTTGACTTTATGTTCCTTCCAGGAACTGCTGAAGTTGTTTTAGTAACCTTAACTTCCCTAGTCTCAAATCTCTTTTTTTAAGTTATTATTAAAGTGGAAGTTCCTCTATTTTATCAGTTGTAGCTTTTCAGTAAATTTCCTACGGTCTTAACTATCAACTTCAGATTTGTTACCTGTTTGTTGTTGGTAATAACAATGCTCCAGCAAGCCCTTTCATACTAAATGCATTAATATGAACCAGCTTTCTGGTTCATATTAAGTCTGCTTAATCAAGTATTTTGGTCAGGTACCTTTTATATTGCTTTTGTTTCTTTGAGATGATAAATTACAAAGGTGAATGTTGTGTCTTGGCCTTTTTCCAAATTATTAATCAATTGTCTTTCTCCAGCAATACAAAAATGTAAGCTTTTACATTGTACATAATAAATTAAGCCCTATTTGACAAATAAATCCTTTTTCCTTCCCAACAAGCCCATGCAACATTCATTCCAAACAACACTGGCCCGGACCCAATGCTCTTTTCCTGTTCCTGGCAGGAAAAAACAGCTGAAGGTGACCTCAAATCATTTTTGAACCATCCTTGCTCTGGCTGGGGATAGCCCTGTAGCAGTGAATAGTCCAAAACCTGCTTTGAAGTGTACAGGATCACAACAGTCCATGAACCGCAGTGCCACTACAGTACAGCTGAAACAACACGGTGTGTGGTCATGCCATTTTGACATGAGCATATTAGGCTGAAGACAGGACACAAGACAATGACAGTGACTTTATATTATTCATTTTACTGCACAAATACAGTAACGTGCAAGAATAGAGGGTATCCTTAAGGCACAGTATCTCTTGCATGAAAACTCTTGCTAGTCTAACAGGGTGCACATACACGTGTGCATTATTGAAATCTAATTCAGAACAGGATACTGAGCCTTTAATCTGGTTCTGCCTAGACAAATCCACTCACCAGATGAAGTCAGTAATATTTGTCACAAAGCCATCTGACATAATATATCCAAACACAACAAACCCATCACATCTACCCTGGAATCAGGATTCTGTCAACTTAAAGACTAAGGGGGTTTTCTTGCATTTCTATGTGTTTTTCTCCCAGCCCCTGAATATGTTCATTGTCCATACAAACTAAGCATTTTAATACTCCTTAATACTCAGCAAGCCAAAAGGCGGTAATTATCCTTACAGCTGTGTGGAGAGCTCACATACAGAAAGAGTCAGACAGAACTTAATGAGTTAATAGCCATCATTTCCTACAAGTGGGGCTTCAAGAGTCTCCTTAGGAAATTTCCCTTCTTTGTGATTTACCTGATAACATGTGTGTTTATCTGTATT
>JANZLP010000011.1:14432298-14448078 GCA_026930925.1 Chelictinia riocourii
GATATCTTTACCTTTGCTGTCAACACTGCAGCTCGGGTCATACTGGGCTAATTAGTGCTTTTCTGATTCCAGTACTGTTGAGTTCATTTTTGTCTTGTTAGAGGGCATGAAGCATAGTGATAAATGACAAATATTTTAATCAGATATATGAGATTATGATAGTTTTGTCCAGATATACTCTAGAGTGTGATGACCCTAGAGATGTTAAAACCTTCAAGCACAACAGAAGTCATATGAGGTATGAGATATTATTATTATTATTATACGTTATTATATTCATTCTGGGTTCCTCTGGACTTCCCAGCAGAACATATTATCTATGGTAAAATAAAACTATTTGATTTGTCTTTTTGTCCAATAAATTTTCGACACTTTAAAATGTTAAAGGCACAACTAGCAGACAGCTTGCAATTTATCCCAACTGATCTGCCTTTCCTTAACAATTTTGTGCTACTCTGTGTGTCATCAATGGTGAACACAAATATTAGGTTCCATAACAAGCACAAGGGCCAACTGCTCCCTGCCTTCTGTGCTAAGTTAATGCCTTTTATGCCAGCTAGGTAGAGGGGTGGTATTTTCAGAGACATCTTCTTAAGTTATCTTCTTTCACTGGCACACTAAAAACATTATGTAAATTAACAAAAACTTCAGTGCTGCTTGCAATTTGCATTATGAAATTAATGGTCAAACTGGAGTACCTTTTTCCAATAGCAGGGGAGGATCAATCAAGGTCCAAATGCTTTAAAAGAGCAGGCAAAATAAAGCACAGAGAAGATAACCATGTCTTTGCTGTTACCAATAGTGAGGATGCTTGATAGCCAGCCAAAAGATTGTATTTCAGTGTCAGTATTTTTCATCTTGTATAAAGCAATTTGTTGAAGGCATTAAGCTTCCTTTAGTCAGTTGTAATGGGCAATAACTTGACTGCTGGCCTTTTTGAAAAGTTGGTGCAGACCAATTAGAAAATAATCCCTGCATCTCACAAAAGGCTGAGCTGGTGTAATCGGAATAGGAAGTCTGCATCATATTGACTCTTTCCACAGCTGAGTGAGAAAACAGCCCTATTGTGGTTCAGATTGGGGACACTGTTGCCACATGTTTGGTCATAGAGCCCAGAGGATTTATTTCTTCATCTGCAAATATTTTTCTTATGGAATTTCAATCCTTTAAATAAATAATGGACAGGACACTCAACTGGGAATCCTTTTAGAGGTCTACTCCACCAAGTGCAATTCAGTTGCCTTCCAGTTCCCTTCCATGGAATCTTTATTTCTGGCATGTTGTAGCTCTTTAGGCTGTTCTTCTTAGGCCTGATCCAAAGCCTGCGGCAACCAATGAAAGTTTTTCTGCTGATTTAAATGACTACTGGACTGCACTCCATTTGTTGTTTTTGTTACAGTGTTGGTTTTTTTTTTGTAAAATACACTTCAAAGGTTAGATTTTCTTTCCTTCTTACTCTTTCTTTCCCTTTTCTTTTTCACTTCCTTTTTCCCTTTCCCTTTTTGCTTTTTCCCTTTTTGCTTTTTCCCCCTTCCCCCTACTCTACCCCCTTTTTTTTTATTTGGACCATAGACATTATCTTTTGGTTATTAACACAATTAGGCTTTTCTCATTTTTCCAGCAAAAGCTCACAATGAATCTGTTCTCACAAGGTATTAACACAGTGAAACACCAGCAGGACGAAATGAACACTACTGGGATGAAATGAACTGAGTAACTCCTGTGTCAATAGATATTTATTATTCCAGAGCTTTTGTTCAACTCTCATGCTGGAACCTTTTGTATTGATTGCATAAGCTTCTGAACATCTAAATTAAATGTTTCTCATGGTCTTTGATATAATGGATGTCTTCTTTTACCTTTGCTCATTATTTTTTTAGTATGTTCATTAATCAGCATTCATTATTTATATTCACTGTGTCAATCTGCTGTTTATAGTTTCCTTTCAACAGAACATCCTCTCAATTTGAGACTTTTTGAGACTTTATCTACCAGGCTTTAGCTAACATAGAGTCATGGAAACTGTTACTCACTTTCACTTCTAATACAATCTCATTTCATATGATATATTTGCAATATTTTCTGCATTACAGCAATGATTACCATGCCAAAGTGCTATGCTTGCAATCCTGTCAGCATTATCTCTTTAAAAGGAAAACTTTTTTTTTTTTGCTTGAAGAAAATTTGTCCATTGCTCAGCCATTTGTAAGTGTCTCTAGAGATACTCTATAGAAGACTGGCAGGATTTGTATTTTTTGAGGATATTTCTATTTTTTGGAGGAGGCCTAAGTGAGCTGCCACTGAGATGAATCATTGCTATGTTCATAAAATCAAACTCCATATTTAATGGATGTTGCCAAAGTTGGGGAAAGGATGGTGCCAAAAGAAACGGACAGTTCTTTGTAAAGGAGCTTGAAATGAGAGGCAGCTGTTCAAGATGTGGGGCAGATAGTCATGGCTGGTAGGGATGGAAAATGCTGAGGATTATCAGTATCAAATTTTAAAATCGATATCCTGCTACACCAGCTTCATGGGAATGACACCAAATGGTTCTTGATTTCTTAGCATTGTTTAAATACCACTCAGCTGAAATGCCATGAGAGGCACATGATAGATACAGACTGTACTGAACAGAGGCAGGGCTTGTGTTTGGTTACCTTGGTGATAGCAATACAGCTATCCTTCTGTAAGTGAGGAGAGTGGAAAAGACAAAAAAAAGTGGGAGAGCTGAAGAAAGGAAAGGTTGGATAGTGCTACTCAAGGCCATCTATGTGCATAGACAAAATACACATTTGTTTAGGGAATTAGACAGCAAAGCAGTCATTGTTATCTTCTTTGCTTTGCCAAAGCCATATGGCACCTACTGGGGGTGATGTGAAGTGCTAAAGACTCGGTGGAAGAACTGGTAGTCTTTCACCTCTGTACACACACACACCACCCCCTTCAACATCCCAGAAACAGCACTAGTAACCCTGTATTTCTGCAGATTTTCTTGGCTCTGTGTCCCACAATCAGCCTTTTCTAGGCATTGAGTATGATAAAATTGAGTTTTCCCAAGACTTTGAGAAGTCTTAAGTGACTTCTGATGCTGTGTGTTTCCTTTAAGAGACTAAATACAGGATAGAAGACTGAATTTGAATGAAAATTCAGGAGGAAAACTAAGATGAATGCAACCAGGGAGCTGGGATAGAGAATAAGCAAGTAGGTGAAGAAGATCAATGGAAAATTGAGACAGGTTTGTCAAGAAGCCTATAATCCTAATCAAGGCACATAAGCCAATCTTTTTATGATGGTTTACTAATTATTTTTTGTAAGTATCTAGCTAACTCCTGGCATCTGATTTGCAGGAATGATGAGCACTCTGTGCAAGAATGATACCAACAGGGGCTATGTGCAGAGCTTATAAAATGTGAAGCAATGTTAAGTCCTTGAAAAAATAATTTCCTCAGTGACTTAAATTGGCCACTTCAGATCCATGGATACTGTGGACTTTAATCTCTCCAAGCCTTAGCATCTCAGCTGTGAATGGAGGAAATGTTTCGAATGGGTGCTGTGAAAATGAATGCATGATAAAGATGAGTTACACAGAAAAGCCCATGAGGAAATTAATAATTCTGTCTTCTGAGCAGTGTTATAATTGTGTGCAATAAATAAGGCCTAGAGCTGCACAGTGAAAAGTAAGGAGAAAACAAAATACTGAACTGCTGCTCATTAAATGAGCACTGTCTCTTCTGTGCGCTGAATGAAGTAGAAGTCCTCTGGGAAAAAAAGTGTGCGACTATGTAATGAAGAAATATATCATTATGTGTTCACATGAGGGAGCCAGATTAAGGCAATTCAAATTCTGACATTTTCTAATTTTGAGTGCTTTCTATGCAGATTGTTTTGCAGGCCTTGGAAACCAAAACTTTAGGCTGGTTTATGTTGTCATACATTCTCCACAGGAACTTTTGCTCTCTTTCACTGGTTTTAGCCAAATTTGGCAAATTTCAAGAACAGTAATGGAGGCATTCATTTTGAGGTTAAGTGTGTTAATTTAGGTGTCTGAAGACAGTAGGTGTCTACAGAGAGTAGGTGTTTAAATTCCTGATACAGTCAGTGGAGGCCTAGTCTCAATACAATTGCCTGCACAACTGTCCAGTGCCATTTGATATAAACTGATCTATCCTACATGGTTTCCTCCTGCAGGTGCAGAAGAACGTCTCACATGTCCTGTGTCCAATTTGTGTAACCCACATGGTGACCAAGTGCATCTCAAATAGTGGTGGATACCTGACCACAGAATCATACTCTGAGGCAATTCAGCTGGCGAAGCCCAGGGAAGGGGTCGGTGTCACCAGATGTAAAACCACCAGCTGAAAC
Source organism: Chelictinia riocourii (assembly GCA_026930925.1). Classification (NCBI taxonomy): domain Eukaryota; kingdom Metazoa; phylum Chordata; class Aves; order Accipitriformes; family Accipitridae; genus Chelictinia; species Chelictinia riocourii. The sequence continues at coordinate 14,436,661 of JANZLP010000011.1, forward strand.
ATTCATTCTCCAGGCTCAGCTGACTGGATTGACAAGATTTACATTGACTAAAATTGGAGCTGAGAGATACAATGTTCCCTTAGATACCTAAATATGGATACCTAAATTTAGATGTCTTTTTACGAAACTGAATCCTGTGCTAAGTACCTGAAAAAATGTTACGTTCTTTTAATATACCTCTCTGTGGGAAGGACAGGGTGAACTCAACCATTGTTTATTATAGCTTAGCAAATCCCTTGCCAGTTAGCATGCATACATGAGCTGATCATTTGGGGTACACATAGCTCCTGATCAGCTGTAATGCATGTTCTCTCTTGTCCAGACAGAAGACAAAAACATAGGTAGTACACGTGGGAGGAAACAGGGAAAGGAGTTCTAGGAGGCATGGGAGACAACAGAAGATATTGTCTGGTGATATGAGAAGGATCTGGAAGTAATGCAATCAGGGTGTTACATAGGATGTGGTATTGCAATAAAGAATAGGTGACACATGAAATGTATGACACAGATCAGCTGGAAATATGGTTTCATAGATTTCTCGGTACACTGCATTTTATAACACATTTAAGTTGGGATAGTTGATAAGTCATTTATTTTCTATAAAGAAGAATGTGAATTCTTTAGTTTTAAATCTTACTTTCTGTTTTAGAGGGCTATTGCCATTTGCTCACTTTGAGTCAGGTGACAGGCAGGTAGGAATATACTAACGTGTTACTCCTGTTAAGATATGAGTTTGTGCCATAAGTTCATGCCTAAGTCGACCTCTTTTGTCTACTTTTACTTTTAAGCATAAAGACCGTACAGCTTAGTTTGAATCCAGGAGGCTTTGGGTAGATTTGTAAAGGCTTCCTATAAGGTGAATCTCCCAAATAAATATGTGCAAGAGTTATTATACTTCCATAAAAACTTTCAAATTTTATCTAAGGAAAATTAATTTTTTTGCAGCACTGTACCAGTTTTATTTGGTGTCTCTATACTTGTCCAATGTTCATAAGCAGGTTTCATTTTCTCAAATGGGGTTATTAGCTGGCTGAAGTTACCTGTAGAGTCCTTAAAATATCAGGATAACAAACTAAAAGAAAATCCACACAGACAAAATGCCCTGAATGCTGTTCATGAGGCATCTATGGGATGTTAGGTCTTCAGATATACAGATTCTGACATTTTCTAGGGGTCTCTTCTGAAAGCAATAGACTTCTTTCATTACCAAAGGTAGGAGGAAATTTCTTTTTTTGATACCTACTTCTCCCATTCTGTGCTTTAAATCCACAGGAAATCTTATAGATTCATCATAGTGTCTCTCCATTCCCATCCTCTTCTTCCCTTATGTTTGTTTTCAACTGCCCATCTCCCTTCCTTTCAAAGATTCTCACTGGGGGAAGGACAAGGAGAGCTCAGTTTGACTGCTCACCAGTCAGTGTGTTTATGCCACCCATTTCCCATCTGTCTCTTCTGTATTTTAGCTGACACTCAGTTTCTCATCATGTCCTGCCTCATTTCTCCTACACGCTTTACAAGGTTCTCTTTTTATGGATGTTCTTGCTGGTCGCTTGTAACATTTTGTACTCCTGTTGTCCCATTTTCCTTCCTGACCCACCACTGCCTGAGGCCTCCATGTGTGTTTGGTCTATTCTTTGATGGCAGAAACTGTCGAGCAAATGGACTGGTGTTTCAGGTGATGCAGCAATTAATCAGTGGTGGAGTATGTCTAGTGTAAACCTCCCATGTAAAGAACCAGCTGGAGCCATGTTTAGTCACCCTAATCTACTTTTGTCATCCTAAACCAGGGCTTCAGCTCATCCAGCTCCTGAGCCTGGTGCAGAATCAAAACTATGTTGCTGTGGATAATTCCCTTTGAGAGGAAATTTAGACACTTGATTCTGTTTTTCAGTCAATTGGTCCCTTTCCAGCTTACATTACACCCCTGCTTGGATTGTCGATGAATTTATGGCTCTATATGAGAATATGTAGAAGCGCTATCAATGCACACACAAAGCAGAATTCTCTTGTAAAGTTTTATTTTAAAGGCTGCAGAGGCTGGCATGTGAAGTAGTAACATTCCTAATTTACTTATTCAATAAAAAGAAGCATTCAAATGTGAGAAATTATTTTGGTTGCTTAGTAATATTTGTACATGAAATTTAGTGGCCCACTCTAAGATAAACATAGCTGTAGGAAAAGATTCATATAGAAGAGTGTCCTTGTTCAGTCTTACTCAAAACGTTCTGTTGAGTTTGTTTGAACAAAAAGAGTTCACAAATCTCTTCATAGACTCCCTAACATGATTAAAAATATAGAATTTATGTGCTTCTGGGCCCACAAGATTGGAGCCATCTACCTCCTTCTCAGTTTACAAGTCCTGCCAATTGTTCTTCCATAAGATTTTAAAATCTAGGTCTTTCTAACAGACTTCAGTAGGCCTGAAACATAAAACAAACGATGACCCAATTATTGATATCTTGTTTTACAAACCAGATACTTTTCCATAATCCCAATATTGTTTGGGTGCTTGGCTGTTACTGAGCTATTTACCTATAAAGCCAGTGATGTGTTCTCTCAACACAGGTCAAAACTTTATTTGTGCCATAATCACCTTTCATCATTGTTACTGGTGCTGCATATCCTATGGTTTCCCTTTGACCCTCAGTGATACGTTGCAGACCACAAAAAATATAATTCCTGATATGATCTTATCTTGTATTCTCCACTGAGTTCCTCCGTTCTATTCTTCATTGCCCTCTGTACCACAGTCTTTTCCATGGTGTCTTCAAGGTCCTTCACAACAGTAAAAATTCTTACAAATTTTGATGATAACCACCCCTCTACATTCTTAAAGTATAAATGTAATTCCTTAAGCATAGACTGAATTTAAGTTCATTTCTGTGGCCTTCTTAGGAAACAGACTGTAGACTGGAAATTTCTGATTCCAGGTCTGTGACTACTTGTAACAAAAGAATGACCGCATTGGATAAAAAAGACTCCAGTGCATAGAAGCAGCGGAAAAAAGAATCAGGGCTCACCTCATCCTTAGAAATTTAGCAGAACTTTCAGGATGAATAGCTAAGGGATTGAACTGTAGGGAGTGACAGATCAAGGTTTCAGAGCAATGTGTAAATTGACTATCAATGTAGGCATAGCTTTATGATTTTTCAGTCTTCCCTTTTGAATTTTCCTTCATTCATTTTAACTGCAGATTTAAATCAGCCCCTATATTTTCGAATTCCTTTGCACTGTTCAGCAGCCTTCATTATTTTCCTTAATTTAAAATAAATCTAACTCTACAGCAGCGGTGCTTCATCTGGTAATTTTTCTTTTCAATGCTAAAGATCTTAATATAGAGCAACACTTCTTCCCTGAGAAAAACAGTGATGTGTTATTATTTCCCTTTCTGCTGATAGGAACTTTAAAGAAACTTACATGAGGTTTTATTTCAGCTGGACTGCTCATAAACACTAACATTTCTGAGGTTATACTTTGCTACAAAGAGGCTGAATTAACTGTTTTCTGCAATGTATGGCAAACAGTCAAAGAAAATTAAAGCCAATGTGGCTTTTTCTTTAATCCTTATTTGATTGCTTGATGCAGTCTACTGATGCACCTGTTGGCACAGTAGATTAAGTTACTCTTAAACACTGCAACCCTTATTGCTCACAGAGCCAAATCCTACAGGCATTTTTTTTTCCTCTGCCATTTATTAGTAGCAAAAGTAAATAGAATGTTTACTAGATAAATCATGAGAACACTCACTGGCTGAATATTCAGACCTTTCTGAAGCTGCTGCAGTGAGAGACTATGCAGGTGGCATTTGCAGGTGCACAGCTGCACCGAATGATGAAGCTGGCATCTTTGGCAGTTCTCCTCTGTGCTGGTGGCATTGGAGTTTTTTTATCAAGTGTCTAATCTCCATACCTCTTCTCTACATACAGAAACACCCACATATTCAGTTTGTCATCGTTTCCTCACATACGTGCCTCTAATTGCAGTTATTACTAGAAATATTATTTTATTGTCCCCAGTTCTGGTTTTACAAAGCTCCACTTTACACATATACACAGACTATTTTATTTTAGATGCAATTTTTTCATTATAGGTGTCCGCACTAGAAGATTTTTTTTATAGTATGAACTTGCTCAAATATAGTGAGAGAAGCACTGAAACCAATGAAGCATTGTTTATATTTCTGAGTTTCAGATTGGAATCCAGGAAATATTAATAATTTCTGTCTGATCTTGTCTCATTCTGCTGCAACAGATGTCATTATGGCACATAATAATAAAACATAAATTGCTTTAAAAGTGTAATAACAAATATTTTACAAGCAATAAAAATAGCCTCCTCAAAACACATTGCAGTCACTCAAAGATTAGACATGAGGATTTTAATAGATGTTTAACTAGAACTTCCACTCACTTTTTTCTGAACCTGGAAACACAACCTATTTTTTAAAAACTATTTCTTAACTGGAAATTCTAACAAATCAGATTAATTCCAAAATAGTTTTGCTTAGCAGTGAGTACAGCACATCTCAATGCATTTAGAAAAAAATACTATGATATTCATTTAAAAAGAAAATAAAATATGTCTGGTGAGCAGCAACTTGCTTGGCATGCTTTGACATAGGTGGTATTTGTCACTTGTAAATATTTCTCAGAAAAACAGAGATTTTTGGTACATGTTGACATAGTAAAATATGTCTGAATTACTTCACATCCTATCCAAATCCAGATTTTCATTGTGGATTAGATAATTCCTATAAAGGACTACTTGTCCTTTAAATACACTGTCGGGGCATTGATACACAGATAATTCTCCTCCTGCTTCAAGTGCCACCTGCCTAGCACTGTCTTCCACTGGCGACAGAGCTCTTCAGTCATCAAGAAAGAAGAGCCCCTTCAGCTGAGCTCATGCTTGTTTTCTTTGGCTTTTCAGCCCCTTCTGCTGTCATTTCTGTTTCATGCTTTATCTGCAGCAGTACTTTTAGAAGGGCCTTGCCCACATGACAGCAGGAATATAAGTGACAGCATGAATTTTGTGAGTAGCTCAGCACATGTGGCTTGGGCAGAATTGCATCACTTCCTTTACTAGTTGGGACTGCCTCTAGGGCAAACTGAAAGAGGAGGAAAGCTGAGTTTACCACTGTAAACAGACTGACCTGAAGAGTTAGATCTGACTGGATCCTTAACCAAACATTAACAAGATGGAACAGTGCATCATGTGTATAGGAGTTTTCTTCATTATTTCATAATTTTTCAGCAAAGCAAAGGAAAGAGCAAATAGTGGTCCTGTGGATGATCTTACAGGACAAAGCATCAGAAACTATTGCACATGTGGTATTTTGATATTTTAAAGCTCGCTCTGGCATTCTGGAGAAAGTTCAACCAAATCACCATCTCTATATAATAACTATTCCTTACCAAAATGAATTTCAAATCTACTTTTTTTCAAATTCTGTTTTGAATGAAACCAGTTTTTTTAGCTGACCTAGCAATATCAACAGCCAGCAATGAACTTTATGCATCATCTGAAATTATGAAATGGAGTAAGAACCACCTAGGAGATGAAACAGTTGAGAGGATGAAAAGTAAAGAACTCAGGACAGTCTGAAAGAAGAAGGTGATTTTTTCCCAGGCATTCAAATTGTTGGGATTGGTTAGGACAGAGTCATGCATATTATGCCACCGAGCATTCCATTTCCTGACATTCTTTGCAGCAGTGCCACAGCAAATGTGTAATTCTGCATGTGGACGTGTGTGAAACCTGAGAGAGTAGGTATAGAAAAGAGAAATGGTGAATCTGATTACGCACTCTTTTGCCTTTTTTCAGTAGCAAATTCTGCTGCTTCTGAATAGTAGACAAATAATGAAAGACAGAAGACAGATTTTTCATGAAAGTGATCTGTAATACATGTATCATAAGACAAGAACAAAATAGAATACTAAGTTAAAATAATTGTCAAATTGTTGTCAAGATTTTTATTTACAGCTGTGTATTAACTGCTAATAAGAGATATTCTTTTTAAGTTTTTTTTGTAGCATTTCAAGTCTGAGACATGTAATATGATGATACTGTATTTTTCTGCGCTCTCATTTCACAATGAACTATATTAACTGGAATACCCTGGAGAAAGAGAAAACTTCAAAGTATGGCCCCAAATAATGTAGAGAATAGGTATGGTCTGAATACCAACAGAGGCTGAGATTTAAGTTCAAACAGCCTTTTTAGAGACTTCCGGGTGCTCTGCAGGGCTGGGTGCTGCTGGCAGGTTCAGCCTGGCCGCCGGAGCCCCGGAGAAGCACCCCTGGGCCTCCACCACGTTCTAGAACCAGGGCAGCTGCTGGCTGAGATGGGCCTGCTTCCGAGCGGCACTCCTTTGTGGCATCTGCATTCGTTCTTGTGGATGGAGAGCACTGCAAGCGAAACGGTGGGACGGCAGAGTGCTCCAAGCAGGTCAATCCCCACTCAGCCATACTGCTGCACTTGGGATAGGAGGGATGCATTTTAAGTTACTGGTTCTTCACATATAAAACTGTGTTTTATTACTGTCTGCTGTCCTAATTGCATTGAATAACTTAAGCATTTGGACGTTAATTCAGCTACTTAGTTGAACAAAGCTAATGTCTTCAAAGTAAGCAGAGTCTTGCTTGATCCATGAGTATTTCATTATGTTCATGTTTTTGAAGGCTGGCCACTGCTTTTGGATGCATCAGTTTCTCTAAAAGCCCAGAGTTGCTGATCTGCAGATCAGTTGCTTCGTGCTTGTCAGCTGTAGCTTTTATTGTTCCAGTGTGGCTCAAGACAAAAATGGGAGATGCTGAAAACCAGAATCCCATTTAAGAAAAAAAAACATTTATGAAGAGTTTAGGAAGAATCCTGCCAGTTAAACAACATGCAAACAAAAATATTGGCTGTAAAATGATAAGATGTTCTTGTGTTTGAAGAAACTAATGCTGCTTCCCTCTTTTAAAAGAAGAAAATTTTTTTTAAAAATGTAGCTTGAGTTGTAAAAGAACTCCAAACATTAGCATTGGCTTGCTTTTCCATTATGGTAAGTGCATCTAAATCCCAGTGGATTTTTCCACTCCTGTCATTTTCACACAGTGTTTTATATGGCAAGAAAGGTGATTGCTGACACAGATTGTTTTGCTGATTAAAAGACTGTACACAAGCAGGTGGCCTTAGGAAAGTTTTGCAGATCAGCTGGATGTTTGTTTGCTTTAATTATGTATGAGAAGTGATCACTGAACCCTGTAATTTTGGCTAAGATATTTCTGTGGGTCTGACATTGATTGGTATTGCTTCTGAAGCTCATGATAGGACCTTTAACCCAATGTGCCAAGCCTGCCTTGGTATGACTTTGCACTGCTGGTGCTGAAGCTGGACTCCCTGTTCCAGGCCCTCGAGTAAGAACACAGTTCTCACGTTCAGTCCACTTTTCCTGCCTGAATAAAGACACTGAGCGATAATAAAAATTACTGGCTAAGACCAAAAATACCAAGTATGACAGTATGTATTTACATAATGAGAAAACAAAAATAGATATGGCTTTATCATAATAATGTTATTTCAGAAAATTTTAGAATAGTGGAAAGAGGTCAGAGAAATTTTTTTTGCCTAGAGAATATGAAGTAAGGCACTAGCTAAGCCTTAAGAATCCATGACCATTTCTGAGCTAATTTTGTCAGTCTGTGTTAGTGTCTTGTTTTAGTTTATTCAGAGATTTTGAAAACATTATTTGAAGTTTTTTGAGGAAGAGAAGACCATGCTTTATCAGATATTCTTTATCTGTTAAATTAGCTTCGGGGCATTTTTTAATATTTCCCAAATACTTATGTTACGACTCAGCCCTTTTCTTCCCTCCTCTAGTCTTGAAACAGTTCAGCAACAGCTCTTCCCCATTGGGTTGAAGTATATCCTTCACCAAGAAAACATTGGCGTGGTTTGTGTTTTTATTTCACATTGTTTTCCCTCCCAAGAGCTATAACCTTTAAGGTCTTATCTTGTTCCCCTTGATGGCCTTGTTTAGTCTAAGGTACAAGTGTGGATGCCTGTTGTTATTCCAAAATTGATGATAGCTATTTCCAGAACAGGTTCTACTAGTTTTATTTAAATAAAACAAAAAGCACTTCAGTAACTACTGAAGGGTGATGCTTTTACTATCTGTCATTCTTTTTTGCATCATTCCTTACACAGCTATGAACTTGGTGGATTGCTTATTTATAGCGATCAGAACATTTTTATTGAACTTTCCCAACACAGTCCAAGTGGGTTTGAATTTAAAAAACCCCAAACCCTTGGCTACTAATAATTGAAATTACCTTTTCCTTGTATTACTGATAATTACAATTAGTTTCCTAGTCATGTAGTTTTATTAGGTCTCAAGGATTATACTTCAGTCTTCATAACTCCAAATAATATTTCTAAAATAATTAAAATAACCTATAGTACTACCACCAAATATGTCAACAATTCATTTATACAACAGTAGTGGCATTACACAAAAATTAGGTACCTTTGTGTATAGGCAGACCTTTGGGTAGAGGGTGTCTCAGCCTTTGACACGAGAAGGTGCTGTCTCTGGGTTTTATGGGTTTCCGTGCAGAGGACCAGTGCTGCGGTGCTGGGCTGCCAGGCCTAGGCAGTGCACTGGAAGCAGCCTGGCCAGTCCAGCTCCACGTCGTGTGCTTCTAGGGTGCTCTGTGGTACCTATGCTGTATCTGGTACCCAAGCCAGTTTCTTCAGAGCTGTCTCGGTAGCTTTATGTTGCACAGTATTTTATCCCGCTCTGGGAGAGAAGTGGCATGGCAGTTATCTTGTCGTGTGGTCCAGGAGATGCTGACTGCACTGGGCAGTGCTAGGAGTGGACTAACAACACTTCAGCAGGAGTCTTCTAAATCCAGGTATTGAATGCAATACTCGGTTACTACAAAAAGTCTTGCTAGTGAAAAGCACTCTGATAGCTATTCTTCAACGTCAAATTTAATGGGAACATTGTACATGTAGAAAGAGAGTAGGGAAACGGCAGACACAGTACCTAGAATCAATCACCTGAATGTTCAAAAACCTGTCACGGCAGTATGAACTGAGCTGGAGAACACTTCCAGTAAGCAGACCAATTAATTTTTATGTGCGTAGCCTGCAGTCCGCACATCCAGAGTGAGAGATCTGATAGCAGCAAGTTTCACACTTCCAGAGTGAAAAACAGTATCAAATGGCTTGAACCTGAATTTAGGCAAATTCAACCTTGAAACAGGACTTGATTTTTCCAGCTGTGTGGGTGAGTAATCACTGGATGACAGGATCACAGTAAGGACTTGCACCAGGTCCCACATGTGTTGTAACCATAACTCACCACTACCATTTGAAGATTACTCGTCTTTTGTAAGGGTATCTTCCAGTCCAGATGTAGGAAAATACTTATATAGTATGAATTCAGGAATTCATCCAAAGTAACAGTGCAGTCACCAGATTTCTGAACACTTTGACTCGCCTCATACACATCAGGTGCTTGCTCATGCAATCAGCAATTTATACACACTGAGGGACTGAAAGTCACTCAAATAAAATAATAAGCACTCTAAAACAATGATATGGGGTACTTTGAACATCTTTTTTTTTTCTTCTGTATAGATATAGATTTGCAGAACTTTTGATCTGTTCTGGTTTAGCTTCATAAGTTTAGCTGTGTTTAATTCTGCCCTGGTGCTATGCTTATTCAGTGCTTTTGTAATGGGCTGAGACATAGCCCCTTGTTTTTGTCTAAATTTCACTTTTCCATCCTTTTTGGATTTAAATAATCTACGACCATTAATGCCATGACTTGGGAGAATAAGTAAACAGAGAAAAAACATGAAATTGCTGGATTTGCAGATTCAAATGGTGCAAATGTTACACCTTCTTATATCTGAAGATATGAGAAAATCTAAAAATAGAGGAAAAAATGAAAAAAGCTCACTTCACTAAGCATATTATAGAGACTGGTAATGGGAATCACATTGGTATTATGATTGAACTGTATGTTGCAATTGCTATATTTTGCTAAACGTGACTTACATTTGTATTATGTTTTCAGTGTATTTTGTGTTGCTCCACTAAATCAGAAATCCTGTATAACCTCAATTGTCTTCAAATAAGTAAATTTGATATTAAACATTACACCCTCCACATGTGGAATACCTAAAAGAACTTGATCAGTGAGTAATGGACTCTGACACTTTATAACATGTAATAAATTCAAGTCTCCAGTAACCACCTGCAGTTCTTGATACAGAGGCTAAGCCAATTCTAAAGCTGGTGTAAATCAGAGTGGTTTCAGTTGTGAGTGAAATTATGCTAATTTACACTAGGTGAATATCTGATATGTGAAGTCCACAAGATATGGAAGACAAAGCACGTAAGTAAATGATTTACTGAATTAGGACAACAATGAAATTTACTTATCGTTGAAGTGCCTTCTCTCCGTCAGACTTGGAAGGAAAAAGTAAAATCTTCTGTAAAAAGTATGCTTACCTGATTTTAGCCATGCAGACAAAGGAAATCTTATAGCTCCTTTAGAGGCTGAGCTAAAGAGAAACAGCTGAATGGCAAACACATAAGCAGGAGGATGCAGAACAAGGTTAATGGCTGCAGAAACTTTTCCATCATCAAAGAGATCATAATAAAGTAGGAGGAACAAACCCTCTCTAACATCTATCTGGATTTACATAACAAAAAAATTGGGGGATGTTTAAAGTACCATCTCATATTTTTCTGGTGTTTTCTGAGCTGTGTGATATAATTTTCTTCTGTTCTCCGTGGCAGTCTCTTTCACTTTAGCAGTCATGGATTTAGTAAGTCTAATAGATTATCATGTTGTCATAGCTGAATAGGTCCATAGCAATGGTCACTCAGAAGTCTTTTTTTTTTTCTTTTTTTTTTCTGATAACTGGAAGTAGAATAGAAGATCCTTCTTTTAAAAAGGTTTGTCTTTTACAAGAAGATAACCTCTTTTTGCTAGCTCCCTGGCACTTTTTTTCATGGAGACAGCAGCTCTTCAAAAGGTGGAACTGATTGCAGGAAAGGACAACTTTATCACAGTTTCTTTAAATGTATGTTACCCTGGAAAGGCTGTAGTCTAGTTAAACTAAGTTCATGATACTTATCTTTCTCTGCAGCAGTGAAGGGGAGAAGCATTCTGTGAGCTTAGAAACTTCACTGGCAGTGTGAGAGCCTATGAAAATCTGACAGAGCATATTCTCCCTCACAGGGATCTACAACTCTAAGAGAAACACCTTCTTCCCTCCTAAAACTAAATGGAATCAAAGAATAGAATAAATGTAAGAAAGAATACAAAACCTGATGATCAATCTCTTCCTGCTCAGAGCAAGAGAAAATAACAAAATTGGCAACAAAATTTCTAAATATCCAAATTCCGAACGTCCG
>JANZLP010000011.1:14606095-14617802 GCA_026930925.1 Chelictinia riocourii
TATGTGTTGGACCACTGACTACCAGCAATCCTCACCTCAATCTGTCCACATAATGAGTGTTTTGATAGTGAATGTCGCTAATTGATCTATCCTGTACATGTGGCAGAGGGTGTAGCCTCCATCAGATTCTCATGTTTTGCTGATGTTTCTTTATCATCCTTTTCTGGAAATTTAGAAATCTCCCCCAGTAAAAAAAGCCACAATCATACTTGTCTTGAGCAATTTAACAATATTTGGCAAAGCTTTCAGAATCAGATGATTACATTCCTTTTCACTAAAATGAAAATGTATCTTCTTCCAAAGTATTTTAAAGAATTTCTCTTTAGAAAAGAAAAATGAAATCAATCAATCAAATAAAAAAGATTTGAAAGCACAAAATTTAAATTAAATTTTAAAACAAATTAAATGGAAATACTGTATTCTAAATAATCCATGTCAGGCCTTTGTCTGTCCACTCTCCTAAGCTATTTAAGGAAGTATCATTGACATAAACTAAGAATAATTTTCTTATTTAACTGTTCAGTTCAGTTACCTAACTTATTCTGAGTGTTTCTAATGCAGTATCATTGAAAAATATCTTAAAACAATGTTAATATAAATGAGGCTGTTAACATAGTTCACCAACAAAAAAAAGAAGAATGTTATGCTATGTAAAGGTGAAGACAGATGATTCCTTTGTCACCACATTCTCTGGGACTGACAGAGCACTGAACAGGACCTCTTGGGGAAATTCAGCAGGTAGCAGCATACATATGAGGATAAAGCCATTAGGACTGGCAACGTGCTTTGCTTGTTACATGAGTTGTGCTGGTTCTGCAGAAGCATCTCTCATTATCCGACAGTACTATCTAGGTAGTGGCTATTCTCCAGTAAACTTACAAAAGAATGTGACAAAATTTGATTTATAATATTTAAAATAAGTGTGTACATACACACAAGTCAGTCTCCTGGGTAATTCCGAATTGGCTTTAACATTTAATATTAACTTACGAAATGTGAAAAATTAACATTAAATTATCATCTAACAGTTATTCCAGAAAGAATTTTATGATAATCTAAGTAAATGTAGCCACAAAAGCCATCTTGTCTATAGTATAATTTCTATGGTAGGAAATTAAGCAGAATTACATATCAAGAGTTTCTAGATTCTAAGGGAAAACAGAACTCTAATTTTATTTGGACAGAAATAAAAGCTGAACTAAGATTAAAATCAGAAGAGAATTTAATATTATACTTACAAACTGTACACAAAGCATCCTTCCACTTAATGGAATGAATACACTACAGAATTAGTCTTGGACTTGCTTTCTAAGAAGTTAAGATCAAAAGCTGTGCAGTAAAAAATAAGGCCCAGCTCTTTTCAACTACACAAATATAAATTAGCAGTAATAACTTGTATTATGACTCTTACTGACTTATACTAAGCATGTTATTATAGCTGAAGGCCAGCACAGACATCTGGTCCATCTGATTTGAAACATCTATACTAATCAGCATAATCAGAGTTTTAAAAAATGCATTAATTAAAGGAGAGCGACTAAATCACTCTTATGCAGAGGAAGAGTGGAATGTCAGGTCACTTGCATAGGTTTCTTTTATGAAACGTAATGAGGAAGCAGCAGGTCAGACCTCCCACGAGGCATCATTTGTGTGATGTGTGAATCCAGAAATAAGGAAACTCTACAGGTGCCTGAAAGGGAGTCTTCACATTTTCTGTTACTTCAAAACAATGTAATCACATAAAAACCACCACGATAAACTAGAGTAGTATGTAGGATTCATGAATAGTTTCAGAGAATCTCCAAGCTCTTCGTGAACAAACTGTTGTACTTGAAGTTGTTTCCACTTCAGAGCAAATGACAGAAGACCTTGAATCAGCTGGGTAGTTATTTTCAGGAAAAAACTTATGGCCCTACTCTTTTTTTTTTAAGAATTAAAGGAAAGTGTATGTTTTAGTTGTTACTTTTCAAATGTAATTTCATCAGTTCTGCTTCTGTGATTGAATTCTATCCACTTATGACAGTAAATTGTTGGGAAAAAAAAAGAGGATATCTGGAAGTGACACAGAAGAGTGATGAAAATGTCCTTACAATCAATCATATAAAAATTCCTTTCTTTCTATCAGGTCGTGTTGCAACACTGTACAGTGTTCTCTCTTGGCCATTGCATTTTAGGATATCCATTTTCTATTTAACATATATAATGTTGCAAATGATGAGGGGTTTGTCTTTGCTATAGTTTGCAATTTTATTTAGAAGACGTGTACATTCTAAAAGAGGTCAATATTTTAAAAACAATGCAATTTCTCTCCTTTGATTTTTTTCCATTAGTTTCTTTTATGCCACATCAAATGTCCACATCCCAAATCCATTTAGACTTCAACGTATTATTTGAAAAATGCTACTCGTGTCTGTCTTCAGTATGCCTCAAATTACTTGAGGCTAAGATGCACAGAAAATATTTCTCTAAGAAAATGAATCTTCTGAAACAATCACCACTCATTATTTTTCTCACTGGTACTAACAATTACTGGTCACTTAGATCTACCTGAAAATATATGTAAGTCTAATTCCTGAACTATCACAGAAAATTATTCATAAACTTTGGAAAAGTTTATAATCTTGTCTCCAAGAATTTTCTATTCCACCAGAACAGACAGTTTGTCCTCAAAGCCAGAAAACTCACTTCTGTAAAGGATACACTCTTCCCTTGTCTAGTTTATGTAGTGGTACTTTAGTTCTCAGTACCTTGGATGATTTGTAGTCACCCATGCTATTGTGGATAGAGTTTTGTTTTTAATTTACCATTTTAGCAAACTGCCTTTCTAGCAGTTTAGAAATGAACCCAATGGATATTTGTTTATTTATGCGAAGTGGAGCCAAAGAAGATGCTGGCAGGACTGTTCCACAATAGAATCAATAGCTTCCTAATGGGAGCAGACAAGAAGTCAAAGCTGATAAATTGAATCAGGAATAATCAGGGTTTGAATTTCTGGTTAGTGTACTAATATTACAAGGAGAAATGCTCTATCTTTTTGTCGTGGTTTAAACCCCAGCCAGCAACTAAGCTCCGCGCAGCCACTCACTCACTCCCCCCTCCCCCCAAGTGGGATGGGGGAGAAAATTGGGAAAAGAAGTAAAACTCATGGTTTGAGATAAGAACGGTTTAATAGAACAGAAAAGAAGAAACTAATAATGATAACAACAATAATGGAAAACAACCTATAAAGTAAGCTTTATAGAAACCAAATGCATCCGTTGGTGGTAGCAAATGAAACCTTTCTAATAAATAAAGTATCTTGAAGTAAATGAGCTAAATGAATAAACTTGCAGCATATCCAAAGAAGAAATATGCATTTGAGGTGAACTGAATTGCTTTGGTGTTCAAACCAAACCATGTTTGACCTCATGGTGTTTAAGTAGCTAGAATTACTAAACTACTTTGTATATGCGTGCCAGCTTGTGGCCAGATATATATTGTGGCCAGATATATAGAGTGGTCCTTACCCCTGCCTCTTGATCTGATGTCTTAAGGCGTCTGATAGTTCCGGAGCGAGAAACTTTGTTTAACACCCTGGCTAATAACCGGGAAATAATCAATCAGCAGAGGAAGAGACTAAATCAGCTCGTGAACAGCCTGCAGCAGCTCCGACTGTATAACCAGACATCTCAGTGGAGTGTTCCCAGTGATACATCTTCTCTTAGCAGTGCTCAAAGGTATGTGAAACATGAGTTCCTGAGTGGTGTTGACACTCCTTGTCTCATGCCCCCAGTAATGTGCAAGGTTGCATCCTCCAAAGAATGATGATTTGTGGACATGGTATGGGAGGACAGGAAGTCCTAAAAATGATACTAAACTATGCCCAGGTAATACAGAAGCTCATTGGTTATGTTCTGTGGCATGCAGTTCAATGCTTCTCAGAAGTTTCCCCTAAAGCTACATTTTTTTTTATAGTAAACAGGATACTAGGGCCTCCAGGCTGAGGTACTGCTGGTTGTCTGAATTCAGGGGAAGAAGTGAATGGCTCTTAGAGTTTCCAAAATAATTCAAGGTGCATGTGTTTAAATAGGACAGTATCTAGAGAAGTCAATTGTTCTTCCACATAAGGCAATGGTTCAAGTGGTTCCTTTGGCCCCCTTTTGTTCCTGATTTGGTTGGTTTCTTTCTGCTGATGGTGGTTTTTCATTACTCTGCCTTGTCCCAGTTTTGACAGTGACCTTGAAAGCCTGCGCAATGCCTTGATGAAAACTACCCTGGAATCACATGCCAAACCTCTGCCTAAAGTACCTGGTAATTTATTCTTTCTTCCTGACATTCACACCATAAATGTGAATTACTGGGGGTTTTTTTGTTGGTTTTTTTTGACTCACAGTTTGATTATAGACTAATAACTATCTTCGGTTTTCCAGCTAAATTATCCCCAGTGAAACAGGCACAGTTGAGGAATTTCCTAGCCAAGAGGAAAACTCCACCAATTCGGTCTACAGCTCCAGGTAAACCTTTAGTTACTGTAGAAGTCTGAAATGCTTTCTAGGAGGATGACTTACCTGCTGTGGGAATCAGTCCTGAAGTTAGCTATTGGCTTCTCACTTCTCAACCCCTACTTCTCTTTTCCTGTTCCCTCATTGCTCTCAATAAGAATTTTCTGCAGTTACCATCTTGTTGAAGGCTGCCTTTTCTGGCAGTTAAGAAGTCAAATCCTATCAATGCAGGATTAAAACAAGCCAGTAGAAGAGCATCCTAAAATAGGGTGTCTCTGTCTTGGCTGTTAGGCTGGATGGTTCCCTCAACTTAATACACACACATAATTTTGTTTCTGATATTGCAGCAAGTTTGTCCCGATCTGCCTTCTTGTCCACAAGATACTATGAAGATTTGGATGAAGTCAGTTCAACATCCTCAGTTTCCCAGTCACTGGAGAATGACGATTCACAGGCAGTAGACCAGGAAGAAGAGGCCGCTCCAGTCCAGGTCCCTCGTCACGCTCCCGTGGTCCGTACTCCTTCTATCCAGCCTGGTTTGGTGGCTCAGTCTCCATCCTTTGGGAAACAGCACCCCTCCATGGGTACTTTGCGTGAGTTGTTTTTTGCAATGTCCCTCCTATTCTGCATATGTTCTTGTTGGCATCTTTAACTACTGTATCCATTGCCAATGCTTCAGGTCCTGGAGAAATGAGGTTGCAGCATGGTGATTTACATTGCTAAGTTTCCAGAAGCAGTTAGAGTGGCATTGTAACCTCATGAACTTAAACTAAAAGCACTAAAATATCTTGAATCACTGACTCTTTTTCTGATAGCCTGTTTCTTTCAGATAGTACTGTCCATAGGTAGCATTGTCTTCCTTTAGTAATTTGCCTTAAGTGTGTGCCTAAAAGGCTCTGTTTGCGCTAACCTAATTTAGCCGTTAGAGCGCAGAAATGATCATTCTGATGGACACCGCACTGCAGGGGGGGTGGGATTAACTGATCTTTAAGATCCTTTCCAACCCAAACCATTCTCTGATGATGATGAAATGACTGCTAATTGTCCTGATTCCTCGGTGACTAAAAGACAAAATAAAATTAAAGCTTTCCTGACTTCCAAGGCATGAAGTGACCCTGTGGTAGCAACTTTTATAGCGTTTTTCCATCGACAGCAGCATTCAGACCTGAGAGCAGACTGAGTCCCGCCATCCGCGCACAAACTTCTTTCTTGTAGCACTTGGTTGAAGAACGACCCTCGTAGGGATTTTTTACTGCACATGCGGTCAAATGTTTCTTAGACGTATCAGAGGAGGCAACTGCTTGTGGAGAGTAGAAATGTCCCTAACAACCGAATCTTCATCCGTACAAATGCTTGAGTGGGTGTATTTGTGTTAATTTGAGAAACTCATGTATGTTTTCATAACTTAATATGGATTAATTCAAATGTCATGGTCAGAGAAACAGCTTTAGTAACCCCAAAATACAAACCATTAAATGAAATGCCAAAATATAACCCAAGCACCAACCTCCCCCCCAACACTTCCATCCTAACAGCGCTTGTCCATGACCTGGTAGTTTTGAAAAGCGTCTTTGTTTCAGAAAAGAATAGGGAAATAGCAATAATAAGGCTTAGACCAACCTTGTAGGAACTCTGGATCCAGGCACAAGGATGAAGTCCAGAAGACCTGCCCGGGCTCTCCCCACTCCCGTAGCTCGCTCCTGCGGCACGGCACTTAAGACCAGGCTTGGAGTGGGGGTTTTGCCTATGACTAATTTGCCAGGGAGCATTTCAGGGAAAAAAAAAAGAAGATATTTTCAAGGTTAGGCAGAGACTGGTGTTGCAGGGAGTGCTGGACCTCTCAGCCTTGCTTACAGGCTTTTTTCTTCCCAAAATTTCATCTGCTGGCAAGGTAATTCCTGCCAACTATTGTTGTTTCCTAACATTGGCGCTTCTGTTCCCTGAGTTCTAAAATGTTTAAGTTTTATTCAAGCTTCTATTGTTTGAATAAATATTTATTGTGGTACTCTAAGTTACCAAAATTCTGAGTTACCAAAATTTTTAATTCTTTATTCTTTTCACCAAAATACTTTCCCCTATAGTTGCCGAGAAATATTGCATGAGCACCCGGTAATTGATGTGTGTCATTAATACCGTTTAGTTTTATTTCAGCACTGAAACACTAAAGGTTTATATCCTATGGTTTATGGCAGCTATCAGACTGAAGGGTGCACCTCAATTTGAGAAATGCCCTTGTAACCGCCTTTTAATGTGCGCTACTTATTTTTATATCTGTTAAATCTCTTATTTCTTACAGTGAATGTTGTAATCGTGGTTTGGTCTAAAAATAGACAAATATGTAGTTTCATAGCGTTCCTCAAAGCTATTTTGATTGGAGACCAGCCCTCCCTGCTTTTAATAAAGAAAACCCCGCTTTGTAAGAAATCTGAATTTTATCTGTATTTCGTAACAGAAGCACATTAAAATTTGGTTGAAGTACTAACTGAGAGACTGTGTTTATTCAGCTTACATCCTCTTCTATACTTTGGACAAGAACGCTCCAATTGATGACTGGATCATGGAGTCCATCAGCGGCGACCGCCTCACCCACCAGATCGTGGACCTCAACCTGGACACCGTCTACTACTTCAGAATCCAAGCTCGCAACGCCAAGGGAGTGGGGCCCCTCTCCGATCCCGTTTTCTTCCGGACACTGAAAGGTTTGGATCTCTGTCATCTGGATAGTAATGATACATAGGGTTTTCTTATGCCTCCATGGGAGCTTTGCAATTAATTCCATGTCAGCCAGAAGCGATCCTACTCCTTGAAACTGTTATTGAGAGATAAAAGCAAACTGCTGCATGCTGTAGTTGACAAAAGTAAACCACATAATGAGGCAGTAACTATATTTTTAAATTCAGTCAGCTGGGGGAAAGCACTCTGACACCACCTAACTTTCTCCCATCAATAATAAAGCTAATTGGATCTGACTGGATTTCTCTAGGGAGGTCCCTTTTCATTTATTGGATCCTCTGGTGACTGTAGGAACCGCAGAACGTGACGCCTTTGTAAGCCACCTGGGACTAATGCTCTGGCAGCTAGAACACTTTCCAGGAAGACGGGGGAAGCAGACTTGAAAATTTGTAGGCAGAAGGAGAGACCAAACTCAGGTGCCCACGTTCAGGCTATTTGTCGATGCTATTCAGTGGTCAATTGCACAAAAGCAGCAGTCACGCCCTACTTCAGGTTTAGAAGAAGTGAGGAAGGAACTCCTCTGGGGAAGGTTTTGGACTATGGCCAACAGAGGAAGGTTCTCCTTTGCCCTGAGTCATGCAGCCAGGTGCTCCTTTTCAGCCTTTTGCACCAGCCGGCTTTCAGGCGCTGGCAGGGAGCTCCTCACTGTGCTGGTTCTTACCATCCCCAGTGTAAGGCAGGAAACCGCCTTCAGGCATCACACAAGTAACAAAAGCATCTAGCGCAGATTCTGGATGCCACCTCGTGTGCCTGAAACCCAGAGGCTTGTGTTGCAAAGACTAGCATGAAGCCCCTTTGTGGCACTAACCTTAGGTTCATATCATTTAGGGATCCCTACTAATCCAAAATCCTTAAAAGATCTTCTAATCTGCTCAGTCAGTAGTGTATTGGACTCTTTCATCTGAAAGCACTGAACTCCCTAGGCAATTACTAGCCCAGGGAGCTATTTATCTCCCTTATCAATGAAGATATGAAATGTTAATGAACAATGTATGTCAAATAGCTGTTGGAAATCAGTAGGTCATTGTGAAAAACAGAACTTCCAGCCCACACCTCGAAAGAAAAGAAAACCAATGAAACCTGAGTCATTCTGGTAACTAATCAAATATATCCCACGTGCTATAGTAAGACCTATAGTGAGATCTCTATTTAATAAGGCCACACATTGAAAGGCAATATCAGCTTTATCCTAGGTGGCAGCTGTATTTATCAAAGCCAATGTCTGCAGAATCAGAAACTACTTTCCTTCCGCAAAAGCAATTATTCATTTATTCATTTTGGTCCTGACTTTATTTTATCACTAACACATTTGGCTGCATGCAATGTGATAGTTGAATCTAAAGCATTCTGAAGTGCTGGCAAAGAATTCCCAACTATTAATAATTCTTTAAAGCATTGCCTGATATTAACATACCTTCAAAATTTTAATGATAAATATGATGGTGTTATTAGAAATATAATAAAAAAAATCCAACCTGTGGCACATTCAGAAAAATAAGGGTCTCACTGTTAAAGCTATTTGATATTAGTCCCTCTCTGACCTCTACATAAGTGTTTTTCATGGGAGTTAGGCCTGCCACTGGTAAGGGGAATTTTAATTTATGCTAAATATGTCCAATACATATTTTTACTATCTTAATTCTATAAGTCTTTTTCTATCAGTTTAAAATATGAGTTTCATATTTATTTTTTTTTTCCTAACTTGCCCCTCAGGGAGCTATATCTAGCTACAAATATCTGGACTATAGGTTTTTACATCTAAATTAAACTTCCTTGATTTATTTTATGGTCACTGAAGAGACACAATGAAAAAGAGCATTTCTATTAGGTGTGGCTCTTTTCATCCTTAAAGAAGATGCCTACAACATGATAGATGAATCACTTCTGAAAACGTGATGCTATCTAAGAGGAACATGTGCAAAATTCTTTCTTTAGGTATGACTAAACAGAACAGAGGGTAAGGAACTACTGTATAGACACATATCCATAGAAAATTATAGGAATTAAAATGGATTGCTAAACAAAATTGTTTCATCACCCAGCCCCAACTCAGATTTTCAACAAAAGTGAAAGAAAAAACTTGCTTTCTCTTTGAGGCTTAGGATAAGAAGGGGCTTTCCTGACACCTCTGTGTTATTAAAGAATTAGTCCAACCAGCACTTGTAGGAGATGCAATAGAACATGAACAGTCACCTACAGGGATTCACAGGCTAGTCCTTAAAGTCTTGGATGTTCCAGTGAAGAGGAAATCTTTGAAAAAAATCAGTGGAAAGCCAAAAATCCAAGAAAACTCTACTGAGCATATGAGAATACTAAAGGTGTCACTTTATAGATAGGACACATTTTTAGACGGATGGCAAAAGACATATCCATGATGCTAAAAATACACCTGTCTAAAATTTCACATTTAAGTGTGCTATCATCAGAAAAAAAATCCTAGAAAGTTTTTATATGACTAATAAAATTATACTTCCCTAAGCCAGACTTAGGACTACTATGACTAGTTTGGGCAAAAGGATAAAACAATTTTTAAAGCTGGAACATATGTCCAAATTTCATCTTAAACAGCTGACTTTTAGCAAACCTATAAGCTAAGTATATATAAGAATGAGAAAGTTTTTATAGTCTTGATAGAATTGTTGCTGTTGCCATTAATAAAACACAATTTTACAGGTTATAGTAATTCTGGTTTGGTTTTTTTTTGTTTGTTTTGTTTTAATTTCTGGAGCATTAAGATATTTCTCTGTAGACTGTACATAAGTATGTAGCTTTGCCACTCTTCTTCTCCTGTGGAACTGGGATCAACTCTGATATAGTGAGGAGTGGCTCACTGGTATATGTCGCAATTTTTGTTTGCAATGCTATAGCCAGAACTTGATTTGCAGGGTATAAACAAATCAACTGTTGACACAAAAAGGAGAGAAAAAATTAAAAAAAGAGGCCAGAGGAGAATTCTACAAACTTATAAATAGCTCTGAAATCAAGTGATGATGTGGGGAGCAAGTGAAAAAGTAACACATTTTTGAATTTTTTATTATCAATGAAATTCACTCTGAGAGCTCATGGGCAATGAATGAGCTTCTGGAAGAAAGGAAAAGGAGAAATATAGCCTTACCTTAAAAATGGAGAAAGGGAAGGGCCAAGATATTAAGGACCTAGGCAGCTAAATATTAATTCTTCACAAAAGAGGGGAAAAAATAATGAAACCACAAAAAGAGCCTAGGTGGAAAGATAGCAAGCAATATTCAAAATCAAATTTTCAAGAATAAATCATGTCAAGCCTCTCTACTTTCCTTGCAGGAGAGGGTAAGAGGCCTTGTAGATAGAAGACAAGCAGTAAATATATACACTTTAACTTCAGTAAGGCTTTTGACACTGCTTTACAAGACATCTCACAAGCTGACTGTGAAAACATGGATTAGATAACAGAAACAGAAAACTGAGCAGAAACCTGTACTAAGAGCGTGATTATCAGTGACTCACTCCTAAAACAGAAGGATGTAGCAAATGCATCTGTTTAGGTCCAGTAGGTCCTGAATAATACAGTATTTCCACTAACAGCCTGGAAAATGGAATCAAGCGCTTGTTAATGACATCTACAGAGAGCACCAGGCTCCGTCTGGCTGTAAGCAGATTGGGGAACAGATTTCAAACTCAAAGTGACTGTGACACAGAGGTTTCACTCCACTGAAGGCAGGTGCAAGTTCTTCCACCTAGGCAAGAGTAATGAACTAAATGATCCTTCCTGGGTGGGGAAGAGCTGGAAGACAGGGCAGACATGAACCAGAGGTGAAAAAGGTGAATGTAAATTCTGACATTTTAACAAAAGTGTAATCCATGACATAGAGTAGCTTGTTCTGAATCTGTTGGGAGTTGTTGAAAGGGGCATGTTAGTAATCAAAAGGAACTATCTGAAGAAAAACTTAAAGTAGGTGAGTAGAAGTACTACATGCTGTGGATATAATGTGCTACTTAAGATCAGTAACTATTTAAGTATTTGTTCTTTGAGAAATTGATTTAGGAAGACTGCCAGTAAGTCATATGTGCATTTTTGAAAGTCTTTGTTAAAATAAATTGTTCTGCCTTAATCAGTGGCTCAGAATAGTTTTTGTTTTATTATGGAATTTATGAAAATTCATATTTCATTCAGAATTTATTGTCGATAACACACTTTCATTCTGATATGTAGATGAGCAGAGATGTTGATATTGTTATTTTCATACTTGTTTAAAATATGTTCATATTTGCTAAGCGATGAAGACAGAAGTGCTGCTGCTGCCTTTGCTGGGTTTGTTATTTTCACAGAATCATAGAATCATTTAGGTTGGAAAGGCCTTTCAAGATCATTGAGTCCAACTGTTAACTGAGCACTACCAAGTCCACCACTAAACCATGTGCATAAGCACCACATCTATGTATCTTTTTAATACCTCCAGGGATGGTGACTCCACCACTTCCCTGGGCAGCCTGTTCCAATACCTGAGAACCCCTTC
>JANZLP010000011.1:14742879-14753221 GCA_026930925.1 Chelictinia riocourii
TATGTGATAGAAAACACTTTTTTTAAAGGCTTTGGTGGTAACTGTTGCTCACAGCTCAGAGCCTGGCAGACTGCAAGATCTGAAGTTAGGAAGGGAGCGTCCTCCCTGTCAGATTGCTATGAGAATAGGGATAGCGCAGTTTTAATTCAGTATAATTTTTTCCTGGTGAAAATGTTTAGTGATATATCCCCCCCACACACCCTGGCAATTAATTTCCAGCTGAAGGAAGACTTCTCCAGAATTGGCAATCAGCTTGATGACTTCTGTGATCTGCCTGAAAACATACATTTGTTGCCTGACAATGCTCTAGGTTAGAAGTGTTAGATTAGACTTTGAGGTAAAGAAAAGGACACTTTGTCAAAATTTATGTAGGATACACTACCTTACACTGTGTGAGACATTACAGGTAAAGGCTGTTTCCTTCATTCCTTCTCCCCTTCTCTTCAGTATTTAACAATAATATGAAGAAAGCTTTAGAGTAGCAAGGAAATTTCTATTTAGGATCACTGCAGACATTTCCTCCTCATTCAAAGGAGAGGAAACTTTAAAAGTCAGAAACTTTAGTTATTTGGGCTTCCCTGGCAATTTTTCCTTTTTGAAAAATCCCCTAAATTTTGCCAGAAGGAAGATTTCTAGAAAAATCAATAGTAACATTACATCCTGAGATGAAAAAAGTAATAAATCCTCTACACAGTAAACTTAAGAAGGAGTAAAGCTTCAGCTACAACTTCTAGACTATGAAAGTACAAAAGAAATGAATGGCTCAACAAATACGAGGCAAAGTTTCTAAATACGACCAGGTGTCAGACATACTGAAATGCTGGTGGCTGGGACGGAAAAGGAGAAAAAGATACACTTGACAGAACTGATTCCAGTAACAAAATTATATGCATCTTCTGACAGGACATAGAAAAAGTTATGGCTATAGATATGCACTCAAATAAGAGGTGAGCCAAGTCCATGGGAATAAACGTAGTCCTTCCAATGGGCACTCACTACCAATTTTATCTTATTCTCTTTGGTCATTATTCTGCTGCAATGTGTATAAGAAAAGAGAAAGAGTTTGCTTTCTGTAAAAGTGACAAAGATGCAGAGGAGGTTCCTGAAAACAAATAGCTGTAATTATACATAGGCGTCCTACTTTTCCCTCCACCCCCTCAATCACTTACTATGTAAGGATGTATAGACACAAATTAGTTTAGATTTTCCATAAGAGGAACACAAAGTAGTCATATTAGTATATTTGAGTGGGAATGAAGATAGGCAGTTCCCACAGAAACAGAGTAAAAAGCCAACCAAATATTACAGCTCTGAATTGGTCTTCTAAACTGCACAGGCAGCTTGGTGCAAGCCAAAACAAAACCCTGAACAAACACCACCACTTCTTCCAATAAACAAGCGAGTCTGAAATCATGAAGAGCTTGCATCCTCAACATGGGAGCAGGTATGATGTCTTATTCTAGAACTGGCTTCGTTGGTCTGAAGTAGGAGAGAAGCTAATATATAAGAATAGCATAACTGGCCCTTGGGAATACGTCTCTATCCAAATGTAAATTCTATGGAAATTACAAATTGAAGTCAGTGGGGTTACAGTGGTTACAATTGAGGGAAGAAATTAGATATTAAATTGGTATTTCTATTTTTTAGGACAATGATGAAATCTTTCTACTGCAGTAGAGGTAGTTTTATGGCAACTTGTTATTTAAGAGCATTTAAAAATTCTGTGCATACATTTTCATTGGCTAAGCTTAACATACTGAAATAATGTTTCTGTATTTGTTATGAAAGTTGATTTAATATAGTGCATTTGCTTTAACACTACATTTTCAATAAACTTCAATTCAATGCTGAGAATACTGAATGGATTGAAGGAATTAGCATATCTATTTGAAATAGTATTATGGAGAAGGAAAAACCCAGGATATTTGATTTTCAGTAAAACTTCTGATAAAATTAGAATTTCTATAAACTGATCCCTGGCTTTTTGAAAATAACAGAAACAATTTAAAAATATGAAATTGGAGTTTAAACTGGGGGAGGGGGAGTGAACTAGCAAGAAAATACTGGTCATTATATGTTATCAACAGACTCCCATAAATAAAATCCCAGTATCTAAAATTAAATATATCATATACAGTGGGATTAAAAAGAATCATTGGTTTATTCTGGGCTGATTGGTGTATACAAGTCAGAGACATGCACTTTGGTTTTCTCATTCTCGTTGCTGACTGCTCATGTTATTTGCTTGTTTTAATGTAATTGTTATCTGGGGCCCAGTGTTTTCAAATGAGATTTAATATTCCTTCTCCATTAGACTGCCATTGGGGAGGAAAAAAAATTTGTAACCAGAACTTTTTGTGTGAAAGTGAAACAAAACCCCAAACCCATACCTATTACTAGTTAGAAAGCCATGTTGCAAGAGACTTATAGGGATTCTATAGCTGTAGAAGACAGAACCTGCCTATGGAATTGATGATCCTTGATTAGAATAAGTTCTGAGGCAGCTGCACTTTTAAACAAATACATTAAATGAAGTAAACACAAATATAATATTCTGTTACTTCTCTGCATGACAAAATACTCATTTCATATGTCTTCGATTTAACTTTGAATCCAGGTATGGGAGTTTAAAATTCCACTATTACTCCAAGCTTTTTCTACTACAGCTAGGTGCCAACCATGCCTTCAGTACTTTGGAATGGTAATTGTGGCTTGTATTTGTATGTCTGGTGCCTTTTATTAAAAAGAAATTGTTACCATCTATGTTTTGTACTGCATTTGTGCCTCAGAACTCCAGCCATATTTTGACACCTTCCTAAACTTGAGGAAATAGAAAATACCTTCTGCCATAAAAAATATAACTGGGAAATTTTGTGACGAAAGGCCAAAAAGCTTCAGAAAAAAACCTAATCCACACCAGTTTTTGGGGAGACAGTGGCAGTGTAAGATAAAATTTCTGTTAACTTTTGCTTAAATTAAGAAAGGTAGATGCTTCAAGGAGAGTTATCTAGTATAAACCCACATATTCATTAACAACTCCACCCCCCATATTCTTTTCAGCCAGGCTTAGTTTATCTACCCAAAGTAGTCATTGGAAATAAGGTAGTCAATTCAGGTGAAGTTTTCACTCTGTCTTTGTCTTTGAACTTTTTGGAAATATTCAGAATTGGGCCCTTCAGTCTGAAAAAGAATTTACTTTGTAAATGATGATATTTACTCACTAAAATGGATGTAAAAATAAATAAAGAAACAAGTAAGGTTAACATGCCTAATCTTTATTTTAATTTTTCTGAATTTTTTTATATCTCACAGTCCTAAGTTCTGATGTCATTTGAGTGCACCAGAGTCTGCCTTTGCCACAATATGATTCACTTAAGCATTTTTATTCAAGAGACCTAAGAGTCAGAAGACAAAGACATTCTTTTCAAGCTCACCTGAGAGGGATCCAGCTGGTCTAATTCAAGGTTTTAAAAGGTGATTATCAAAATTATGCCATTTAAATAATCTTCTCTTTATTATCAATGGAGGGAGTGATTAATCTCATTGAAAAATAGGGGAGGTGACTTATCTTTATGTACCTTCTTTTTCCCACGAATGAGGGCCAGTGTAACTAGCTCAAAATTAGAGGTTAAAATATTAGATACCTACAACTAGGTAACATATCACCCTCCTGATGTGGGATGGGTTAAGTCCAGATTTTGAATTTCTGAAGTTAACAATGTTAATGGTTGGATTATGCAAGATCAGGAGATGATCATATCCTGTATAACATAAGTTATATGTTTTCCTTGGATTAGTATTTCTTTGACATATGTTATTTTTCTATGCAGTAGCTTAGATACCTCAAAGATAAAATATAGGCAAGAAATTATAAGACATATGTGGGCAAACATCATGCTGATAGGACTAAGGTCTCCATTCTGGCTTGTCTCCAGAGAGACTATGATGTTATAAAATGATTTTATCATGGCCTGCCCGGCTGTTTGGCAATGCCTCAATACCTAGCCCATGAAAAATAGAATGGGATAACTGATAGGCAGTTTTTTTGGTTTTACTCACCGTTTTTATGTTGGTCAGCAGAAAAGAGTGACCATAACAACTGCAAAAGGTCTACTTATAGTAAACAATGGCAACCAAGGCTACCGATCTTCCTGGGGTGACAACTGCAAGAAAAAAATCTCAGGTTTATTTGTTTGAGACTGGTTTAAAATACTTGAAAACTATTGTTTGTTTATTTGTTTAGTGTAGGTGCTTAAGTGCTGCCTTGGGTCAGGGCCTGGATGTTTAGCACCTAGGGTGAGCCCATCAGGGTCAATAACTAGCTTTCAGATTAAATGCAGTGTCATCTTGAAAATTTGTACTCTAAACAATGCTTGTTGTTTTGTATGGGGTGATACAAGCTGAGGAATTCATTGTAGCCATTCCAGAACTGTAATCCTGACTTGGTTATTGGCACTGTATTTGGCCTTGGATATTTCCCAGCTCTGTGCCTCAGTTTTCCTGCCTGTAAGATTTGGAGAACAATAACCTACTCTGAGACCTAATTAGCTGTTTGTATAGCCCTGAGAAAACATGAAGTGCTACAATGTTATTAGTATGACTGTCTAAGAACTATTTTTAAAAGCAGCTTAGTGAAATCAAAAGTGCTTTTGTACCATGTATTTATGTGTACTTGTTCCTCTACACGACCTGAAAGGGATTAACAGCTATTCCTAGGTTAATTGGCCTCCATGGCATCTTTTCTCTTGAGTCTTGAAGGGATATTCTGCCTGCAAATCCAAATCCCTAGATGCATTTTAGCAACTAATATGGTAAGTGAATCAGCTGGTTTTTTATTAGTTATTCAAGCAGTCTGATGTGTTTTAGTCATCTAGAATGGCCCAAATCAAATGACAGCTGGTTTTGCATGTTTTCTCTGCAGATGTAATTTTAATAACTAACATCAGTGTTATATATACCTCCTACAAGCTAATGCTAGAACTCTTCAGCTGCAGATTTACAAGCATTTCAGATACTATCCAAGCTTAAGTAGCTGTGTGGAAGACTAAAAATAATAATAAAAAACATCCTACAAATCAGAATGCCATTATTCAAACTTGTAGGAGGGTGGCAATACTTCCCTAGTTTTGTCTGTTGGACAGACAAGAGCAGTTATCATTTACTTTAAGTTCACTTTGCAGCACTATCCAAAATGATCCAATATTCATTGACTGTATTATTTAGGCAATTATAATGTCTTTATAAATGCTTTCAACAGCAACAATATTGCAATAGAGAAAAAAAAATGGTTTCAAGGGAAGTTAGACTCCTAACTGTCTTTAAATATCTGAACCCTGGTCTCAATTTCTAGCTATTCAGCCAAAATTACCATTTCAGTATGCCAGATTATTAAGAGTTGCCAAACATCAGACGGACTGTGTTTATGCACTGGGGGCTGAAATCATATTATTTCTAAACCTATAAAGCTGGTATTCAAAAATAAGTCTGTAAAATTTGTGATGAAGAAAATGTGAGGTATAGATTGGCTATGAACAAATCTATAGCACTTTAAAGGCTGAAATCTTGAGAAAGCAGCACCATACATGCAGACTACTAAGACAAAATTTAGTACTTGCTCACAGGATACAGCAATATGAATCATGCAAAATTAATTTTAAATGGAGTACGAATGGAAAGAGTTGTAACCTTGATAATAGTACGTGTTTCTGGACTGTCGAAAGGTAGTGTATAACTAACTAAATATTCACAGTTAAACGTACACTCTGTTTATGTTTCTACTGAATTTATCAAGTCATCTTTGTAGAAATGGAGATAAGTGGTTTTACCACCTCATTTTGGATTAAGGCTATACACAAACAGTAAAGATTCTATCAAGTTTTTTAAACCCCTGCTGTTATTCAGTCTTTGCTTCATAGTTAGCTTGTGGTTTATGCTATCCTTACTACTGGGAACATTGTTATATATCATTCAGGACAGAGGGGACAGGGACTTCTGAAAACGTACACAGATCCATGTATTCTTTTCAAACATTTTCTGTAGTTAAACAGATTCGGTTTCTTTTTCACTAACATTAATTACATCAAGTTTCAGGAAAGACCAGTATAGAAAATAGATGGAATACACAGTTTAGACATAAAGATCCAGTGGTCTAATAAGACTGGAAGGACAGAATACAAGTGGAAGGAACTATTTATAGCAAGAAGCAGAGAGAACATCTCCAATGAGAAAGACAACATCTTATATGTATATAAGAAAATAAATATTAAAAATACACAGGTGCACACACACAAACACATATAAAAACATCTGATAGAATAATCCTGGGTATAATAACAAGGAAAGTTTCTTTTTTGTCCATGTGCAGGGTTGGCTACAGGAAAACACTGGGTTTGGTTTTTAAAATGCCTTTAGAGGACAGTAAGACAAGGATGCTTTGCTGTAGGTATTGAGTGAAGGCTGGTGCCTGCAATTTAAAGGCTTTTGCAGCTCAAATGGAAATTACTGGGGAATCAGACTGCAGAATACCTGACTGCAGATGCATTAACTTCCCACTACCACGTCAGCGAGACCATATGTACCATGCATTTCCCACCGACAAGGAAAGAAAGGTTAAAACCTTGCATGACAGGTTAACAGCATGATTTACAGCAACAGCTTAAATAAATGGTTGCAGGCACGAAAGACTAACAGGCAGCTAATCCTTTAAAGACTTAAGAGCAGCTACTACTTCAGTCCAAGTAAATATTTCAAAATAAAATTAATT
Organism: Chelictinia riocourii; assembly: GCA_026930925.1. Classification (NCBI taxonomy): domain Eukaryota; kingdom Metazoa; phylum Chordata; class Aves; order Accipitriformes; family Accipitridae; genus Chelictinia; species Chelictinia riocourii. The sequence continues at coordinate 14,749,643 of JANZLP010000011.1, forward strand.
AATGGTGACTAGTGGATTTTTTCTGTTTGAACAGCCCAGGCCGAAATGGCGATTCCTCCACAGAACTTAAGCTTTCAGTGCCAAAACTGCTATTTCACAGGAGCAGAAAGAACCCTCTCAAAAACCATTCATTACGATTTTGTTCCTTACTATAACTGCAGCAGAAGTAGGAAAGTCCTATATGAATCTCATAGATCTCTTACTGTCAGAGGGGCAAGCTCCAAGGGCAGCCTCTTCGCTGCTCCGGAAACGGAGGACAGCATCGTGGCAAGGGGAGGAGGTGAATGAGGGGTGTGAAGACAACACAGCTGCGGAGTAAGTTTCATCCCATGAAGTTATGAGATGACATAATGACAGCTTATGAGTTACCAGAAAACAACTTATTTTATTGCCTTTTCTGGATTACTTGCTCTTTGACCTGCCAGTGTGGTTAGACTCTGTTCTGGTGGGCAGTTTAGCAAAGATGGTTTGAAGGACGTGTCTGATATGCTGGGAACAGGGTGGAAAGTCAACAAACATGGGAGAGAAAAGGCCAAGGCTCTCCAAAAAAATTGGGAGATACGAGGCGAAGAGATGCCACCTCCGGTGGGCAACAGAAAAGGACAGAGAGGATACAGCAGTGAAGGCACAAGTGAGACATAAAGGCGAAGAGAGAAACCAGCTGGTGAAAAAACAGGGATAAGGCGAGCGGGGGAATTTCTGGGGTCCCGGGACAGGGTTTGTCTGCTCAGAAATGATGGCGAAGCACAGTGGGCGCACACGTCATGCGAAGGAGGGGGGAAAGGCAGTGAGGGGGCACGAGGGAGCCTTGCAGCAAAATCAATTAATACTTGAGCGAGTCAGCTGCTATTGAATGAGATTTGAATTTCACACCATTGCTGGAAACCTCAAAATAAACCTTTCCTCTTCCCACTGCGTCAGAAATTCTGCCTTATAAGGCAATATTGCCTGCTGGATGTTGTGGGGGCAGAAAAGGGAGAGAAAATAGTCTCCAGAGTCCCTCTCCTCTTGCATCTCTCTAGCCCTTTATCTTGCTCTAATCCCCAGGTCATGGTGGAGCTGGGAAGGGCTGTTTTCACCCAGCCTGTGTCAGGAGGGAGGAGAATTCCCATGGGATGAAGAGCAACAGAATTACAATTTCCAATTCACTGCCTGCAGTCAACTGAGCGTCCTGCTGCTTGTTAGGGGGGGGAAAAAAGGCGTCTGGCTAGGTGTGCTCTCCAGGGAGGCTTCTGCCCTGCCTTTCCCAGTAAAACAGTGCTGCAGAAAATACAGCTTACGACTTGGAGGTGTGTGGGGGGGAGTTCAGTTCCAGTGATGGCTTGGGCAGGCTGAATTTCAATCAGAGTCAGCTGCTAAGCAGAGCAGGGGGATGTTTATAATGGGATTTAATGAAGCAGAGAATCGGTGTTGTCCTCGGCATCAAAGGGGCTTCCAGTTACAGGGGAATGCAAAGCTTTTCATTACCAAATGAGCACAGAAATACCTGCCTGATAATCCTCAGCATTTATTGAGCATTTCCTGACTTCAAACAGCTTTGCCAGGCCCAGAGAAAAGCCTCAAAGTGCTGCCCAGATCCATGAGCCCTTGCCATTGCATTTGCACCTCAGTGGCAGCGCGGGGGCCAGGGACTGCAGCTATGGGGCGACCTGGCCCACCCGCCGATGCCAGCCCATCTCAGGAGACCTTGAGCCCTGCTCGCTGCTCCACCTTTATTTCCATATATCTGACTATTGTTGGGGCACAGGCAGCGGTTACAGCAGTGCACTGCTTCCAGTTTTAGTGCTGGATGCCAGCAAAACTGTCCATCCATCCATCCATCCATCCATCCATCCATCCATCCATCCATCCATCCATCCATCCATCACTTGTCTACTGAGCTCCCAGATTTCTGCTAGCATGAGATGCTTTGATCAGGGGTTCTTCCAAGGGTTTCTTCCAAGGGGTTCTTCCGAGGGGTTCTTCCAAGGCAGCCCCTGAGAGGGGCTGCCTGGCCAAACCTCTCTTTCTCTTGAAAGAAATATTGGTTCCAAACCTTCTCCCCCTCAGCTGGATTCGGCGTCTCTTCCCATACTCGCTGAGAATATTTCACCCCTGGAGGAATATTTTCCTGAAGCCGTACCTGGCTTCTGCTGTCCAACAACTCCTGGCACCATCTACTTGACTGCTCATTCATCATTCCTGCCTGGAGAACAGGGCCGAAGACCTTCCCGTCGTGTGTCGCTGCCTCGGTGGGCTTTGGGGCACGTAGCTCCACAGAGGACAGAAAAACCTGGACCGCAGGTTTTTTTTTCTTTCTGTCCACAGCTTGTGAGCCACTCACTGTTCCTGCTCTCCCAGCCTCCAAACCATTTTCTTTTATTTTCCTCCTGAGTAATTTTCCCCGATCCAGCTTACCCAAGCCCAGAGTCCTTTGGGCAGTTTCAGCAAAGCCAGAACCAACCCAGGACTTGCGACCTGTGATCACTTTTTGTTTTGTTTAAGGCTCACTCACCATGTGCAGGCCGAGCTGGTGATTCTATCCCATGTATGTAAATAACAGTTTTTACCCATGTCTAAAAAAAAATGGAATCTTTCTGAGCTTGTGGAAAATCTCCTTAATGGATTTATAGAACTGAGAGTGTTAATTATTTCTGTAGTAGATTATTCCTAGAATGTTTACTTCAAATGCAGAGAGGCTTAACAGACTGTTGGAGATAGGGGTGATGATGGAGATGGGGGATGATGATGGAGACAGGGATGATGATCATGTTGGAGACGGGGATGATGATGGAGATGGGGACAATGATGGAGACAGGGATGGTGACAGAGCCACGGACCAGGAAAACAGCCCCAAGAGCATCCCACAGGCTTGGGGACAAGGATGGTGATAAGGATGGGGAGAGGGATGGGGACAGGGACATGCAGCCCGCCCTGCCCTCACCTCGTCCTGCAGGTTGATCTCGGTGGCTCCCTTGTTGAGCTGCTCCTGCAGGCTGGACACCACGGCGTTGTTCCCGGGCACACGGTAGATGCCCATGTACTCCAGCCCTCGGTCCTCTACCACCTTGCAGCAAGCTTCAACGATCAGTGGGACGTTCTGGGGGAACAGGGAGGAGGTGATGGAGGTGCTGGGGCCGTGTGGGGTCTCTGAGGGCTGGCACTCCGGGCGCAGCCATACCTTGTTGTCCGGGGCGGGCTGGCAGTCCTCCAGCCTCACGCCAAAGGCCCGGGGGACAGATTTCTTGTTTTTCTTCATGATGTTGATGCCCCACGGGGCTTTTTGGGAGCTGCTTTCATCTGGGGAGAAAAACCCACAGCATCGCTTGCTAATGAGCAAGGATAAACGGAAGAGCATCCCTGCTGCCCTATGGGAACCAGCAGGATGGCAGCCCTGGGGTGAACCTTGCGAAGCCCCTGGGTTTGCCGTTCCGGGGTGCTCCACGCCACCCAGGTGGAACCTACCTTTCGTGATGGCCGCATCCTGCCTGGGGGACCGGGGCGCGCTGGTTCCCGTCTGCTTCAGGAACTCGGCTCGGATCCCCAGCCCACGAGAGCCCTTGGGTGAGGAATCGGGCTTGGCGCCCGCGGGGCTGCGGG